>JACXIL010005353.1:0-354323 GCA_014737365.1 Bombus soroeensis
TGCAAGAGATATAACTCCATTTAAATTCTTTAATACTCTCGAAAATATATATTATAACTGAAATATATAGGACTAATATATAGGTATCATTCTTGAATGTCTGATAATTTACTAATTCAAATTCACAAAGTGTTGAAGATTAGTTTGTACATGAATCTTTTGAACTAAAAATAGATATTTTAAGTATTTCAGCTAAATGTAGGTTTATTACAGTAGTATTTAATATTTTTTGCAAAAATTAGAATATATTTTACTTGCTTTCAGCAAAGAAGAACTATTCAAAAACTAAAAGTTAATCATGAAAGAATAAAATTTTAGAATAGAAGTATCAATTTATACAGAAACAGTTTACTTTAGAATATTAATGTAGGAAATTGGAATGGTTATTTGTATCTTAAGATTAAATATTATCTTTTCCGATTTGTTTATAGTACTATATTGAAAATGCACTCAACATGCAATTAATATCAACTATAAAGTAAAAATAAATATAAATAACAATGTTTTCAGCTCAACAATTATGGACACACCAACTTTTATATGGAAATAGTTGTATAACAAAATAGAATTTGCACATACATTTTGTGTAAGTTGTATGTCCATTTTAACGCGATATATATGTATATATTATATATAATCTAGTATGTATTATATATAATATATATTATCTGTATATTCAAACATATATGTGTTACATTATTTTGAATTCTCTAATTAATAAATATTTCTGAACATTGCCAGTGTTACTATGCATAACTTGCATTGAATTTTTAATTTAACATGATCAGATGCATACTGGCCTCTGAGGAAGACACATGTTGTAAAATGCATCTTTTTTCCAAAAATCTTTTGATTTCCATCCACACCAACCTTTGCTTATTATAGTTGGTAAATTTTCCCGACCTGTATAATGAGGGTCCAAAATTAAGAATTTAACATCTCCAGTAATTTGATCATAGCTGACTCCTAAAATTGTATGTGCTAACACTCCTCCACCTGTAATTTATTTATATATAAAATTTAAAAAAGTGAACGATTATTCTTACATTAAAGAGGAAGAGTTAATTACCAATCATTACTGGTGTGCCCTGTGTCTGAAAGTGATGTAGTAGATTTGGAGCTAATGATGATACTTCTTCACCTGTAGATGCACAGAGTATTTTAACACTAATATCCAAAAGACTTTCCAGTACAAAACCTACTTCCGTAGAGCCAATCCATTGTTTACTATTAATAAATTTTGCAGGTTTGTCTCCTATATTAACTAAACATTTCTGTATTACATGATGAGAAGGTATTGGTATTTCAGTATAACCTTGTAACCTGTAATGATTAATTTACAATTAAATAAAATTAGATAGGAATTTTATAATTATCCTACAATTAAAATTACCTGAACCATGAAATAATGGTTTGTAAGGATCTATATGCACATCCCCAACCATTATCGTCAAAATTATCTTGCATATAATGATAATACATATATGAACCTTGTACAAGTTGTACTTTTCGATTACCGTTTATTGCATCTAATTAAGAAATTCGTAATAAGATATAGAAATAGTAATATGACATAATGTAATGCAACATACTGTAATATAATGTAATGTGGTATCATCACTACATTAAACGTACCACCATTTATCAAAATTGCTTCGTGGGGATTTCTAAGTATACTCTCTGTTTGTGGATTATTACAAAATTTCACAGCATTTGCATAACGAAAATATGGCCTAGTCATATCTAATCCCAAAATTTTATGTAAATTTTCACGATATTCCACTGAAATTTAATCGGATATATATATTATATTAAATAAATATATTAAATTTTATATTTTACACAACATGGAAAATCTTACTTGTTTCTTTATCACTATAACCACTTGGATAAACTACTGTGATCAGATGCCCAAAACCTTGAGGTTTGAAGTGTATGGGTACTGGAAGTTTTATAGATGTTTCTGATTTTTGCAGTTGATTCTCAAAACATTTTTCTATCAATTTAATATTTCGACACATCGATTCTACCAATATGCCATACAGATCTGCTGAACTTACATTGAGGTTGACCAATGATAGCGTATCAATAAATAAATTACATTCCAGACTATTAAATGGTCCTGTATTAGAGATATTACATTTGTTTGAATTCATTCATTGCATATTTAAAAATATGAATATAATATTTAATATTAAAAAATATAAATATAATACGTTTTATATAATGAAGTACTGGAGCATGTTTAACATTTTCTTCAGAAAGTCTGTCTCCAGATATTTTTAAAAGTATATAAGCATTTACAGCATCCTAGTAATTTAATAAAATTAATACATATTTTTTGAAGAATATCAAAGGCATAGGCAATATTATAAAAAATACTAAAAAACATACCTTCATTCCCACAGCTCTCATATCTTTTTTCACAGTTTTATTTCCTTCATAATCAGATATGTCTAGAATTTCTCTTAAAGATATATCTTTCTCAATATTTTCATTGTTAAAAAGGAAGGCATTTTTTGATGGAAAATGAATTCCTACTTTTCCTGATACAATCTGTTACAAGGTAATTAGTATATATAATATGATAATAACAGTTTTTTTGATAAAACACAAATAGCTTACATTTTTTCTTGATTCTTCTAACACTTCCATTATATTATCATTTTGTGCAATTAATGGCAGGCTTCCTCTTAACCTAATATAAATAAATTCTCGACAAATATCATTTTCATTAATGACATTTATATCAGTAACAGGTTCAAGTTTTAAATGAATATAAAAATACGCTTGTATCTTTAAATTGTCATGTGTATACTTCAAAAATAATGGATTATCTGTGATATCAATGTCCTAAACAATTATAACATGTAAACGTTAAAAGAATAAATTAAAATAAATATACTTTCTTCTATTTCTGCAGAATTACAATTAACATATTTTTACCTGAAACGCATCAGAAAGTTTTTCTTCACATTGACCCACATGTAAAATGCCACAAAGGTATACTTCTGCTGACATATGTAATTGTAACATCGTATGATTTATGTTGGCTTCAACATTATCTGCTATATGTACGCTGAATGTCAATACTGTTAATGTGTTATTATACATAACACCATATAAATGACCTGTTACACCATCTTTTATATTTTTTAAACGCTGAAAAATTACATTATTTATACGATAAGTCCATGTCATAACACAGCAAAAAATAGAAAATATTAAGAGACATATTAAGAATTACCTCTATGACATTAGATAAAATTCGCAATTGCGGCGCCATTTCAGCAATCTAATTATAAACTAGTTTTTTATATAAATTAATTCCGGATTAAATGTGTGCTATCGCCATATGGCAAGGTTTGATTCAAAAAGTATATTAGAACAGGTGTAGTCATCCAATCAAAATTATATGAAGTACAAGATACAGGCAGTACAAATGTCATCAACTAAACGTATATAGGCGGTAACAGAATGGCCATGCGTAGTTACGTATAGTTACCAAATTAATTATATTTGATAATATTCAAAAAGCCATGAGCAGAAATGTCATTCGCAATAATCGCAATTCGACATCGAAAGATCGAATGATGTTATTGAACGATAGCAGTCAATTTTCGAACATATAAGATTTGTTTACTAAATCGAAAAGTTCTCTGGATAATGTTGGTATCACGAAAGTTACTAGTGACTTGTGGTAGATTAATTTCAAGCTTCTGTCTTTCGTAGATCAAAATGTTCTTCACTCGGGTTGTGTGTAGCAAAATGGCCGCCCGACTAAAGTGAGTGTGACGTTTCGTGAGGTGATTGCATCGTTGTTTTAAGTGGTTTTTACGAATATTCGTTCATGTGACATAGTGTTATTGTGCTTCCTGTGTTTATTCGCAGGTCCGCTAAGAAAATCCGAGTATTCGATAAAGTAGGTAAGCGTAATTTATATTTATTCGCGCGCAGGATAAAATTCTTGCGATGCTGTTATACATTAAAATTTCATCAATTTTACGATTTTATAACGTCTTCTTATCGCGTATATTTGGCGAGATGATAGTTATTTAATCGTTCTACCACATAGTGACAACAATATTCCCAATTGTACAAATGTTTAACGTCGATCGAAGATTATACTTTGAATTGTTACTCTCACCTTCTCAAGTTAAAAGTGGGCGTTATTTAAATGACATACGCTCTTGCATTCTAAATGTACCGAATGACAGAGAAATAGCACGTTTCTTTGTAATTTCCAACATCCCGTATCGATTCGGTGACAATATCGTCTCTTACCTTTCGGCACATTCATTTCCGCAAAAAATAGCACATGCATGCACGAAACATATCCTTTTAGTGCATCGAGGATTTGTCGAGGTTACGCGATGTCCATGAGCTGTCTCATAACTTTACTTTTCGAAATTTCGACTAATTATGGTTCGATACAGGATCTGAAAATAAAAGAGATTCATCTCAGAGCTTTCTTTTCACTTTATTTATATTCGTGTTGTTGTTTAGTTTATTTTTCCATAATAACGTATTATGTAACATGTGCGTTCACATTTATCGTTAATTATCAATACAAGACAAAAAGATTTGATATTTCAAACATAGAATGTATCAAGTTAAACAATTGATATGTTATACTATTATTTAACGAACGTTATTAACAGGATCGATAATTAAATTTGGAGCCTACGTATAAAACATGCTATCATTGAAGCAATGCCGCATCAGAAGCCGTACAAGTAAACGAATGTAGCGCAACGAATACTTTCCAACGTAATCGAAATGACCTGATCGAGATACGTGCAAAAAATGTAAAAATCGTTGCGTTATAATATAATTTTGGAAAAGGTAACTTCTGTTATGTCAAGCGGCGCTCGAATCATGTAAACCACCCCAAAGAGACAGCTTGATCGGTACGTTCCTGTCAGCTTGTTGGTCAGCGATAATCGTGGCGCGTCGTGGTGTACACGTGTCCTTTGCATTCCAATTTTCCCGCCACGGTTTTTCTATCCTTGAATACGTCCTTTTTTCCGCGTTTTAGTGTTTGACATTACACATTTCTTTTTATAGAATAGGAAAACACAGAGAGAAAGATAGAAAACTATCGTGTTATGAATTAACCCTTTGTGCATAAAGTACTCCACCCAGGCATACACAATGGTTATTATACTTTCAGTACATCTTTCAGCTACAACGGTAATAATTGTACCATAGAATTTCCGACAAAATATGAATTGAGCAATAAAGAGAGAATATTGCGGAAACTAAAAAGATGCCAATGGTCATAAAACCATCATAAAATTATCCCCTCCTCTGTATCCATTATGAGGGGTGCAGGGACGTTTTCTTCAATAAAATTATGAACTGCCAACAAAAGGTATTTTTATGTTCTCTATGCTTTAAATGACTTACATTCCTGAAAAGAAATATATGAAGTAAACGAGGCACATTTCATAATTAATTATAATTTAATAATTCCATTGTATGTGATAAAATTTTAGCACAAAATCATTAAGTACACGACATATCTACATAATATGCAAGGATCATACATAACGGGCGAAGATGAAGGGAATATTTAATTGTTAATTTCTTGTACAAAGTAATTTTTTTATTTAAAAATTTCCTATTATTTTTATTAAAAACAAGTTATATCATATTTACATTTACAAAGACTAAAACGGACCTAACTTCGATTATATTTGTCTTTCTTAATTTTTAATATTTCATGATTATAAAAACTTTTTGT
Source organism: Bombus soroeensis (assembly GCA_014737365.1). Lineage (NCBI taxonomy): Eukaryota > Metazoa > Arthropoda > Insecta > Hymenoptera > Apidae > Bombus > Bombus soroeensis. The sequence goes on from JACXIL010005353.1 coordinate 5,747, forward strand.
TGACTTCCTATTCTATTTTAACTTAAATCAGTTAAATTATAATTAATTATTATAATTAATAATAAATATTATATATATGTACACACACGATGTATTTTATTCTTCACAGGAAGTTATGCTTTTATTATTCGAGACAGTTGGTGATTAATAATAATAAAGTATACAATGATCAAAATATCAAACCATAAAAATATAACTTTGTATAAGGCATACAACATATCGTTTGAAACTGAAATTTCATTATACATGTGTGCGACGTGCCAAAAAACATCGGAGTTACCATCGAAAAGTTTAGCTGGGACAAAATCGGAGTGTAAAGGGTTAATACGCTTCCGAGGCGAGTGAAGCAGCTCATGCGAACCCGGGCAATTAGCTATTGGCTAATTACACAGTTAACGAACGGTACACGGTATTCTTGTCGAATAATTCAGTCACAATGCTTAATTGTACGCTGTAAATGGGCTGCTCTTCCTCCTTGGGTTATTACGTTATATTTTTCCACGTGCGTCGAACACGCACGAATGCGTTTTCTCGCCGACGAAGAAAAACGCCGCGGTTTCCCGCTGTGCCGTTTCGCGGCCGAAACATCAACGATTCTCTCATGCGTGTTTCTTACCTAATTAATTCAGCCTTAAGCAGCGCTTCTGAAGCCGAGTGAGAGGGAACGACCGCAACCTTGCGCTGAATGTTACGAGACGTTTGCGCCGAATGATCAAACTGTCGGATACTACTCTCTATTACGAAAAATGCCAACGGAATTGATTACTTTATGAAAATTATGTTCACTCAGTTAGTACGTGGAATTTTATGAAGAAAAAAATTTATTTCTTACGTATTATTACTTACTCCATTTTTTCGAGTTGAAGCGATAGATCTATTTGTATTTATAAGGGCTGCGATAAGGAAGCAACTTTAATTTCCATTAATTTGTATAAACTAACAAAAACAAATCCGAAATTGAATCAGTTTTCGAAATAGAATTCATAGTCAACTAATGCTCGTAATAACGAACTTTTATATTTTTGTATATGAATTCTATACTTTTCTTCCTTTTTCAAAAATAAGTATTTCAACGTATCTTAAAAAATGAAAAAGAAATTCAGATAAGATATTTTAACTAAGGGATGAATATACGTGGTTTCAATTGGTTGGAAAAATGATGTTAATTGCCTATGAAAAATGTTAAAGATTATACTCGTTACATATAATTTGATCTAATATAATATTCATCAGTTAGTATGGAAAATAGGTATGACACGTTTATAATGATTTTGTTTATTTACATCGTGCAAATATTATTCGCTATTTGCCTTTCTTTCAAGATTGTATATCTTGATCGTATGTGGTTGTAATGAATATGTGAGTTATTGAAAGTAAATGGAAATTTAATTCAGTTCATGAAACTGATTGTATAATGAAATTTAGGAAAAGTGTTATCTTATTATTCAATAAAACATGCCGTTTATTCTGTAATTGTATTGTTAATTGCTTCACATGTAATTTAATTCTTTCATTTGCTATGGATGGAAAATAGACTAGTTAGTTTGAAGACTTTTAAGCAAGCTAGAAGGAAATTGCATAACGATGTAATTAAATGATTCGTTTAAATGAGAGTTTTTTTTACTATTTTGCATAAAAGCATTTAAAAGTATTTAGAAGATATAACGTTATCTTCGATTGAATATTTTCAATTTATCCATCGCATTTGTGTAATCTACGACGTAATAACGAAATGAAAGTTGAAATTTATTCAAATAATAGTAAATAAAATTTACGAAATAGAATTCTTTTAATTGTTTCTAAAGAGGTTAGCATCTTTGTAGATGCAAAATGTTTTGAAACGCGTTGATTAAAAACTAGCAAACATATTTCCTCTATAATTCAAGCTACTGATAATACCACTTTATTTACATAGTTAATAATTATGCATTTATCCTCGAGTTTTAAATGCTCAAATTTAATTCACACAGGCGAATATCTGGCCGAATACCTGGAAAAAAGACTCTGTCTGTTTGTTATTTGGTTCGATGGTCGCATTTATTTTTGCTTTGTTCGGTATTTTAATTAGCAATTGAGCATCTCGGTGAAACGCAGAGTCTCGTCTATAGTTAGATTCAATAAATTTGTTATGACATGCTTCTTTCCTACTCTTCCTTGCTATTTAAAATCGCGTTACCCGGCAATCGTCTCTTTTTTTTTTATGAATTTCTAACAAGGAACTTCGCTAATTTGAGTCCAAGCGAAATTACGAGCAACTGTTCGTTAAGCGTAACGAGAACAATTTCTTTTACGAGTTTTATAGTAGAATTTGTTTGAAATACTCAAAAAAATTTTTTTTAATATTTGATTATCAATGTAATTGAACGAGAAACTCGTTTTTATTATTGTTTCAGAGGGGAACATATCCAGAGGATGGACAATCAATCTAAAATATAGGTAAAGTTTGAATATCTTTTTTATAAATTGTAAGTTTGTCAAGATTTATCGGACACTTAACTTATCGTGTCTTATTTATATTTTATTGCGAATTACGTTCAATCAAGTCGTAGATTAGATAAAATTGTAAAAATAATAAATATCATATTTATTGTACGAACGTAAGCTTTTCATGTCCGAGCCCGGCACACGTTTACACTCAAAGGATACCGTAGATACATTTACACAGGCTATTTTTCAGCAAACTTTCTATTTTTCATACGAAATACGAGTTAATTAGAGTAGATTACAAGAATTGATTAAAGTCGATACTCTTTGTTATACGTATTTATGCGAATATCAATTACCATAGATCTAAATATGCATCTGAGATTCTGCATTCATTTCCCCGTTTTATCCCGAACTACTGCGAATTGTCTTCGTTGAAACGTACTAAATTTTCAGAATGATAGCTAAAACCTCGTATGGTGTAAGAATCTCGAGTCAGCAGAATCATATATCTACAAGATCCATATTCTATAGCTTCTATACAAACTATATCGCGTTTCTATACAAACTATGTAGCTTTGGAATATAAGAGCATCTGTTTCACAAATTATTCTGTTGTACAAGAACAACTCTGGAAATACAACGCGAAGATACGCAATACATAGAACGTACGTTCGCTTGGATTAAAATTGTCTACAAAATTAAAAGTTCTTCCTCTTAAATAATATGATTCGCTCGAGTACACGACTAACATTTTTATTGGACATGTCATGACTAAATCGAGGTACAAGCGCAAATTTTAATATCACGCAACAAACCTCAACCATTCGTTGGTAATTTTTAATCTAAGATTTATCCTATCTATTGCACCAGAGCAATTAAATTTGATAATCATTTTATCACGTATAAAATCAAGATCTCGTTACGGTAGAGATCCTCTGTATATTTTAGTATCGAGCCTCATTAGTAAGATTTTCAAGAGTGCTGCTCGCCATTGCAGCGTGACTCATATTACCAGGCCTTAGCGTTCGGGAAAAAATCTCGGAATAGCGATACATTCTTCGCAATTCCTTGTAACTCAGCATTCTTTTGCACAGAAAGGAGACATTCCCGTTGCGATGGAACTCGACTATAACATAAGAACGTTATTAAGGGAAATTTATTCCGTACCAATGGAAGTTAACTAATTGATACTACAATTATTACAATTGTACAATTAGTAGATCGCACTTCGGTGTGGCCACGTACGCGAATATTTCATATTAATGGCGGAGTAAAGCAAAAACGAAAAATGTTGCGTTTTAACGACGCATTTCAGGAAAATGTAGACGCGCGGTTAAATTCGAGCGAGTTGCCACAAATGGAGACGAAGTGCGAAACCGAAGGCGATATCCAACGTGACCCAAATGCGATTTAAAGCGTTCGCGGATACACGTATCTAGCACTTCGCGAAGGACAGAATTGCTTTTCCAGATTGCTAGCTTTATGATCGATTTTACACGCGTTCAGATTAAGACGTCGTAGAGGCTGCATGCTTTGTAGGATTATCTGTTGCTTTTCGACAAATCGTTACGTATCTGCTTTCCCATTAAACCCACTAAGGACTGACGTTGCGTTAATGCGAATATTTTATTTCTCACTTTTCAGTCATTTTCGATTAAATCGTTGTTAATACACGTATCTCCTTATTTCAAATTTATGTGAAGATTTTTCGTAAAAAGTAGATCTTTCATTAAAAATAATTGATACAGTGGTTGTTTCAGTGTACATCATATTATAGCGTAGATATTAGAGATGTTTAAAAATTTACGAAAGACGGTATTATGACTTATAAGAATAACTTTACAACGCGTACTTTCCAGATGAGCACAAAAATACAAATTTTTAGAGTTTTAGAGGCCTCCATTTACCAGTTACGAATGAAGGTTTCTTCTGCTTATTGAAACGAAATTGAAATAGCGTCGTAAAAATTCGACAACTGCAGCGGAATTAATCGTGGTTTTATCGTGGTTATGATAAGGAATTTCAAGGACTTGTTTAATATTTCCTTCCTTACTTTTAAAAGCATTAATTCTTTGGAATTGGACGGCTTCTGCAAAGTATTTATTATTCTAATATATCTTTCGTCTTTTTAACGAAACGATCTGTAAAGCAGTTTACGTTTCTCGTATGCGTGTTGCGTTTATTCTTTTACGCATTATCGTCGATAGCGACGTACGAAAAGAAACATCTCGTGGAAAGTTTCGTTAGCATGTGATTTGGAGATTTTCATCGTGGAGGTTGTTTGCTCAACTGATTTTTTCGCTTCTGTATATCGATAAAATTGTTTGCAGCTGGATAATCGGAAGAATATTCTTAATACACGTAGAGTTCTTGATAAAAATTGTATTTTTAAGGAAAACGATAAAGCGAAATAAGGTACGTCTTAGAAATTTCGCGTAAAAAGCACGTATTTGATTAGATAAACTTTATAAAAAAAATAAAGTGATTCATTGTTGGAAATATGATCTACGACAAGTACTATTTTTGTTTACGATTTCGATAAAATTTTACCATCTTCTTTGATCTCCTATTACATTTATGTAAATTGCTATCTTTCATTCATTCTTTTTAAACATTTGTTTAAATTCGAGGATAATATGAAAAAAATCGTTGTTAATGCACATGATTTTTCGATTTTCTTGCAACATTAGAAGTCCTTTTCTCGGTTAACGTTAAAGTAAGATCCATACAAAAAAATACAGCCGCAGGAGAGTCAAACGTGCGTAGTCGATGCTACATCAAGGATACAATTTTACTTAATTTTGTTTCATTTATCACATCTTAAGGAAACTTATTTTCTAAGAAATAATCTACATATTGATATAAATGACGATTAAGATATATTTTCACAAAGAATATTACTTTAAATTTTATTCCATACGTAAATTTACATTCTCGATCGACTAGATAACTATTAGAACGCGTCAGGAATTCTTAATTCAATCTCCTGTCAATGCGAATAAGGAGTTTCCGTGTCTGACTGCAATTCTGTTCGGACTCCACGGTCATTAAGAAACATACTGCGAAATCGTTAGGAAATACTTCCCAATATTAACGACTTCCTGCGGTAGCCTGTCGACGAGTTTCCAGAAATTGCTCTCTTAAAATATAATTACACCGCGGAACAAGAAGCTCCTTTATAAAATACACGAAGTCGCGTTTGCAACCTCCTCTTATCTCGTGTTCCAGCGATCTTCGTTTCCTTCGTCTTCGAACGCTCACGAGTGCAGTGTAGAATTATTAAAAATAATATCGACAAAAAATTCGAAAATTTCATATAAAAGAAAAAAGGAATCGTTGGAGATATTAAGATGCACTTCAAGCTGATAGAAATATCCTGTATGTTTCATGATTCAAAGATACATTTCTTGTATATTGTATTTTATACTAAATTCAATCTAGTTTAGTTTGTAATTATTAATAAATATATTTTTCTAAATAAACGTTTCAGAGCCGTTCTATAGCGCTTTATAGCGTTTCAAAGTGCAAGAAATATATTTTTAAATTCGATAAAAAAGAAAAAGTAGAAATAGAAATCTTCGCAATATAGTTATGTTAGCATCACAATTAATTAGTTAATTTATTAATTATACCAGTTAGTTTTTACAAATAAGAATTTCCCTGTTTATACGCACGATACTGTGATTTTCTTAAAACATCACAAGTCTTCTGGGTTGAAACGCAAGCGAGATGGAACCATAAAAAAATTCGAGGATCGCAGCAGGATTAAGAATAAATTATTTATTTCTATTTGCATATCTCTATTCGAATGTTCTTTTCGTTCACTTTCGTCTCATTTCCTTCCTTTCTTCGTGCACGGCCACCTTGATCAATCCTCGAATCTTAGCTCGCGTTACTCCGCGACTAATATTTTTCTGGGTCACGTCATACTTTCTTCTCTCTGTTGGAGCTCTATGAAGTTCGCGTTACCGCCTTCGATACTGATTCACCTCTGTCCCGTGTGAATCGTGTTACGTTACAATGGCAGAGATAGTTAGAAAGTTGTAAACGAGGATCTGCTTAGAATCCATATATACCCTAACTGTTAAGGAGAGTTGTCCTCTTTTTTGCGCTCATTGTCTTTGCCCGTGTATTCTTGATTATTCTGCTTTGTTTGCTCGTGTCACGGTTTCTAACGTGGCGGGAAATTTAAGTTCGTGCAAAGATGGTTGAGAAAAGGCGAAGAAATGTCATGGTTCGGATCGTAGAAAATTGCCAGCTACTTACTGTTATTACGAAATTAGAGAGTATTGTTGTAATTATTTCATTGGAGTATTCTCGAAACTTTTAAATTCCTTACAAGTTATAATTTATAGCCATCGCCCTTGATGAATTTATTACACTTATTAACCCTTTTGATATCGTACAAATATACTAGCATGTATAATATATTTATGTAATTTTTCTTTAACTCAAGCACGATTCCAACAAATACAAAGACACGTACGAGTACATTATTTTTCTAAATTTAATATTTAAAACTATCTTCCAAGATTGTAGATCTCGTTTAATACATATATATATATGTACGTCTTAAATGAATAAAACCGTGGAACAACAAGTGTTTATCCGCTTGCAGCCTTAGTAAATTCCTTGCCGAAGAAGTACATGCGCTGTTTTCTCGTTTCTTCGGCCCGTTCTTCCGTTTTTCATACGATATCGTTACACTTGCCGAAGAAAGAATGTGACCGTTTCTCGGAGTAAGAAATCGTAAACTCGGGCAGTCTTCCGCGGGCTAATGCAGTAACGCCAGATGGAAAACGGCTGGTCACGGTACAGTAACGTGTACTGTTAAAGAGAAACACTCCGAACAAATCTGTCGAGCGTGCTCTTTGCCCTCTTCTTTTCTCCTCTTTCTTTTTTCCTTCTCTTTCTTCCTCTTCCTCTTCTTCTTCTTTCCTCGCTTTCTTTTCTTATTTCTTTTTTTCTTTTCCCGGTTTCGCTTCTGTCCTCGCGTGCCAGAGATATTAATAGTGCTCAGTTACGAGACATCGGTGCGAATAAGCTTTGCATAAATTACGCGAAAAAGGGGAACACGTTGGTTCGGTGATCGAGAATTTCGTCGGATATCTTTGCCACGATCTGCCCTTCTGGATAATGTAAATCTTGTTGCATCGTCGACGATGAATAACCCGCTGTCGAAGCTGGCTGTACGTGGAAAGCACGTGGCTCCTTTGATCGATCTGATTTTCCAATCGGATGCTCCGAAGCTCGTCGAACCGATTTACTTGGCTCTCTGTCTCTTTGAACACTCCGTTACCTGAACGTCCGAGCGTCCCTCGTCTTTTATCCTCGGTCCTTCAGTTATAAACGAGTCGATTCTTATCGAGTTGCTGCTCCGATTCTTATGAATTCTTTCTAAAGATAATCGACCAGCTCGGAAGAAACACGGTAATCTTTCGATCTTTGATCGACCGTGCTTTATGTATATAGTTCAAGAATGTTTATTTGCGCACAGACGTCGTAATATTTGTTGCCATTTGTCGAGAGATCAACCTTGAATTTTTCATTATTGCCTATGCACACGATTATTACGAGTTCCAGCTGTATGAAGTTCATCTCCCGACACAAGTTTCAGATAATTGTCGTTCTACTGTATCGTTGTTTGTCTATGCGTATATTCATTTAATTATTTACATTATTTGTATGATCATGCATTATATCCAAAGGCAAATCCCATATCGCTAGATAAACGAGAATCTTGCGGAATACCATGTTTTCTCACGCGTTTCTCGTAAATCTCCGCCCCCACGTGACTGACAGTGACAAATAAATCTTTCAGTCTACGAATTACTCGCGATACCAACGAGCATAATAGGCGAGGAGCTTGATGCGCGGAGATTTAGCAGAATTCACTTTGCCGTTAATAAACTGGCTTTTCTTCGCTGCGACTAGACGCTCTTGGTTCTCTCGATTACTATAATTAACGCGGGCATCCTCCTAGTATCTGGTACCAGCGTCGATATAATAAGTTTTAATTACCTTCAATTACACATTCAATTAATTTGCACGTTCGCGCACCGGTCTAGCTTTATCCGGTTACAAATTAAAAGAAAGGCTGGTTCGCTGTTTTACGGGCGGCCGTTTCACGCCCTGTGTTCGTCACTTTGTCCTGGTTGCCTGGCTGGCTGGCACGGTCGCTCAGAGTCACGAGCATTACTCTTTTTTCCCGTCGTTCTTGTTAAGCTGATATCTTTAGACGCGTGGAACGGGGCGAGGCACCTTGCGGTTTTCCTTGGCGGGACGAAAAACGAACGTCGAACCTCCTCTCTTGGGACTTGGCCTGCGTGTACGCCACTGTCGCGGATGACAACGGCGACGTTTTGGTAGGCTGTTTGCTGGCAGGCGGGTTCGCGGCAATTCGCAAATTTGCAGAGTTCGTAATAAAAACCACTTTTACGAAGATTTTCTATCGACGATTACTTACGATATCAACGTGTTTGATAAGCTTGAAGCGTGTTCTCAAAGAACAACGTAGCGAATAATTTTTCCATATTCATGTGCATAACTAGGTCTTAGCTTTCTGCTGTTACAAACGAGAGTATTTTCGTTACCGCGTGTTGTATTTGCGATGTTCGATCGTAATGACAACTCATGGTTGATCCAGTCCTTCACTACCTCTATACGCGCTTCGATTGTTACCTGATACATGTTAGACAGACAGCGTGCAAACCTTGCCTTCTGTGTCTCGGAAATGAACACGAGGTAAGACAAATACGAGAGAAAAGAGATGAAATAGAACGATAAGGTAATAAAACATTATAGTGGAGGGTGGTGCGGTCACCTATAGCCTTGAGCAGTGATTGATTTTGGACGCGATATAGTCTGACATTGTATATTACGAATCTCGTGTTTCAACTTTCTGCTAATGAAATTTCAAAAAGCTTCGCATACTATACACGCGATATATTTAATAAAAATATTTTATGGCAACTATTCAAATACTTTCGGTATATGCACAGTAGAAGATAGATATTCGACCCTATTACGATATTCCTATTTCTATATTTCAATGTCAGTCTCATTTTGACTAAACAATCGGATTCGCCACGCTTGAAGAAAATGTTTAACATAAAATCGAAGGAAGAAATCACGCTAATATTAGGTTGTCTGAAAAGTGTCTTTCTTTTATAGACTCGCCTTTAACGATGTACTTTTTTACAAACATGAAAGCTAATCTGAACGTTGTGATCTTTATTTTGATAGAACAAAATGTATGTTTTATAAGGAAATGTACATCCATCATTTCCTTATAAAACGAAAGAAACTTTTCAGACGACCTAATATATCGAGAAGACGTTTATCATATTTTGCTCGAACTTGAGATACCTTTGAACGTTAGAAAAATACGATTGAGTCGAAAACGATGAAAAGAACGCGGCGGAATTTAAATTTGTACCTGTACAGCGCTCTAAGTATCGCGTTAGGAGTCCGTCGCGAATCGACTTTCGCAAATCGTGACCAATGAATTTGCTGCGAGCGATTCAATCGACCCATTGGATAGCATGTTCGATGTATGGTTAGCCATTCGTTAGTCGGTTGCGATAGAAACGAGTTGATTTGCGCCGCGAGCAAGCAACCGCGTTTCCCTTCCCTATCAAACGATACCGAAACTACACTGCGCGCTTTATCGCTCGTAACAAAAGGATTGCAGGCTAGTATTTTACGTGAAAAGCGAATAACACCGCGTCGTCGCCTCTCCAACACTCGATACCCCTGCTATCGCATCGTTTCCCTTGCGTCTATCCTGGAAATCTCGCGAGATGAACTCGTTGCGCGTTTACTCTTCGCTTTACTTCCACTCGATCATCCTCGTTCTTCGCGCTCAACTTTTACGATCGGATAATGGCTTCCTTCGAACGTTATTGCCCGCGTTGATACGCTTTCCGGTCGACGTTTGAGTTTGGAAGTCTGCCGAAGACCGTGAAAGTGGCGTGATGATGTTGAAATATGTATATATATCAATGTATATTTAATAAATAATTTTCTTCCAATGATTGTATTAATTTATTTTATAATATATATATATATATATTATTAAAATCATTTTCGTTCCCATAAAGAAACAAAATTTCAATTATAGAGAGCTAAGCCATTTTTCTGATTATAGCTCGGTGTTAATATTGGATTGGCAACTAAGTAATTGCGGATTTTATCATTAGGCGGTATTGACAAAATCCGCAGTCACTTAGTTGTCAAGCTAATAGAATGGCGTGGGGCAGAAGAGCGCCACATCATAGCAAATATTCGGTCGATACCAAAAATTATGCTACGTAAGTATGTCCTTCCCGATGGTAGTACAGTGGATCGGACAGTTTATTATTCGAGCCGTGGTCACGTTGTGTCTTCCCCTTGGTTCGACGCCACCTGAGTCGCTGATGCGTGCGATCCACGTCGCCGAATTTCCGTTCGTTCTCGCTAATTGCCATGGCTAACAAGGAACAGCTGTATAAGAGGTTGGCTTCCCTTACGATTCACCTCGTGAGAAATTCGTCAGGCTTTTGGTAGTTTCGCAAGCATTTGCATAGATACCGGCTGTCTGTTCCCACGGGGTACGTCCTGAATCGTAAGAATTGGTGAATTTTCAAGCATCGCGATCAATTCGAATTCAAGCACGATCAAGTACTTCTTACGTATATTTCAAGAAAAAGTTTAAGATTTAACGAGTATTAGTGAGAAACCTAAATCGCGATTTTCTGCCTGTTCTACGCATCTTCGTCGGATTGTTGTACACGTTGTTCGACGAGCTATTGCAGCAATAGCAATACAGTGAAATTATTTTGAGCTTACGATATCGTAGAAATTTATTCATAATTCACGAAGCTCGTTCGTTGGCTTCTACGGCTAATATTAGCACGATAGTCTGCTCGATATACGTGTATGTAATAGATATATCAATATTTAGTCACACTTAATAGTATTATCGGGAATTGGTGTAATTTCACAGCTTCGTTTACTAGTAATAAATTTTAATGTACCGTGTCCCCAGTATTTAATCAATTTTGCGGTTACCATTGAACAACATGCGTACAGCGTTTGATACGTAAACGCTTTGGTCTAGCTTTCATAATGAATGGCCACTTTGTAAGCCGACCTCGTTTACTGCGTTCTTTCGTTGGTTTATCAATGAACATCATTTTATATCTTTCTTGTTTTTCATTTCTTTCTTTCTCTTTATTTATCCAATGACGAGATCACGAGTGTTCAATAAAGATCGCAATTAGCAAATTAACGAACATCATTCGTCATTTTAGTTAATTAGTCGCTAAACGATTGGAAATGAAAACAAATATTCCATTCAATTTATTCCATTTCAACTCTCAACTTGGTCAAGGTTCTCTGAATCATAGCTACCCATTACGCGTTTTTCCGGTTTGCTGAGAAAACGATTAAATTATATCGTACGCTACCTTGTAAAATAATCGTTTCAGTGGATAAAATACTTCCGTAAAAGTGCAAATAAATACAGTGACTCGCCAAAGTTTTTACGTACTCTATAAAAAAGGGCTACCTTCTACGAAATTTCATTAAAAATTCGACGCGTTTTGTACCAAGTCTCGTTTTGTAACACGTATCAATACATAGCTCGTTTAACCCTCTCAGTGTCAAATACTTTTAACACGTTGAACGTTAAATAATCAAAATATCATTTTTGTAAAACACACAAACAGATATATATATATATATATTTTTAATAAACGTGTTATACAACTTTATTTGTATCAAAGTAGCCCTTCCCAAAGTGTACGAAGACTTTTTTATGACGTGTAATTCTATAACTCGCTCAATGAGTGCCATATTCATACTATCCCCCTTTTTTTACTTGAAAGTGAAAACCAATTGTTCTTGGAACATTGAAAATGATATTTAAACGAGAGTGTAAAAACATTGAAAGAGATCGATATCGGAAACAACACGAATAATTACGCTGTAAAATGCTTATCGAATGAACGCAATGGGTTTAGCTCGAGAGGATACTCGACGTGAAAGTCCGATTCCACGGTGGACGCGCGACACGGTTTGTTCAAAATTCGAAAACCAGACAATAAAACGTGGCTATTCATACTTACGTAATGACGATTCTTGTATTAGTATGTCCGGTCGCGCAATATATTTTCGCGTGACATAACGCGCTCGTCATAGACACCGACCAAGGATAAACTCCAGTTGAATTATTCAATGTTTGATCGTGCAACAGATTTGTCTCGTCGATGTTGTCCCGATTATTCAGCAGGAAACGACGGAATTTCATTTTGTAGGATCAGACAGAGGAGGCTTTCTTGCGGAAAAGTATTGTACGAGGATGATTTTCTATATTCTGTTTTGCGATACACGTATCGTGAATTTCAGACACATTCGCCAAGTTTCAATACCGAAGAAAGGATTCGTAATTTTCCAGTTGTTAGTAAGTTTGTAGATATTCCTTTTCATTTTTTTTTTTTCATTATTTATAGTCATAATTTGCGTCAATTAGCATGGATTATTAGCGACGTAAAAAAATGAAAAATTACGATCATAAATTGCTGTATAATCTAGAACGTTTTAGCGTGGTATCTTTAGGTCTTTAAGGATCCTTCGTGGTAAAATTAGACCCGTGGTGCTGATTTTTCTATAGCAACAGATTGCCTATTCTTGGTTATATTGACGATAGAGATACGTACATACATACGTGATCGATCGAATTATTTCTTAGAACACGTGTTCGTTCAAATTGCAGACAATAGCGTTTCATTAGAACCCTTTGATATAACAGAGCATTCTACGTTCTGAATATGAAACAGAAATGTTCTGAATAGAATCGCAAGTAGCTCTTGCATACATTTTATTATCCACATGTTCGTTACAGACATATATAATGATATTGCGTTTATATTACAACCAGATTCCTCTAAAAAATCAAATCATCAATGATAAAGAAATAATCGTTAAGTCATCGTTTCATTCCAATTCTGCAGCGTAGCATGAAGTTACTACAATATACAAATTCACGCGTGAGTCGTATTTTTAGCTACAACTAGGCGTTAAGAAAGAATTTGAAGGATTATCGCCATCGTTATTATTTCGTATAATTTCTTGTCGTTTCTGTGACGACTTTGGAATATTTTCGTTCCTATCGATGCATACGTTGCGCCGCTTCATTTATCTAATTATGCAATTTATTTGCTATCTATAAATAACAATCCGTGGCGCAACTGTTGCGTTTTTGGTTTTACGCACTTCGACAAAGTGAGACTGCAATTGAGAGAAACAAAAAAGCAACGGATAGCGTGTTGAAATAAGTTTAATAAAATAAAGATTCTTTCCTTCAAAAGGTAAACAGTCGGATCTTTTAGTAGCTAATGTGTTAATTCTATCTTTGAAACACGATTTTATACAAGTTATTTATTATTTAACAATCTCCTCGGAATTTTCTTACGACCAAGTTAACTGTCAAATATTTTTCGATTTTTTATCTATCCAGAAATGTTCATCGCAAGCAATTCAGTTATTTAATACGGTTAACACAAAAGTAGACTTCTAATCTTTACATCTTTGCTTCTATTGTTCCACTCGCGAGCCCGCCGTGCAACCGCTGAACCGACGTTTCAGTATTCCTCTATGTGTCACGAAGTGTCTCAGTATTACAAAACGCAGCAAAGTTTATAGGAAATGGTAATCTAAACCTTGGTGTGCTTTGCAAGCATACTGTGACCACAACGTCTGATATTCACGATGTTTAAGCGGCACACTTGAACCGCGAAACGTTTCAAAAAGAATTCCTCCAACTTTCCAATCTCCTTATTTTTCTTCCGATATTTTCTTTTCTTTGGACATTTTTCTTGAAAATATTGACGTTTATCGAAAAGCGTACGCGAATGTCGACGATTCGTAAGAAAACAGCGTATCACGTGGGACGCATGTGACTCACGGTGTTTACTATGTGAGCGAAACTTTTCACAACAGAATCTTCTCAGTATCCTTTTACGTCGTATTGTAAAAAGCTCAAAGAAAATTTAACGAATTTATCGCAATACGGTAATTATTTTCCTCATCGTCAAATACCTGTCCCATTTTTCACTTTCATTTTTCCGCGATATTATACCTAGTCGCAGAAAAATAAAGTTTTCCTTTCCACTTTCTCTCTCTCTCGCAGCGGTTAAATATTTTTATGATCTCTTGCACTATGCATCTTGTAGCTTCTATGTTCATTTTCAAATTTCTCTCCGATCTTACCAATATAATCGTAACAGTTGCAATCTCGCTACAATCTTAACGTTCTTCCATATAATGTTCCATATAAGACTCATCCTATAACGCATTACAATAGACATTACGATACTATGCAAGTTACTATACAAATATTCGAATACTTTCGTCAGAAACTGTATTCGTCTTCCACGAATGCGAAAAGGCTAAGAACATCGGGCGAACGCACGCAAACAGAAGAAACCAGACGAGACGTTGGTTCGAGCGACGATGCTTGCACCGGGCATGTTCGTTGACGATGGTTTGCTGGTCGTTTCGAAAATACACGCGGAATGATTCACCTCTCACGCATGTCTGTCGTCTATCGGTGTGTCTAGCGCATTATAATGCGGACTGAACGAGCGGATAGTGCGCGCGTTGGAACAATGGCCACTTAAGCTAACTGGCTGATTAAATGCTCACCTCAGTCACCGCGGATGCACGATTAAATATGGTGCGCACCATGGACGCCGTGCTCGTTTTGTTCGATCAGCCACGACAGGGAAACGTTTCTCGCCCTCTCTGCAGTGTCTCCGACGAAATATCGATGGTCACTTAATTAAAAAGCGTAACCGAGTTTGTAGAAGCAATCGTTTGTGATTCGACGTGTTTCCTGATGATTATGAGTTACAGAGTGTGACATGTTTCGATATGTGTGATGTTGTATCTCCGAATGGACGAGTTAACGTTCGAGAGTGGGCGAAAGGAGACTGTAACATAGAGTTGGTTTATTCTTAAAAATGGTAAACTCGTTATCTATATGTTTCTGGAAATTCGCGTTGTTTGGTGAAAAAGATTGAGATTGACTCGGATGTATCTATCGTTTTTTTTTTTCTCGAAAGAATGATCGTAACGTAGTTTCATCG
Organism: Bombus soroeensis; assembly: GCA_014737365.1. Taxonomy (NCBI): domain Eukaryota; kingdom Metazoa; phylum Arthropoda; class Insecta; order Hymenoptera; family Apidae; genus Bombus; species Bombus soroeensis. The sequence continues at coordinate 21,304 of JACXIL010005353.1, forward strand.
TATTTTTGCGATTTTTGCAGAGTTGTTTAATGCTTTGTTCTGATTAGTTTAAAATGTCCTATATCGAGTCTCCCGTTTTTTCAAAATACGTTGAAATATTTGAAATCCCTCGTAAATTTTGTTTTTAATTTGTAGGTAAAGTTATATTATGCAGGTTATTGCTTATGTATGATGGTTAAATATTTTGAATGAAATAAGAAATAAAAAATAAAGGGGTGTAGTTTTAGTAAACTAGGATCGTTTACTACAGGATCGTTTATAAATATCAAGCTCGACATTTATGGGAAATATTTCACCTCTCAAATTCTAGATACATGTTGTACGAATGAAATATTCACATTCGATATTCAATAAATACCTCTATTTATTCTCTACGAGCAAAGATTGATTTTATTTCAATCGAGGAAATCATTTTGCGGCATATCATTCTTATTTTACTCTGCGATACTTTTAAACGGATATAACATTATCAAATTAAAAAATTGTCTTTTAAATTCTTTTTCCAGCAGTCATTAGATTCATTAATCATTCTAGTAATCACTCTACCAGCCACTTCCAAACCGTGATCAATTAAAAAGAAGATAGTGGAAAAATTTGGGTCAACGACCATCTTTAAAATAATTAATCAGCTTTATAAGTTACTTTATAAGTAAGATCGGAATTCCATTCGTCTGACTCTACTTTAGAAGCATCCATAGTTCGTATAATAGAAATTCATTTTTAGATAAGTGAGCTTAATTAGCGGAAGTTGGTTTAATCGGACAGTAATTAAAACTTCGTTCGGATCAGATCACACCAGATGAATGGTGCTCAGATAAATAAAGTTTTACTGCAAGTAATTTCTTAAGAAGAAAAGATTCATAAAATGGACTCGCTCTAACGAAGTACTGTAAATGACGAAAAATCATGGTAAAATCAGGACTTCCCGGAAACTGCTTGACGCAACGATTCGCTTAAGCACTCGCTACGCTTGCTCTCGCGACAAATATTAATCAAACTTGACAATGTTAGGTGGATCGCGTAAAAAGCATTCGTGTGTTCGCGATCATTGTGTCCGTTAACATGGAACGCAATGTATCGTTAACCGATACGCAAGTGCAAAGAAGGAGGAAAGAAAAAGCGCAGGGCTATCGTGTATCTCAAAGACAAAATCAACGCTCGAACCACATGCTCTGGAACCGAATCCCCCCCTACGATGAAACAAATCTTTATGGTTGTTACTCGAGAAACCGGATATCTAAAGCTTGTTTTCTGGCAAACGTGGCATACCAAGCGCCAAGACATTCTTTATAACTTTTTGATATCTTGAAAACTATCCCTCGAACATGAAACAATTCCTTTAACGTTTCACTAATCGACAAGAATATGATGCGTATGATCTGTATTTTGTTTGTGTGACAAAATTGGATTTTTACTGCATTTAAATAGGAATATTTTTTCCATTCATTCGTATGAAATTACTTGTTTTACATAGGCAAATATATATAGTTTCCTTTTTATAATTAAAAATATTTGATCCTGTTAATTTATGAGAGAAAATTATTCGTATTTGGAGACAATTTTACTCTTCTTAATCGCGATCTTCGTAATTGTTGATCGAATATTAAGATGTGTATTATATGTTACGCTTTGTTTTATTCGCAATACACTGCATATATTATAAGAAAAGTTTAAAACCACAGACAAAACTGGAAGATTGATTTAACAAGTCCTTGACTTAGTTTGCGGAGATTAGGCGTTGACTGTGGTATGATCATGACGTTGTCCTCGTTCATAGAAGAAAAAGAGCAACAAGGAGAAACATGCATCGTTTAGTTGATAAATATCATTTTGTTTATGAAAACGATACCATAAAATAAAGCCCTGTCGTTTGGAGATCGACAAACAATAAAAGTCAAGCATTAGTCGAGCATCGATTATGAGAAAGTCAAAATTTCTTTTTCGCGATAACGAATCCAGTATCTGGATAAATTTCCTGAACGTTGAACGAGTTAAACGAAAACAATTTAATAGCCTGAAACGAAATAAAATATAAATATGGCAAATATCACTGTCTAGTCGTTCGAAACGTAATTCGACTTTCGTACACGGAATGTTTCATTCATCCTGAACAATTTCGTACCTATTAACTCAGAAAGATGTATCAAGTCACGGTTCTCTGAATAACAATGTTATGATTCATGACTTTTTCTTAAGGACATTTCTTACGAGGTTTGAAATTCATTCATTACGAGCGTGTTTATCAATTTCAGTCTTGCTCGAAGAAGCTTGGTTGCTTTATCGTTTCTAACGCTTGCAAATAAACCTTTGCAATCGCATTGTCTTCAAGTATCGATTTATAGTTGTCAAATTAGTTTTAATCTTAAGGTTAGTGCTAGTATTACGTTTACACGTCTCACTAACGTCAGATTTGCAGAATCAAGAAAAGTGACTGGAGTTACTGAAATATGGAAATGATATCATCTGAAAACGAACGTTCGTTTAAACTATCAGGACCTTTTTTTATCCTACGTGGTAAAACGTATCACATGTGTAGGCACATCGTCTGAAATCTACTCTTTAAGAAAATATTTACCTACTTGCGAATTAAAGAATAATAAATCTTGATAAAAGAATCGCGAATCACGATACATACTCTGAATCAAATATTATCATGTTGAAGATCTTTAAATTTTCTATCTCAACAAGCGAAAGAGCTGCTAATTTTTACGCACAAATTTTCCTGTAAAATTAGATTCTCTCGTGTGTTCCTTAAACTCGAGGCGTTTTTGTCGATAGGAAGACTCGAGAATAACAGCGTGGAAAGTTGAAGATGTTCAAAATAATCGGATCACTTTGTGAAACATCTTTGTGTTTCGAAAAATAAAAAGGTGCCTCTACAGCCAATGAAAATGTGTTTAAAATTCCTCCTTTCTTTTTGTAGGTTCGCACAGGCCACTGCGGGAGTTGCGATGCCAACGTATCACAATGCGGGTGGCGGATACCCGAATGTGTCAGCGCCAGCGCGGCAAGCGAAGCTCGATGGCAATCAAAATCACCATACGATCCCCTCAAACGTAACATCCCATCCCCTTATACAAAATAGCACGCAACACAACGTTCCTTCCAACTTGTCTACAAGTAACATTCCGTCCCATCCAGTATCACCGACGATGACTACGCATTCGAACGTCACCTCTGCTAATATAACCAGTCACATGAACACCGGCTCACCACCGGTAATCCTCACCTCGAACGTTCCCAATCCTAGCAATCCTGCTGCGTTATCGGCGAATCCGAGGCACGAGGTCAAACTCAACGCTATGCCGTACGTATTTGTTTCTTGCACCATCGCGAAATTACGTCGATTGTATAAGAAACGATTGGATGGTCCTTAGTTTTGCGTTTCGCAGTATGTGATTTTTATAAAAATTCTTTATTGATCCGAACTTATATTATGTCTATATATATATATATAGATAAGGTGAAATTTCTTATGTAAAAATAAATCGGAAACTTAGAATTATATTTTTCGATTTGACGCTTGATTCGCGAGAAGGTTCTTTATTGAACCGAACTTATATTATGTCTATATATATATAGATAAGGTGAAATTTCTTATGTAAAAGTAAATCGAAAACGTAGAATTATATTTTTCGATTTGACGCTTGATTCGCGAGAATTAATTTAAAAAATTCTTTGTATACATAAAACACGGTTCTCTGATATATACTATAATCATCATGTTTGTACATAGTTTGTACGTAACTTTTATGAATTTCACGTGATTCTAATAATTATGAAAAATGACTTATATATATGTCGAACTTGTACTCGACTGAAAATTCAACGACGCGAAAACGATCTTTGTTCTATAACTGTATATGGTTTGAGTAGAAACAATTCCTCTATGATATAACTATAAATATATTTTGATAAAAGAGATTCAAATGACAAAGGTGATTTTTGCTACGAGACCCTCGAACTTCTGCCTATAGGCATCTCCTCCCTTTAATTGTCCTGGCGAGAATATCGGCTCGCACAGTTATCCGCTAATCGGCGCGTTAATCGAATTTCATTTCACGCGAACTCACGATTATCCGTCGTTTCAGATGGTTCCACGGGAAAATATCGAGGGAAACTGCTGAACGATTGTTGCGGCCGCGCGAGGACGGCCTGTTCCTAGTCCGGGAGTCGACGAATTTCCCCGGCGACTATACGCTGTGCGTGTGCTACGAGGGCCGTGTCCAACATTACAGAGTGCAATACACGAACAAACAATTAACTATCGACGAAGAAGAATTTTTTGAAAATTTGGCCTTGCTGGTCGAGCATTACGAGCAGGATGCCGATGGATTGTGCACGCAGCTCACCAAATCTCTGCCTAAACAGGGCAAACAGGACTTCTGCGTGGATCTAAAGGCGTTCATCGATGCTGGTTGGGTTATACAGACACACGAGCTTGAATTGAGGGAGTGTATCGGCAAAGGAGAGTTCGGTGACGTGTTGCTGGGCGTTTATCGGGGCGAAAGGGTCGCCGTGAAAATGCTGAAAGACAACAGCGAGGCGGCGCAGAGGTTTCTGGCCGAGGCGAGTCTCATGACTTCGCTGATCCACGACAATCTGGTCAAACTGCTCGGCCTTGTTTTCAATAATCAACACATGTACCTGGTTACGGAATATATGAGTAAAGGATCCCTGGTGGATTACCTGAGATCAAGAGGGAGACTACACGTTTCCAAGAAGGACCAGATCAACTTCGCGTAGTACGTAAAAAGCACGGATGCAGCTGGATTTATGCTTCGCTGGGGAAACACGCGAGGTGTCACGCGCTGATTTCTTCGAAACTTTGCATATAGACGGATACTCGTTTGCGTAGATATCGAATAGTTTGCGAAATAGAGAAATACGAGTGGTATTTTGCTAGCGTTCTCCATGCTGGTACGCGACCTACTCGTCGTATTCTCTTAAAGTTTGCGCATGCTGCGTTCTTCGCCTCATTTTCAACTCAATCGTATTTTTCCGCTGTTACAAAATTTTTAGAAATTTCATTTGAAAATGCGAGTGAACAATATGCACGAATACTGGTCTTAATTCTGATTTGATGACAGAGATTTTCTTCTTTTATCTAAAAATATTGTGCCACGTTCTTTGGACCATTGTAGTTTGGCTCGATCGTTGTTTTTCTGTTGTTAAATAAAGATACAAAATATATAGTCTTGGTTAAGATTCTTCTTAAGATATTATGTCTTTCTACTCGTTGAAACAAAAGTTAAATTGGTACACGTGACGGATAATTCAATGCTATTGTAATAATAAGTAATACTGACGCAATCTTGAAATAAATAACATGTACTAACATTACTTGAAATTGAGTCAAAGGTTAATTTATTGAAAGTAAATGTAACAGAAGTCGATTGGACGCAAGAGGTAAAATATTTTCTGTTTATCTACGAAGCTTCGTTGAAATCAGCGCGTCGTTACACTTCGCATAAATTATATCGTCTCGTGTGTCAGAGAGGGCTGGTTTTAAATATGCATTTTGTTCCCTTTCAGCGACACGTGCGCAGGCATGGCGTATTTAGAATCCAGACACGTAGTGCACAGAGATCTGGCCGCGAGAAACGTTCTCGTCGCGGAGGATAACTCTGCGAAAGTGTCGGATTTCGGTTTGGCACGGGACGAAAATTTTTCTCTCGAAGGAGGGAAGCTGCCCATCAAATGGACTGCACCAGAGGCTTTAAAGCAAAATGTAAATATCAAGTTGTGAAATAACCATTCCACAATGTCCAATTTTAACAACATTATTCACGTATATACGCAATTTGCAATTTCTTGTTTTCAGAAGTTTTCAAATAAGTCTGATATGTGGAGTTTTGGAATACTCTTGTGGGAGATCTATTCCTTTGGACGTGTACCATATCCACGAATTGTGAGTAGAGTTCTATGTATGTTTTCTTGTTGGACTATCGTCTGTGTTAAAGTAATCCACATTGATTTTCTTCGCTGTTGATTTTAGCCACTAGCCGACGTTGTGAAGTGTGTGGAAAAAGGATATAAAATGGAGCCACCTGATGGTTGTCCTCACGAAGTTTACGATATCATGAGACAAGTACGTATAAAAATTTTCTATGATATATATATATACGTAAAAATTATGTTATACGTTGTTACGAAGTAAATATTCTTTACCAGGCATGGGACTTACAACCTGAAAACCGACCTACTTTTTACGATATAAAATTAGTGCTGGGTCAACTGAAAGCTGAGTACACCAAAGGTGTGAATTAAAGAAAAGAAAAAAGAAAAAGGAAGAAATGCTACTTATTATTCGTAGATTAAAGTAGAAAAGACACAAAAGAAGGAATTAGAATTTTCGAGATTTTTTTTGAGTCAGGGTCAAAGGTAGTGGCTCTAAAATACTTTTGCTACAAAAAGCAATTTTCTATTGTACATTTTTTATTGTACAAAAGTAGAATCTGCGTTGCTTGTATTTATTGTTACATTATTATTATCGCTACTATTATTATTTTTATTTTTAAAGATGTTTCTTTAGCCTTCATATTCTTTTACAAAAATACTTTCCATATAAATTAATATACATCAATCGTGCCTTTGGCCAAGTTGTAATTCTTGAACGAAAGAAGTTCAACTTGTACATCCGAAATTCAGGTAACACTTGAAAGGATATTCACAATACTATTCTTTTCCCTTTTTTAATTACTTTTCTTTTTAGTTCTTTTCTTTCATTGTTGTGTTTTTGTGAGATCGAGTATGGCAGTCTTTATAAAGCTGCTTAATCTCGCGGTTTTTCGAGCAATTTTCGTCATTGTCATGACTCGAGAAATATTTCCAGGTGTAAGAAGCGCCTTACATTGAACTGAATTTAAAGAAAATGAGACGTAATTATTCATGATAAATACCTATTACAAAGTAATCTTTTGGACTTAACTTGTATAAGGATGGATATATTGGAATTTTTTCACTTACGTGTAACGGTAGAACAGAAAAAAGGTAACTAGATTTTTATCGTCGACGGTTTGTCAGAGAGATGTTTGTATCGTATTATAGTGATTGTAGATTACAAGTACTTGTTAGTCGTATACGTTTTTTTTAATCAAAGATTTGTCATAGGAAGTATTAATTTTTAACTAAATTATTGCAGACTATTATACATGATTATTTAAGTTGCCCCTGAGATATTTGACTATATATTAGTGATGTAAATGTATTTGTAAATACTTTTGTACATATCCGATTATCAGAATGGGAAAAATAAGAAGAATTAATATTTCCAATACACAGATTGATATTGGTTAGAAGATTTAACAAGAATTGTCTATATGTTTTTGTTTTCAGTTTTTAAGATGGTTACTTTACATAACTATCCGAATGTCCATATTTCAATTGCACTACCTAACGCAATGATATAGAAAAAAAAAAAGAAGAAAGGATCGGATAATTACATATTTAAAGTAATTAAACCGTAGACGTTTCGTGTTATTCTATCTTCCTTCTGTAATATAGGAACCACCACTTATTTAATACTTTCTCCAATGGTTATAACGGACTAATGATATTTATTCGTAGAGGATAGGTAGTTTCAAGCGAAATAGAAAAAAATATGACAAATGTTGAAGAGATAGTTTCTTGGTTCGCTATGAAAACTGGAAGATTGGTATACAAAGTTTGTTACTTGATATCAGGTTTTGGATCTAATTTACATAATTTCTATCAGAATCATATACGCAGAGACTTATTATCCGAAATCAAAGCCAATGTACTCAGTTCCTCGCATTTTTTGATTACTTGCAATAGTATCTGAAAGAAGGACCGTCATGACTGAACCGAGCTTTGTAAGAACGATAATAATCTTTAACGATTGACCGAATCTGTTTCGCGAAAGTGCGTATCTAGTTTGAGTCGTAGAATAGTCGTAATAAATATGTAGCGTATTTATAAGCGTACCAGTCCGTTTATAACTTCAATAGCATGTAATATAATGTATATGGCTCTAATCCAGTACCTAACGTTTTTTCGATGATACTACATTTGTCGACCTCTATTTGCGACTATGAAGACATTCATGGATGCATATTTCACATCCAACGTAATTCATATCGAATGTCAGTTCTCCCCTTGCTTTGGTATTTCTCACGTTTCTACGTTGAATATCGAAACCCTACATTTTGTTACATCTTTTTTAAGCCGCATCGTATTTACAGTGTGGTGTGACAAACGTTACTTCATAATTATCCTGTGTAATTTAACATATAAGCGAGATTTTGTTACAGATCAGCATTAAGCTTTTATGAGTGCGACCAGTGTGTTAGATTCGTTTATTTTTTACTTATGATAAGTTTGTTAGTTTGTAAGAAATTTAATATATATATACATATTGAATAACAAATTATACGATATTCATGATTCGGATGAGTTCGCTAAAGTTTGTCCAAAATTTATTGATTATTCAAAGTTACATCCTTGATCCTGGATGAGCTAACAAGCGAGGTATTCTTCTTTTCTAAAGCTATCAAACGCTTCGATTTTTTTTCTTTTTTTTTCTTTTTTTAAAACAAAAAGTAAGTTCACGTGTTTCTATATTTATGTCTTTAAGACGAGAAACGAAGAACGGAATTAGCGTTATATTGGGATTCGGATACGGTGTGGGATTTCTCTTTCTTCGATGATCTTGATCAACCAATTGATCTTGGACAGACTATAGTTTACAATGCACGGATGTATTTGAATCTGAAATGTCTGAAGAACTGAATGCCTTTGCGTTGACGTGGATGAGTGTGACAATGCACGTGCATGGCAGTGCACGTGAAGTGAATTTACATTAAGAAAGTTTCAATTCTGGCCTCCAAAAAAATTCGACCCGTGTGATTTTGAGGGTGTAGAAGAGCGTTTGACCTGTATGGCCGCGTTGTTACAAAGTATACATTACCGATTCTAAAGATTCTCAGTAGACAGTTGACCACAGCTATAAACTACTGTGGTTCATCGATCAGAGATAATAGCCGTTAAACGAAGCAAATTAACGATTAATAAAACGGAAGAAAGGTGTACTGTATTCGCTCACCGGTTACAATTATTTCCAACTATGAGACAAACGTGTATATCCGCCTACTGACAATGTTTTTCTTTCTCTCTGTAAGAGGATCATTTATATATCGTGTGTACACTGATACGTAAAGTTTGCGTTTTTTTTTTTTTTTTACCGATACGATTGTGTCTTCCAAAGACACCAAACGATTAGAGACCATTTGTACGATGTTCCGGAGAAGTACAACTTTCAAAGAAGGGAGATACTAGTTGGAAGAAAATTTCATTTCGCACAAAAGCAAATCTGTACGATATTCGTTTGTTCTTATGTCATTATTTCTCCATTTAATCTCCAAGGTTATACTTTACTGCCAAACGCTAATAAAATCGTGATATTCGTTCAAACTATATCTGTTCATTTACTACCATCCCATTCAGAGAACCGTTGATTACCTGCTGCTTTTCTGACGAGCAACTATCAATGGAAAGAGCAGAGCAATCAGTAACAGCGTCGCAATTATTACGTTTACTATTCTGCTGCGTTATTACGTTCTCAGATGCGCTATTCATCGTTACAAATGTATTATCGTGTTTATCGTTGCTTAACGTCTCCACATCCTCGGGTATTCCAGGCAAAGCTAGAAATCTTTGTCTAGCTTTTAGTCGATGTTGGATTTGCGAACCTGTCTGAGACGCAACTATTTTATTTCCCTTCAATCGTTTGAAGATCGTGAAAGGACGCAGATACTCGTGTCTCGAGTTTCCCGAACTTTTCAGTCGGCTTCTTATCAGTATGTTTCTACGTGTATGATATGGTCGTTTGAAACCGTTTCTCGATAATTCTCGAGATTGGCCGCTAACAGAACCCCCGATCAACAGATAATCGTTCTTTTCTCTGTCCACGATTATCGAATGTCTCGTTTCGTGCACGTTAATACACTGTTCGCCAACGGAAACACGATTTCCGCTGGAAACATCGTGCTCACCATCGTCGTAAGCGTTCGTATTCGGCGGAAGTGCAATGCAATTGTTTTTCTGCGATTTTAGCCTTTTATTTTTTGCGTCGTCTCGATTCGAATTTAAATTATCTTCGTCGTGAGTATCGTTCAACGATTTGTTGAGATGGAAATTGGAGAGGACGCCTTGGAAATTCGCTATATTGCCGAGTAACGAGTTCAAGGAAACAAACCGACTTTCCATCATGGAATATATCACGGAGACAATGCCATTTTCCATTTTCGAATTGCAACGATAGGAGCTACTTCTATCGCAAACGATCCTCGAGCAGTTCGACTCAATCTCCTTTCGACGAAGTAGATTTTCCGTGATCTCGGCTGTTGTTGTTCCTGTTGCGTTTGAATATGTATGCTTCAGCGGTGGAAAACGTCTCAGCCCATTTGTCATTTTCTCGCCTACGGATCATATCGGTCGCTTGTATTTCTAACGTTTGCGCGTTACTCGAAATATACCCAATACCGAAACTCTACTATCCGAACTAAATAAAAAGCATTGCTTTTTTATAATTTCCTATCGTTCTCTGATCGATTCAACGATATTCACCGAGTATTCTCTCCTTTTTAATTCAAATACTCCATCTGATAATTTTTTCATTTTGCAAGATATATCGAGATATTTGAAGTTGCTCGTGTTTCGTATTTTTTAAGCAAAGATACACATTGTACGGTGTGTTGCGAGGTAACGATTAAATGTTTTAAATTGAATAAAGAAAAACAAAGGCAGAATGAACAGGCAATAAACTATTTCTTGGGTGTTTTCAGATAGTAGAAGGGATAATTTCTTTAAGGTATCAAGGTGTTATAATATTACCATAATTATGTATTTACTCACCGTTCATGCGACGACTCTTTGGGAACATCTTTTCCGCAAGTGTATTCTTTTCAATGTCATCGTTGGTTTCGGTGCTCGTAGGAACCATCGATACTAATTCGCGTTGTTCGTCGCTGCGTGTCATAGAAGAATGATCTTTCTTTGAAAGAAGACATCTATCATCCTCGTCATTCTCATTTTCTTTGTCAACATTCTTCGAGAAATCACGTTTCATCTGTCTTTCATTCGCATTGTTCCATCCCCAGAAATCTACAAATTGCCTATTATATTTAACACGAGTCATCACGGAGACGATCTGTATATTTTTCCTTTTTCTATCTTTTTCCTGCGATTCAGAATCGATCTCGTTTTTATTTGAAACGTATTCACGTTTCTTCGGCTGTTTATTTGGGCTCACTGGCTTCGCTATGACGGCATAGTTCAACGTTTTATACAAATCAGAAGACGACTTTCGGGACGGTTGCCTGTTTGCAATCATCTGATTTACGGTTTCCCGGTGTATCGGGAAATTCTCAGCGATTGGTTCCTCTTTTAACGCTCTGTCATCTTCTTTTTCGACTGCGGTTTCTTTGGACGAAGACGTAACACCCAGCGATTCGATGTTGTCAGGCTTCCGAACGATTTCTTTCTCAGTTACGAGGACGTAATCCTTAAGTTTTGCTTTTACTTTCGCATCTGGTTCCCAGACTACCGCCTCCTTTTTTGGTTCCACACCAGCTGTCGTCGTAGAACGTTTCTGATCGCTTTCGCCCTTCTCCGCTGGTTCTTCCTTAATGTCTTTGTAATCAGAATCTATCATTCTTTCTATACTTTCGGTCTCTTGTTTTATTGGAAAGCCTGCATCAACGGAAGCTTCTATCCCTTCAGAGTTTTCTTCGATATCTGTCTTTCTCAAAGTACCGGTTTCTATCCCGACGCCCACCTTCTCTCCAACATCCGTATCACTTTCACGCTCCTTCTTAATACTCGCTTTTCCACCATCGAACGTCTTACTTTTCGTATCCTCGTCATCATCGTCAATCGTAATTATCTCAAACTCTTTACCGTCGACGCCAATCTCCTTGATACGAAACTCTATCTCAGAATCTTCTTCTTCGTCGTCGTCTCTCGACTCACGCCCTTCTTCTTTCGCTTCTTCTCCTTCGTTCTCCGCGTAATCCTCGTCGGAAACCTGCTTCATTTTCTCAACAATACGCGATACAAGTTTGAACAAGGGCACGCCTTTCGAACAGCACGCGCTACTTACGATCACGTTTCCATGCCGATCGATTCTTAAGCCAAGTTTTTTTTTACCCTCATCGAGACTCTCTTGCGAGGAACTTTCTTCGCAGCTACAAGTGTCCTCGCTGGATTTTGATTCCACCCCCTTTTCCTTCGAACGAACAACACAACCTTCGCCCGTTTCCGCGTCTCTGCACATGGTCGTTCCATTCTCAGACGTAGCAACCGCCTTATCTTCTTCCTTCCACTGGACAGTTCTCTGTCCAGGCTCGCGAGGTTTCAAAGCGAGCCTCCTCGGATTTCGTGCAAACGGATCTGGCGAGCCCGACATTCCTTGCACATAAGGCTCGAACAGTCCCGTCTGCGCGAAGCCAAACGCGCACGTAGATTCGGAAAACTGTCGGATAATTCTGGAAGTGAGAGTCGGACCGGGTACGGAGATGTCTCTTCTCCTGTCGAACTCAGTCTCCACTTGGCGGATTTTCGCTTGAACGTTGTTCAGACGGCACTCGGCGATCACCTTCTGCGAATGGTAGGGCGAGAAGTTAACGTTCACCCTCTCGTCGCATTCTTTTTGTCGCAGAGCTGATAACAGTTGACGCAGCTCGGCGTTCGTCTTCATCGACAGGACGGTTGGATCTATGGGGCCGCTGGTCTCTACCTGGAAACACAAACAACGGCGAATGATATTCCTCGTGCGCTTGTGAGCGAACGTGTTTTCGTAATATTCACGTTCTGTTCGAAAATTACGAGCGATGTGTGGGTAGACAGAGGGTGGGTTAAGCGACGTGGAAGACGAAGCATCGTTAACACTAGAACTACCACACCAGTAAAATTGACTGGTTTTACAATCTTATTTTAAAATTCCAACTTCGTGTTATATTTTTTTCCGCAATGATGTCATGACTTTCGCGACGATAACTAAAAGAATAATGTAATGAATTTTGTTTTGTTTTTTATGTATTCAAACTCAAAATAACTTTGTATCAAGGCTACTTATACCAATACCAGTGAAAATGACTGGTACTTGTCAAAGTGTAAAAGGATGCTGCAATCTGTTTATCGAACCTCAATTAACCAGTTTCCTCGTTTTGTACAACTTCCCACACGTTTTCAAAATTTCTACTACGTATCATTCAATATGATGATATTAGATATCAGGAAAATTCCGTATCGACCGCTAGATGCTAACGCTAGAAATACCACAGCAGTCAAACTGACTGGTTCTACAATTTTATAAATTTGTCAACCCTCGTTTAGGGATTCCAGATGGATTAATAATATCAAAAATGTACTACATAATATGGAATTGCTTCTGTAAGAAAGTAATAAATCAATAAATATACAAATATTCTATTATTACGTATTTTTTAAAGACCAGTCATTTTCACTGGTTTTGGTAGAAATAGCTTCGTGTTAACTATCTGTAGTTCTAGCGTCAATTGTGTTTTTGGCTTTCGGGAAAGCGAGGTTCGAACGAAGAATCGAAGCAACGGAGAAACGTGTTCTCAGATTTGTCGAATTTCTTTCGGGTTTATCGAATAGGAAACGAGCTTCGATCGAACCTGTGCATTTTCGACGAAACCCTCAATTTACTTTCTTACGACGGTGAGTTGATTTGGAATCATTTCCAGGAGTCGCTAACACGACTTTCGATTCTTGGGACAATTTTAATTGGCCTCCAGCGATTTGCTTTGCGATCTCGTTCGAGCGACCTCGCGCTTTATACTTTACACGACCGTGTCGTTGACGACCATCGATGGTTTTAACGTGACTTTCACCTTTGCGTGCTTTTAAATCATTTATAGAAGGCTCTGAACGAGTTAGGTCTATACGATTTGAATTCTGCCGATATATTCGTGAAATATTAAGGTCGTTGCAATAAACTGAATATATCCTTGCAAAATTTAATCACGAAAGAATCGTTAAACACTAGACAGATACGATATGACAAGAAAGTAGAAGAAGAAATTGGGACAAACGAGTTCGCAAACAAAAGAACGGTCTTGCGATCTCTTGCTTATTATCCCGAGAAAGTTAAAGAAGACGAAGAAAAATTTCAGAAGGACAGCATTGAAACACGAGACGAAGATGCTCACCTCGAATCCAAATCCTTGACACTCTGTCACCTTCTTATTAATCAAATTCTCCACTTGCGCCTTCAAGACGTTCACCTTGAGTTGCAGAAACGTAAGCAGCGGAATAATATTCACCGGAGGATTGGTAGTCATGTGAAGGTTGATGAGCGCGTTCGCATGCTGCGCGTTTCTGCACTCAGCCAACAGCTGCTCCTTGTTCAGCGTCTCCAGGCACTTGATCGCCTTATCCATCGTGTCCTCCGTGCTACCGGTTATATTTGAGCCAGGTATTTTTCTTAAAATTAACCTAGTAGCAGCGCAAGAAATAATTCCTGGCAGCGAGAGAAATTGCGACGCCAACGCCTGCAAACTTATGGAAGCTGGACAATCTCGTTTCGAGCAAACAGTATCGTCGTTCGTAGCCGTGCAACGATGCTCCTCTTGTTCGTGAAAGTCGCAGCAACATCGCACAGCATATTCCTTGCCATCCAAGCCGCGTTGCTTCCTCTGACAACACGAGAAGCAACCGCGAGAACCGTCTTTGCCACGACTTTGAACTCCGAATGGCTCCAACACCGGCATAGGCACCGGATAAGGATAGAACGAGGGTGGACAGTGGAAGGACGCGAAGGGATTCGCGTTTGTCGGCTGTCCTGTGCCGTGCTGCGCTACGCCTTCGTTTAAATTGCTTGCACCGGTTTGTCGATGACATCCACCTGGCAGGATAAATATCGGGGCTGCGCTACCGACGCAGCTACGAATCTGGTCGAGGATGTTTTGAGGCAGGCTACCGTAGTTGGGTTGCATTTGCACAGGGGCTGGTTGAAACGACGACGGGTACGTGTTTCTTGGAAATTGCAGATTTGGCTGGTACTGCTGATTCGCCAGGAATACGTCAGCTTGATGAAGTTGGTAGAACGGCTTGAAGGAATCTGTATTGATAATTTGTCGAGTTAACGAACGATGCCTTTTTGCATCGCTTGGTATAAAAGAGTCGTACGATTGAGCGCTAGAATGCCACAGTTAACGGATAAATATTGCTTTCTTCGGCTATTATACCGGGTGTCCTATCTAACTTGGTAATCTTAATCGACGATAAGGAAAAATATCAGGGGAAGAAGTTAGTAATTTGATTTCAGAGTTTAAATACGATGGTTTAAACGCGATGGATCAATCTAAAGATCATATTTTTCGATGTTTATAGGATCATCCACGTTTTTCCTAGATAGGATTATGAGCGTAGTTTTATCATCGCGGCGTTAGAGACTCGAAAATTCAGATCATCGACGATAGGGAAAAATATCAGGGGAAGAAGTTAGTAATTTGATTTCAGAGTTTAAATACGATGGTTTAAACGCGATGGATCAATCTAAAGATCATATTTTTCGATGTTTACAGGATCATCCACGTTTTTCCTAGATACGATTATGAGCGTAGTTTTATCATCGCGGCGTTAGAGACTCGAAAATTCAGATCATCGACGATAGGGAAAAATATCAGGGGAAGAAGTTAGTAATTTGATTTCAGAGTTTAAGTACGATGGTTTAAACGCGATGGATCAATCTAAAGATCATATTTTTCGATGTTTACAGGATCATCCACGTTTTTCCTAGATAGGATTATGAGCGTAGTTTTATCATCGCGGCGTTAGAGACTAGGAAATTCAGATCAGAATTAAGCGCAGTAATTAATTTATCGTATAATTTCTGTCGTGACGATGAATTTACGAAGAAACAGTATCGCGTGAATTCTTTTATATGTCGTAGACGGTTTTATGGCAACTTTACCGTATGTAAGAAATGTTTACCTTCGTAATACTTAGAGATACTCACGTGCTTTTGGTAATACAGTTGTAGGTATACGAACACGTGATGTTTAAACATACGGTTAACACACGTTACATAGGAAATATTTTTGTTTGTCAGGAGAGGACTGATTTAGCTTAATACGAATTGAAACAAGTGCTCTTTCTGTATTACGTATATATATATATATATATATCTTAAAATTCGTGGTTTGAAATATTCTTATCTCGCGGATAAACCGATGGAATTTGTTTGTAAGAATCTGTTTTTAAAAACAAGCTATCGGTGAAATAAAGCTTAATACTCGCGGTACTTCGTAGTTTGAACGTTTTAATGACTTCGTTAAGGTCGTTGGCTGTACTAAAAAAGATTGAAATTATCGTGGGAAGCACGAAGAGACACTTTTTGTCTGTGAAAATATCGAGAATGGCTACATCGTCGCAACAATGGGAATATTCGTTCACGGTGGATTGAAAATCGTGCCGCGATCCTAAAGGTGTTTGATATAAAAATATGGATCGGTACTGCGAAACGAAATTCCTTTATAGGACTTTATTTTAGAAACAATCGATTCTGAAATGAGCTGTATCGTAATTTTCGCGGTAGAATTCTATTAAGGTAAAATCAACCATGCTCGATAAACTCTCGACTCGTTTTTTATTTAACGTGAAATTTCGCGTGCAATTTTTACTGCATATTCAATTTTCAACTCACATTATATATAGAAGGTAATTTAGTCATTCAAAATGGAAGAACGAAAGTATAACGAGAGTAATAATTTAGCTTTATGCGTTAGGACTCGATCGATATAATATAAATTTTGCACGCGCAACATTTTTCCAAAGGTTATTCATACTTTTTTCAAATCTAAAATTTTGTTTTACGCTCACAACGTAACCTAATACGAAGATCACAGGCGAAAAATATGACAAATACATCTTTGCTTATTCTTTGAACTCTGGATCACTCGGTGACAAAAAGAAAAAAAAGAGTATTTTAATATAAAATAGTCGAAAAAGGAAATAACGCGATAAATTCGACGATATAAGCTTTCGACGATAACCGGAAAAATTCAGAAGGTTTTTCAGGAAACGAGTAATACTCGTTTGTCTAGTAGCTATGTTAGTTTCATTTGATACAAAATAATTTGTAAGCGATATTAACGATATTTTTTAAACGACCACGAGGGCGACGAGAACACATTAAAATCAAAGGCAAAAGCAGTTGGTGCGTGGAGTTGATTGAGAATATGTGAAATTCTTGTACAAAGGAAACGTGACTAGGTATTTCCTGGTGACTTGTGACCATCGTGTGGAATATTTCGTCCAACGACACGAAACGAAATTTTCCTATTTGAATTCTCCGAGGAACTCGATTTTGAAGAATCGTCAAGCTTGACCAACAATAAGAACTAGCAGTAAGAGAGGATGTACCTACTCTGAAAGTATTGGAAATCTCAGAAAATGAAATAAAAAATAATTGAATAAAACGACAGGAATAATAGAGGAAAGTTGACGAATTTTAATGAAAAATATAGAAATCAGGAAGAGATTGGAAATGCGAGTCTAGTTATTTTTACGACGAAGCGCAATCTTTTTCTCCTTTCTTCTCATTTATTTTACATTTCCAATTTACTTTTCTACGAAATATCGTTCAATGTTTTCTACGATCGTCACAACCACACACACTCCGGCCTACATAGGAAACGTATCATATTTATCGAAGTATCTGAAATCCTCACGAATTAGAAAAACAAGTACGCGATGAACTCGTTACCTGAAAAACTCTCCTTTCAAACGACTACACCCGTTACATTAGAAATTTGTACCGTTTATCGAAATATCATCGGAAATCTCCCAACTTTCACGATGAAAGAAATTAACCAAAAGAACGTCTTATTTTAAGTGGCTACATCGTCGTACATATTGGAAATTTATAATATTTATCAAAACAATATCGTCCAAAATTCTCCCAAATGATAAAAAACGAAATTAATGAACTCGTAACGAACAAATCCCTCGAAAAAGCTTAAATGACCATCGTACCAACTCTGTATCCGCGATCAACGCGTTAAATACTACGAAGCCACTGCCACCGAATTGCAACGAAAAACCTTCATTAGGTTCTCAAAGCGTTTCGTTAAACCGAATCTGTTCGACCGTGATCCTCGATCAGAGAAGCAATATTTACCAGTGAAATCCCAGCTCTATCGATAATCGATACACGCACTATATATATATACATATATATACACATACATACGTATATATATACATACACGTACATACGATAGTACGAATTGTTAATAAGTCTTGTAACACTAGCGAAATACCTTGCGGATTGGTTGGATAAGCAACGGAAGGAGTGGTTTGCATTTGTTGGGTGACCGTTTGCGGTTGTTGGTACGTTATCGGGAAATTCTGGCTCGTCTGCTGTATCGGTACGTTCTGGCTTGGCATAATCGACGACACAAACGGCAGATGCTGAGGTAAATTAATCATGAAGAGGCAGGTTAAGTCCTTTGAATTCGGTCTTTTTCAGAGATTTTTCGCAGCGTTGTTTGCGATCGCTTTGCGATGGTTCAACGGAAGTGGTTGGATTTGCTGTTGGGTGGCGATTTTCGTGGCGGTCCTGTCACATGGAATTTTGAATTACGGCAGCCTGAAGGGATTGTTGGATTTAGTATTGGTTTACGGGTGACGTTTGCACCGTTGGTAGATTCCACTTTGTTGTGGCATGAAGTTGTAGCGATAACGATTCATATCATTCTTCGACTTGTTGCGAGTCGTTCGAACCGTTTTCCTGCGAATAATCTATTTGTCATTCACGTTTCGTTCCGAGTACGATGGACTTAAGTAGATTTACTTGTTTTCGTACGAAGTTTTAGAGGAGCGGCACTTTACGAGTGGAAAAATCGCGAACGTGATCCTCGAAAGACGTTGTTAGACATTAGAATGTGCACGTGCTTCGTTTAAACAAAAATTACATCTTTATAAGATGTACGATGATTTCTATGAATAACTGTACGAAAAAGTATTTTATAAGATTGGCTAGGAATTTACGTAATAATCGTTGCATCGTATGTGATAACTTTCATACCCTGTTACTACAAGTGGCATAAAATTTTACGAACACGAAGTTAAGGAACTTTCTCGTTTGGATTCTAATTTGTGGGCAAGCGTATTACACGTTTACTTCGCGAATTGAGCTCTGAACCGAAAAATTGTATCCAAATTACTTTAACTTTGAAACTGAGCTTGTTAAACTTTCCACACTTTTTACATTTCCAGAAGAAATACGAAGATTAAACTCGGTTTTACCGAAGGTGTAATCCTTTAATTAAAATATCGAGAAATTTTTAATAAATACGTAAGAGTCTGTTGCGCGCTTTGAAAAATTCGCAGCTGCAACTCTTCCCATTGAAAAGGCAAAGATAGAAAGAATATCAGAAATGAAAAAATTTTCTTGGTTTTCAAGCTTTTTATACCTTCCACGTCAAGGTACGCGCGCTTTTCTATTTCGATCGGATTATCAACCGAATCCGCTCAAAATTTGCAATAATATCAAGTATCCACGAATCGTGGGAAAGTTCAAATTATTTCATCTGGTATTAAAATGAGCCAGCGAGTAAAACTTTTAAAGAACAAAGGGCGAACTCCGTTTAGTTCGGGATTTACCAAAGTAATCACGTTAGAATTAAAATCACTTGTTGGAGCTTTTTCGCAGCATCGTTACGCCGCAAAGATCCTGTGAAATTCAACGAATCACCGTCTAAAAGATTTCCTTATTATTATAATTGCCCTATTCTCGTCACTCGTTATCTAATTTTCTATCTTGGCTCGCAAACCGCTGATATCGATCTCGTCGAATTAATTCGAACGACGGATCGATTCAGCATGTTCTCTGTCGAATCTAGCAACTAGCTTCAAAATCCAAACGACGAAGTCGTACGTGTACGTCAATTTATATTTTTCCTCACTTATTAATAATCGCTAATTTTATATACTCTTACATCACGCTATATATTTTTCCAAATTAATTTCACGTATTTCTTGCGATTTACCGCAGCAATTCTGAGATCACTTTTTTCCTATACATAACGTCAACAAGTACATAAATTATTTCTACTCGAGAATTGTTTAAAATTCGCGATATAAACTACGATGCCTCTCCTCGAGACGCAAGATTAGAATGCAAATGAAAGGAAAATGAGAGAAACACATTATCACCTCGTTCGAAACAGCGAAATTGACCTTCGTATCTTCTCTACATGTTTACTTAGTAGGAAGAATATTAATTATTTGCTATCTATTAACGTCGCGTTTATATCCTCCTTGAAACCGAGCGAAAAAACTGCCAAGCTTAAACATCTTTTTAGATGCTTCGTTTTATAGTTTACCAATTACACAACGTGTAAGACTGTCTTGTTTTTTAACAGTAGATACAAAAGAGAGATAATGCGCTGGAATTACTTTACGTTCATTCTCGCGTCAGACGAATTGCTGAACATGACACGTTTCGAACTATTTAAAATGCGCGCGAAGTAGCTAAATCGGTCTTCGTTCGTTGCCGAGCATCATGGAGTATGTGACGTCATTGGAAGATAAAAGTTTCATTATCTCGGTTGCGCATTGCGAGGGGAATCGGCACGCGTAACAATTTCCTACGATACTTTCAGAGTTCCACCGGTTGGCTACTTGCGGCCGACTCGTTGCCACGCGTGCATCGATCTTACCGACTGTTGAATGTCGATATCAACAACGCCTTATCTGTACCTTATTTGTCACGCATTTCGTATCCATAGGCTGCGAGATAGCTGGGAATCTTGGACTGTTCATCGTCGATCGCAGTTATCGTTGTTGTTCGCGTGACAATCGTTCTTAGAATAATAATCTCGTCGAATCTATCCAGAAGTGTTGTTTTCAGTTATTATATCAGAGTCAGTTGTGCAAACTGAGTCATCGAAATCCAACTATATAGTGCATCTGCCACGATATTCCCACAATTATCCGCTACACGTGTTTCAATTGTACAAGTTTCCTACGTTATTGGCGACGTAGGAGAAAAGTTAATCGTACATGTAAGTTGTTCGATAAGTGTAGAGGAAAGACAGCGGCCATTATCGTGGATTAAAAACGTAGGCGGCCAGTTTGAACTTTAATTGTTCAGCTTGATAATAATCGGTGTAAAAACTGGTGACGATATTCTTTGGAGCATGAAGTCCCACGAGGTTTGGGAGCGAAGCTTCGCCTTCATCGAAAAGGAATTGCTGCCGGAAATGGTGCACGATCGTTGCTTCTGCGAGCCGAATTCCAGGGAATTCGTCGAGTTCGACTCGGCAACGATTCGTCTCGACGAGCTGAGTCGAAGCAGCGAGATTTATCGCGTGACGATTGTGGTCAGGTTCTCCGGCGAGCCACGCAGCTTCCCGCTGTTGCTGAAACTGCTTCCAGAGGAAGAGGCAGAGCACAAGAGTGCGACAGCGTTCGACGCTTACCAAAACGAAGAAATGTTCTACTCGAAGATGACGCTCAAGTATGGAACCGATTTGGTTCCAAAGTGTTACCTGTCGGATTTAGGTCGTTACGGAAGACCGGTGATCGTTCTCGAGGATTTGGAGGAAGCTGGTTACACGCAGGTGGACGGTGAATTGGACGAGGAACACTTGAAATTGTGCGTGCAAGTTCTGGCCAAGTTTCACGCCAGAGGGTTGAGATTGAGAGCGACAGAACCGCAGGTCTTCAGGGAATTCGAGGCGAAATTGCTTGAAATTTCTCTCACGGAAGAGACTATGTTGCATTACGAGAAGAGATCGACTAGGTAATTTCTTGATCCTTTCTTGGTAATAAGATGCGACGATGATTATTAAACCGCGGATTTTATCAATTAGTGGGAGATCTTAAGATGAAAAGTTATGTGAGACACGATAGACAAGAATAATTGATATAATAAATAATAAAATGATAAATGATAAAATATCCAAGATAAAGTATCTAAGTTCCATTGTTTGAATCGCGTTTCGAAAAATATAAAATTACGAAAAAATTCGCAAGGTTATAATTATGACGAAGCGTGAAAAGATCGTAAGACAAAGGTTTCGTTTGACAGAATTTCGGATGCATGTGCTGATAGAAACTTACTTACGATACGATAACAAAGATAACAATGGTCTGTATATGAATGATAGGAAAAGGCTTGGTTTTCACAACGCATTGATTACGATTTCGTGTTGTGTCGATTACTCACGTCGAAGATTAGGATCCATGTAATTTTATGAAAGTAGCAAGTACGTGTTTCTTAAAATTATACGATCTACCGTTTTTTCTTTTTTTTTTTTTAATGATGTAAGGCAGTTAGAAAATGCAAACAGCATGACGAGGGGAAACGATAAGAGAGAAGGGGGGAATATGTAACACAGAATTTTCTTAATTCCGACTAAGCATCGGTAATTGTAGTTAACAATTGTAATTATGGATCGAACAAGCAACATTTCATTTCCTTTTGCCGAATGTACTATACTCGAATAAAATTAGTGTTACGACTATGGATTGCGTATGAATTCTGTGGCGGGATTTAACAAACTTTTAATTGATATTCTTGATGAAGCCATTTAAGCATACTATAATAACGATACTGTAGGTATAATAATTATTTCTTTAAATAGTAGATTGAAAATAATGTTTGTTTTCAAAATACGAGTACATATTTGTTAATAGGAAGACGTCAAGTGTAAGAAAATTTAATCAATGACCGGATGGATACGTTATAAAAATAACACCGAACTTTGGAATATAGCTTTCAACTTAAATTTACCTTGGATGAATTTTCGTTCGTGATACTGATAAAAGGGTTGATAAATCTAACCGATGGAAGAATTGTATCGTATCGAACGTGCGATAGTTTCGTCGTTGGGAGATACAGAGTAGGTATCTGACCGGTAATATTGACGTTATCGATGTTACTGGCAATAAAATAGCAACTTCGGTATAGGCGCAATAATCGGTACACAATTGAAGCGGACAGAATGTAAAATTGATCGAATTTCCAGTATCAAGAGATTGACGCGAATCAATTAATTGCCAGTTTGTTAGAAAATCTGAGCATAGCTACATCCTCACCGTTCCATGTCGAAACGTATTATTATAATAGATTCGTCGATAATGGTTTTCACACCTAATCACGTGGACCCACATTTCTCGAAATTTTCGTTTCTTTCGTCTAACATGAGAAAAAATCCAATAGCAACAAGATGAATCTTAACAAAGTTCGTTCTTCGCTGAAAATATCGTGCAAATTCGATTATTGTTTTCAGTCGGTTTGATTATTATATCAATAATATTTATTAATAATATGTATAATTAATAATAATATATATATCAATATATCGAAATATTACACGCTACGCGTACGCTGATTTCAGAATGTTGGATATTCTCGAGACGATGCCGAACTCTGGGTTCGTAGAGAGGATAAAACACAGATTAAACAAGAGACCAATGGAAATAGTGAAAGCCATCGCGACAGGGGTGAACGACGTCTCTACAATATGCCATGGCCATTTTTCACACGATAATCTACTGTTCAAATACCAGAACGGGAAACCGATCGACGCGAAGATGATCGACTGGCAAACAATGAGATATTGTTCGCCGGCTGTCGATCTCGGGCCCATTCTACTGTATAACGTGACACATGAAAATGGGCCGTCAGAGGTGCAGAAAATTTTGACGCTGTACATCGACACCGTCAGATCTGAATATCCTGAGGTAGACAGTGAACGTTTGAGAGAAGATGTCGTCGACAAGTTTCTCTTTGCTTGCGTCGTGCTGTCGATTTTAGACCACATTACCGACGACGAACTTACTCGAGTTTTGTTGTTGCTAGAACAGTTGGACAATTTCGATTAAATGCGGAAATAGTTTCGTTAATTCACCAGCCACAGGTTTCGTAAAAAATCACGTTTCACTTGGTATTATTGGGCTGTTGATATTTATGGAAATCAAAGTGTTTTAGCAACAATAAGGATGTAGGTTTCACATTTAAAATTGTAAAAGATTATTATTACGAACATCGGTAGAGGATGAAACTATAGCACGTTTCGAAAACTACTTGATGTTTTGCTTGTTTTTTGTTGGTTTAATCAGGTTACTGAAAATTGCAGCTACCTTCTTATTATTATGTTATTCGAGCATTGGAAACCAACGTTTTACATCGAACCGAGTGCCTTTCACTGATTAATCATTGAAACATCGGAAGACGTCATTTTAGCCTATTTTATTGTGTACATAAATATGTTATCACGTGTTCTAACTAGGCCATATGCAATATTGCGTAAAAATGTTACATCATCTACTGTTTACTGGTTTTATGGTGGCAACTAAATATACTTGTAGGAAAATTTCCACGCGATCTTATATAAAAACGAACCTTTAGATATTTTCTTCGTGGTGCTGTTCGTTTATGATTTCTTCCGATTTGAAAATTTCTTCCAATTATCCGTATGGATCGTTTAAAATGTACTAGATGAGGAAGGAATTTAGATACGTGATTGAGTTTTGTAATTGTGTTTAAATAGAATTAACGGAATTATAGTAGGTAAATAAGTGCGTTTAAAAATGATTCGAGATAACAAACGAAGGTCCGATAAAATACCAATTATCTGAAATTGATTGATACTTTCTGTGACGACTGCTATTTATTGGATATAACGCTTCCTATATGGCCGAAGACTGTTATACGAACGAATAGATCGAGTTTAGTAAAAGAAATCGGAAACAATCGCTTGTGGCTGGAGGTTTAATGTCTTTCTATCTTTAGCGCGCCATATTCTTTTGTTTCCTTCTAATAGATCTCCTTTTTTTGATAAAAGACGTTTTGTAACAAACGAATATTTTAGTTACAAATGCGATTAATAAAACTAATTGTTTTCTCAGTTCAATATATCGATGAATTTAACATTGTACGGCTTGTTACTAATAATTTGCAAGAAATGCGACTGCATACTTGCAATTTTAGACTCAGAGATAATGACGATATTTCTAATATATTATCAGTATAAATTAGAAACGCAGAAACCAATATCTTTAAGACTTCTGAGTCATTGGTCCGGATAATGATAATTCATAGATAGCGATTGTTCTGAATTTATAAAATAATTAACTTGCGTCTTTGATCTCATAATTTATCATAATTTAACACGCATAATCGCAGTAAAATTGAATTCACGGTGTAAGAATCTATGGATTTATCATTTACATATCGATTTTATCGTTTCTCTGATTGAGTCGTTTCTTTCGTTGTTTCCTTTTTCTTGTTTTTTTTTTGTATTTTATAGAGATAATAAATCAGCCATTGATTTTAAAAAGTAAATTATCTCTTTTGTTACCGATTTTTACGATAATCGTAGCAATGTAAAAATACTATTAACACGATGCTTCACCAATCCTCTACTGTGCTTTTTCACTCCTAAAAAGCAAGCATTTTATTGAAAACAGTGGAAATTCTGTCGCAGCGATAACATCCGACAGTTACACGCCAAACTTTTCATATTTTACCGAAGATTTAATATTTTCGAAATTATTATTTATATTTGTGATATTTCCTCTTTTCGCAGTGATAATATTTTTAAAAATGCTTATGAATTTTGGCTATTTCGCGCATGGCTATCGGGGTCTCTGCTATAGCGGCTATTGCCCCTAGCTGCTTTGACAACGTTCAAATGCATTCGAGTCATTGAATTTGATTTTTCAGCGCGTATAACCGAACGATGCTTTGATTCCCTCGTTTCATCGATGCTGGAAGATTAAAATGTAGATCACAGGAACCACCCTCTCGTTTCGTTCCTCTGCCCTTCTCTTTTGCTCTTCTGCCCTCTGTGTGCACTCCATCTACCCGCAGCTGTTACGACACACGGAACCGTATCGGCGTTGTTCTGTGAAATGTAACATTACTTTCGCCCCGAATAATGTTGCGGATGAAAAATGTACTTCGACCTCGCTCTGTTTCGGACACGGATTTATGTACTTACATACACCGAGTACCGCGCTTGCCACATTCGTTATCCAGGATCAAACGTTCCGTTTCCACTTTTTTTTCTCCTTTCATGCATCGTTTCAGACTTATGTCCAGCTTTTGCGATCGATATCGATGGTTTACGGTGGTTTGCGTACCGAATTCTATCTATTTTAACGATATCGCAATCGAAATCAATTAACAATGTGAAAGTATCAAGGATTTGAATGGAAAAAAAAGGCTGTAATTAGTCCGCGGATATTTATGCAAATTTATACTTTTACGAGCACAGTGAAAGTAGAACCTGAGCAGAAATTTGTTTCGCTCGCTTGATATCATAACGGATCTTGATATTTTTAATATTCAATACGTCGTCGTCTACCATGTATAGTCTACTGTGTATTCCGTGTGTTTCTATGCTTTCACGTATGTCGTAGTGTAGGACTTGAATTTTTTGAACACCTTTTATTCGAATTCACGTTATATTATTGAAAGATGCTTTTTCTTTTTTAATTATTCAATTATCCGAACAATAATATGAAAGCTATATCACAGAGTGGTTTGAAGATAAGACGATAAGACGAGCGATGTAAGCGACGAATAAATCGTTAGAAGAATTAAAGGGACTGTTTCCATGAACGGTGTTTAGACGCGTTTGTAGCAATCGAAACAGTTATTAGATAGTACGAAACGCGAAAGAAAACTAATCCCGCGGAGATACTAACTTCGAGAAGGATTTGTAATTCTACATCGAAAGATCGATCAACGAGATAAGAGGAAAGATTAGAAAGCTAAGAAAAAAAATGAGTGAGATATACACATCTAATAACGTGCAATAAAATATCATTTTCTATATGAAACGCAGGTCATAATTTCAGTTTGAAAAATTCCATTATTCGGTTTTTCTGTAATTAATTAATTCGGATAATCGATAATGCATTTTCAAGCGTAATTTCGATTACCTGATTTTCTTCGTACAATCCCCCATTAATCGAATATCGTCACGATCAATCATCACGTTTATCTTCTTGATAGATTTCTGAAGACAATAAAACGTTCATAGGTGAATATAGGTTAACCATATTTCGAAATATTGGTTGCATACTAAGTCTTTGACGCTGTAATACATCGATGGAGAATGAGGAATTCAGAATGATCGATTTGGAATAATGAAAGTCTTCAAGATTTTCCGCGTTTTTAGTACCATACATAAAAATATATATAGTTATAACTTCTTATTGAAAATATAACAATATTAACAATTACGTTCCGTACGATGATATTACAAAAGATATGTAATATCATAATATAATATATATGTGTATAACGATTTGCTTGAATTTCTTTCAGATTCAATCTCTGCTAAAGGTGTAATTAACCTTGTTACAGCTCCCAAATTTTTGTGTCCCAGTCTCGTTTCTGTCTCAATAAACAAAACGATTTTCAGCGTTTGGAAACAAATCAAAGAGCGTAACTTATAATTACGCTAGAAATGCTCCACCGTTCTTTCATATTTCTTACGATCGCTTTCGACGGTATCGTATTTGTCGAAGAAAACGTTAGAAAATTTCCCCAAAATTTGAGAAAAATAGAAGAAAAAAAAGAATCGTCATCAGCATGAGATTATTCCCTGTTTCAGTCGTACGCTAATATTCTTGAAGCATTAAAAAAAAACTTTCTCCAGCCTGAAACGAAGGCAACGTCGAGACACAAAGAATTCATGGAACGTAGCAGGATTAGGAAATATTTTGACGATAGAGGAACACGATTTCGATAAAAACGATCGAATTTTATTGAAAATACTCACGATCCAATCTTTAAATCTACGTATCCCCTTCAACCGGTGGCGCCTCTTCCACATTCGGTTCCTCCCCTGCAATTCTACTCGGTAGCGATGAAAGTTGAGGTTGTGGGTTAGGTTGACGTTCAGATTGAGCTTGATTTCTTAGCGATCTACTAAACGTTCGTAGACGATCGCAAGAGGCGGACAGGCAATAAATAGCGACCAGTATAAGAAGGAGAATAAAGGTGGAAATTATCATGCGACGAACGCCGCATTTTCCCTTCGCTGTGGCCTTTAGGATCGGCTTGCACGATGGTAAAAGGTCCTTCGCGGAGATGTAACACTCCACGGTTTGGCGGGAAGAGCTGGTAGTGCCATTACAGTCGCAGAGTGCCTCCACTGCACGGAAACCCATTCGATATTGGGAATTTTGACGATTTGATTGCCGAGATGGGAGCTGTTTAATTGTGCACGCTGGATTTCGATCGAGGTCGACCATGAAAGTCGATCGTCTGATTTTATGCGTTCGTTGGCTTCCGTTTTAAGCTCGTTGCACACGAGCGGCGAGGTGATCCGACAGGATTATGTTCTTAATGATACAATACACACGAGTGTACGGTTTCTCTTGCACAATAATTTACCGATTAACGATATCAATAGGATGTAGATATATTTATGGGGAATTTGACGGTGCAAAATCGAATAGAGTATGTAAGATATGAAAGTACAGTACTTATTGTAATATTTGTCAAGTAAAATGATTCTCTATCTATGTAGGTGCCATTTTTTTAAATTACATTCGTCCAAGCATGGATTTGCATAAATGTTCATAGTCTAAATATTGGTAAACCAGCAATTTATAGGTTGTAAGTTATAGATTTCATTTTTACGATTTTATAACATTTGGTGAATAGGATGATCGTAATAAGTTACGTTTGCTTTGTTATCAAACTTTTTAATTTTATGTAAATATATTTATTAATACAGGTAACCTGTGACTCGTAAAGTTTCAATAATAACGTTAATTTGATTGTATATTTCTTTTATGGGGTGTTTGTATTTTATTTAAGAGCCACATTGATACGAGTTCCTTCTTGCTTTTCTTTCACAGAGTATGGAAGCAATGGAATTCGTGTATAAAGTTGTACTAATTTTACGGTAGAAGTTGCAGCTTTTTCAAACACGTTTACGAATAATTCTGCATTTTTCTTACCGAAGCAATTTGAATATCCACGAAGAGATTGAGACATATTGTAATATGTCATCGAACAAATTACAATTACAATTACGATTACATTATTATCTTGAATTTTTAAGTTATAGTTTTCTAAAAATAGGCGGAAAAAATAACGGAAAAGAGAAGCCTGCTTCCTGAAAGCGTAAAAAGTTGAAAAATGATTTAAATATTTATATTTGGCTTAATAACATTTGCATATCTACGAAATATTGTTTGGTGGACATTCGCATCACATTGACCAGAAACTCTATGCATTTTAAGGAGCTGAAAATACGTCACATTTATTTCCTATTAGCTCAACTATCAGAGTTTCGTTTACAAAATATATCTCTTTCTCTGGAAGCAAGCAGAAAAATAAAAAGTAACAAATTCCTGAAAATTTTCTAGAAATATAAATGATCATTATAACATATTGCTGAGATAAACGAACTTTCTATGTATTTTAAACATAAATAAGCTAAATAAAGTGAGATGTATGCCAAGCACTAGAAAAACGCAGAAGTAGTCCATTAATTACTCAGCTGGGAATATTCAAAACGTTAATCAAAAATAACAAAATTACTGGAGTGTAAGTTGTCGTGTGTCAGGTCGGATACAACTCCAAATGTAATATTCAATTTATATTAATCATTTTAATTCAATTTTGTCTCATTTTCGTATCCTATATTTCCTTATTCTCACATAATAAATAATAAATTCAGGTTAAAAGATTCAATTGGATTTCCAGAGCGTTCAGCTCGAATACCACGTTTCATGTCGGTTGTCCATTCAAAATGTACCTGTTCAACGTAATCAGGAATAAGTATTTGGACACGTGAAATGCAAAAATTGCAAGATCACGTCGATTGAATTAGCGATATCGAGTGTCTGCCCCTGATGACTGCAATTTCGCCTTTCGTCGTTCTCACGACAAGAACAGAACGTTGATCGTCGTCGACGTTGGCTGCCGTTATCAACGTTACAAGGGACGAATGACGAGAGACAAGATCTATATTTTACGGTATCTGGAATTCGGAGAATCGCGGCTGTAGATCGGAATCGTTTGCGGTCGACCTGAATGGAGTCAGAACTTCCAGATTATGAACATAGTTGACGACTCCCTTACGGTTTATGGCTTTAACATTTGCCTAATTCCACCAAGCGAATCAGATATTTGCTTCCGGTCGACAGTGATTTAAACAATTACGCCGATATATCGGCGAGGATCGTTTTCCAGGATTCATCTAGCGACGTTGTAATTAGTCGGCCAATAAATTCATTAAGTGGCTCGTGAAAGTATCTCAATACATACTTGCTCAATACATACCACGATACCAAATGCGAAATTTTTACGTGTGTACTGTGTGTGTGTGTGTGTGCGTGTGTTTTGTAAAATATTTTGAAATTTTATCAGCACTGTAACGATGCACGAAAGTCACACGGCGATTATTGTAAATACATATTTCATATTCAAATCCATATTTTATAAAACATGGTCGGAAATGCGAAAAGTATTTGCGTCAAGTTTCGTTTCATGTGCCAGTAAGACGATCCAATATTTCTAAAATATCACGCTACATATCCATACGTATAAATATTTAAAACTCCATAAATCGTTTCTAACAAGAAGCTCGGTCCCTTGAAAGATTCGATTTAAGATAACTGGCATTCTTCACATCCTCCACGAATTATCTGAAATTCCAAGATGTAAGAAAACACTTGATATAACAGTGTTTTACTCGCCACGATTTGTTTACCGCCGTTTTATCTGAAAAACCAGCGTCTATCCGGAGGAGCCAGCGTGATAAGTCGCAGAATTATTGGATTTTGGTTAGAGTTTCAGGAACAAACAAAACGGTATCAAAATTACGGCATTTATAAAGTGCCGTAAACCATTAATTAGCGTCATGCGGCAAAACACTTTACTTAACTGCATCACGTCTTCTCGCAAACGTGGATTTAATAATAAGTAGACTGCGCCATGTTAAAGCCAAGAACTGTTTGGTGCGGTGGTTACAGCTTGTGGGTTTCATCTCTCAATACAGTTGCATCATCGTAACAAGCAACAAATTTTTTTATGCGATGAAAAGCTGCAATTTAATGACCTCCGAAGCAGGTACGCGTATTTCTCTGAAACAACGAGTTAATAATAGGAAACAACAATAGACCTCTTGAGTTTCATTTTCCGATTTACGTTGTATCTTGTTAGTTGCTTGAAAAAGATATTACCGCAAAATAGTAAACAGTATTACTCGAGTGATTTTAGATAGTTTAATCGCACGAGCAATTTCTATAGAAGAAATATCAGTATCGGAGCAATACATTTTTTTCTACAATTGATTGGTTCTCGTGGAACCTTCTGCTGCTGCCAAATGTCAAAGAAACGGGTCAATGACGCGGGAAAACAATTTATACAAGTGGTAGTTGGTCGCAGAATACTGAACACAATCCTAGTTTCTCCAGTGCCGTAACTTATTTCCGTTGAAATCATATTAACCCTCTTGTCTTTCATCTAGTCTCTCACTCCGCTAAGTTTATTTCCATTTCAAGTTGTTAGGAACAATTGTCTCGTCATTCGATCGAAACTAACATCTAAGAACAATCTTCCGTGTATTACGGAACTATACCAAACATCAATTTCGTGATTATTATTAGAATTAATATTAAGAAAGAAAAGTACCATTTCTTCATCTCGATACCGTATTCTACGTATATTATCTTGGAAAGTTTAAGCAGTTTCTGAGCATTTAATTCCGCGTTGCAAGCCGTGAACATTAAACAATATTATTAATAAATAACGTTTCTCGATACGTTATATTTTACAAATATAATTTTAGAAGTTTCAAACAATTTCTAAGAAACTCTTTCTGATTCTATGAAGACGTAAATATTATTAATAAGTACTATTATGTCTTGATATAATATTCTATGCCATTGATATAAAATATAAGCCTTTTAAATAAGAATTGTTCACGTCTCATAAACGAGTTGCTAAATATCGGTGTTTCAACGGAAGGTTTTAATACGGATAAGGAATGTGGCCATAGTTCAGAACATGTTCTACTCGTCCACAATTTCGTTAAGCGTGAGTTATCTAAGAAAAACGAAAAACATTTCACCAACGACTACCAACTGCTTCCTGTGAGCTCGACTATTTTTATAGCCGGTAGTTCTGAAGTTCTTCGAGAAAGTAGGTAGCAACACGGTGAAAATAATTTCGTTCGACCGAAAGCAGCTTGCTTAGCGTACGACATTGACGTCAGGTGATTGGACCATCGAATTAAACGCTTCTACGTCTTCATTCTTTCGCCGCGCTTTACACAGCAAACGGAAATCAACAAAGGTGAACGTTCACTCTGGAAGTTCTTAATGTTAGGAGAATGTTGAGGCTGCATAATTAGTCGACGTACCGCAACGCTTCAATTGGACAGACATTCGTTCACAGAGCTCGTCGGTATTCCAACTTCACAGAGAAATAACACGTTTCATAAAGAAATATCACGAAAAATATATCTTTCGACAGCTTTTTTACTGTACTATCTGTTTATACGTACATATTACGATTCACATTTACATATAGTCTGAATTTCGATTGATCAGCATCGGTTCCATCTCTTCAGATACGAATATCCCAAGACGGGCACACGGAAAGCTATGGATAAGCGTGTTCCCCCAGAGGAATGTGACCGAAACATTTATAAAATCTTGCGCGTTTCTCACCCGACCGCTAAATTTCCCGCGTGTATGCCAACACTTCGCATCGTCTGAGATTTTTCTCCACCGAATGCACGAACATTCCATTCCGCGGATAGCGAAGGTATACCGAATACACGCTGGGAATACATCAAATAATTTTTTTCCAAACATACGTAGAATCCTTTGAAGCGTGTGGAACAATTCATAGATCAGAACACGGTCGTATTTTTTTCAACGCGCAGTACGCGCCATCCATAAATCCATTTTCAAAGTTTATTGCCGCCAATGTTTATGTTTAGCGAATAAATCAGAACACGTTAGGAGAAGCTATCATCACGTTACGTTGCGCGAATCGAGCGTGTGAACAATATGTTCAGTGAATCACAAAATTGTTCGTATAACTAACAAAAATTACGAAAATATATGAAACAATAAGGAAATCCTTCTACAAACCATCGATATTTTCGACCATAGTCGTTATAAATCATTTTCAAACGATTCTGTGCTAATGCAGCGGTATGTTAACTCAGATCTGCGATAAGATTTGATTTATCTAAAACTCGATAAACTAAAATTTCATTTTAATCCGAGAAACTTCTTATCCGAGATCTTTCGACGTAAAAACTGTCAATCTAAAAGTTAAAATAGAGGTTCTTAACGCTTTCACTAATTAGCTAATAACGTTCGAACCTCGCCTCATTTCCTGAATGTCCTAAAACTCATCAACGAGATTACATACGAACGTAGTATCCTTTTTTTGGCAGAAACGTCAAATTCGTTTCTCACTAAATAATCATTTACCACTGAATACCCGGTGTAAGTGGCTTTAAACGACTCCACCCTAACCGGCGATGAGATCGGTACAGCGTTTTACGAAATTTACGCCCTTCGTGTTGTATATCGCGGCGAAAGCCGCAAACTCGTAACGAAACCGCCGAAGTTCTTCAGGACTTGGCATCGCATGTCCGATCAGACAAGAGAACCATGGACAGTGGTTTATGCGCTCCTCCATTTACGGATTCTCGTTTAATAAGCTCATCTGTATGCGGAAGTACATTATCTTGGGTGACGCGAAGCTTTACGTGGACGTCGCATTGCTCTGTTAATTTTTCTGCCTGTTTATACGTTGCGAGGTTACGCCGATCGTTATAGCGATTTTTCTTGTCTCATATTTTTTATTCTCTTTAACATTCAAAGATACGATCGTAACTACCGTTCATAAGTATCCGGACACATAGGTCGATTTGTAATAACTCTACTACTATCTATTTGCATTTGATCAAAGTGTAGAAATTCGCGATGAATTAATAAACTAGAGGCAGCACTCGTTACCTTTTTTTTTTAGAATCTGTACAGAGACACACGCACGTGTGTTGTTATAGAAGGGGAAACTTTTAATTGTCTAAATTTTTCGACCAGAAAAATATTTTTCTAAAAATAATAACCGTAACTTAGATCTTGTCTACTTCAGAAAATTAGAATTCCCGATGCAGTTATGTATATCCTGGAAAGATTGGACAAGTAAAGTAGATCAAGATATCCGTGTAAACTGCAATCTCTGGAGGTTCGAGATACGCTGGTAGAATTCGACCATTCGGAAAGTCGAAAGCCTAGGTTTGGATTGGACTCCCAGGAGTGACCTTCCAGATAGATTTTGATCCTTCGATAGGATTCAACCACTTTGGATCTTTGAATAGGATAGGATCAAAAAGTTCTGGATATTGGATGTGATCCAATCCTTGGATTGACTTTTAAATCACAGATATATCGAAGACACATCCGAGACTCTCTATATGATTGAATCTTCTTATACACTCAAAGGTTCGTGGTTAGGTACTCGAAAGTTCATATTCAACGTAAAGTCTTTAGTCGTTCGAAGATTTTTACTCGAATAGCGACGAAGATCAAAACGAATGTAAATGAAACGTATTATTTCGTTTAAAGAGGAACGGAGATTGTTCAAACTTCGTTACTCGATCAAATTTATAATACGTTAATTTCTTTCAATATTTAACAGTGTCTATCACATAACACATCAGTTGTCGAAAAGTTGAGGAAAAATTAGTTTCATTGTAAATATCGAATACTGCCCCTGTTTAATTAGAAACTATATATATTTTATTCGACAAGATATAAGCATTATAAATAGATTTTTCTTTCTAATTTCGTTTAAAATTTTCTCGTAAATATTTCGAACAACGTAATAAACAGGTTCGTACTCATCTCGCAATCCTTATTCGCTTGTAGTAACTGATACGTTTAATAGAACATTATAATTAGTACATCTATTAGTCGATCCTTACTCATCAGAAAGTCTGCACTTATTCAAAGGTCTGCAGTCACCCAAGAGACCCTATTCACCCGAACACCTCCATTAAAACGTACTTTCGTCTACATAAGAATCCTATTTTAGATGAAAGAGGTGTACAGCGGTTTACTACGTTGAAATTTGTAGATGGATAGATACTTTAAGTACTGGCTTGAAATATTGCTTCGTTATATCTACTTTGGACTTTGATATATGGTTTTTTCAAGAAAATTAAATATTAAAGGATTAGGTAATAATCGAACATGAAATAAAATTCTTATCTTATCGTTTCTGTCGGTATAAAAGTATAATCTCCGTGTAATTATCTTTCTTCGGCCTAATTTTCTAAATTGTTTGATCGATATTTCGCCCAATTATGTATCGCGAAGTAGAAGCAGAAGTAGAAGTCTACAGCATAGGTCGATATTTTGTTGCAGTATAAATTAGTCCCCCTAAATTATCATCGATATTAATACAACTAATCGTCCAATACTTTTTTTCTAAAAGTTGACCACATCTTTTATCCTTTTTTTATTCTTGCATAGTCCTCGCTGATCCTTATGTACGTGGCCATGGTCACCAATAATCCTCGCGATTAATCTTCTGGTCAAGGTTCCCTTTCTGTATCTTCTTATCTTAGATTAACAAGGACATATTTTCCACGTCCTTTATAGCTCGAAGAATAATACCAGGTATGTATTATCTCTCTGTTGAAATGGAAGACAGGTGCAAGTGTAGAAGAATGAGAGGTTTTTTATTTTCTTGTTCGCAATGGCAGGACATCGCCGCGTTATTACACTTTTTAAAATAGCTACTGTCGTAGACAAACGTGTATTTTTCT
This sequence comes from Bombus soroeensis, assembly GCA_014737365.1. Taxonomy (NCBI): domain Eukaryota; kingdom Metazoa; phylum Arthropoda; class Insecta; order Hymenoptera; family Apidae; genus Bombus; species Bombus soroeensis. Next base: position 57,138 of record JACXIL010005353.1, read on the forward strand.
GTAACATACCGACGAAAAATTTGGAATAATTATGTGTTTCATAAAACGTACGAATTTGGAAAGAAGCTAGCTTAAAGTTGTAAGCTAATTCCAATTTTAATTCTATATTTTGGAAGAGTAAGAGGATAGATTCTTGTTACTCTGTTCTTGCGAATACTTTTCTATAATAACAATAATAATTTATTGAATTTCGACCTCACAGTCAAGAAATACGACTTGATTACAGTTTTCCTAGCCACGAGCTTCCTCTCCTTATTCATCCTTTATACTTATGCTATTTTATATTTCTATATCTTAATCTTACATGGCAACTTACATTTTTATACACATGTATGTATATACATTTGATTTGTCTAATAGTAAAAGACGAATTTCCATAAATATCCACGATATAGAGACGAATAATTAAAAATGCAGAAAGAGGGCCGAGCGATTCGCGCACGTTTTTACAGTTTTCCGTAACAATTTTTAGAGAAACCACGAAAATTACCAACGCCGGTGCGAAAAGACGAAAGAAAAAATAGAAGAGGGCGCAATTAAAAGACGATTACGAAATTTCGTGGATCGAGCTACGGTTTACTTTGGGGTGCACACGAAATCTGACAAGTGTGAGGCGAATTTTAATCAAAGTCACCACCAGGGGAATCACGCCGAAACTGGCTTTCGTATTCCACGCAGGGCTTAATCGATAAATTATCGAGAGATTCATGAAACCCCAGGCAGTTTTTCAATTCGCGTAATTCACCGATTGCTGCGACGACGGTGCTGTCGATGGAATACATAAAAATCGCGTTGCAACCATGGACAATACAAGGCGCGTTTGCTTTGCGTTTAACGCGTGCACGTAACACGGATGAAATATCGGGAATTAAAATTCTGCACGCTCATTCCATTTGCTGAGCATAATCAATTATTTGAGATGTAATGCTTCATTAATACGCACTTCATTCTTTAATGATCCGTTTTCAATTCTTTGTGTTTCTGCTTTTTATCTCATTCTCCCGATAGAGATATACGTAGGCTGACGAAAGTATTCGTTCACCTGTGAAATTCCAGATACCTGTAGCATACACGTGCATGTATGTGTTATACAAAACATTTTGTATGTCGTAGGGCACAATCATCATGGTCTTATTGCTAAAGATTCGTGTAAACAACGAAAATGTACATATGAAAGAAGTTACAAGATATTGATGACGAATATATGCTTCAACAAAATTACAAAATTATTCAAACAGTTAATTGTCCATTATATCGGTAGGTCTTGATATTTAAATGATATTAATTGATTATCCTCGATATTATTTAATACTAATTACACGTTCAAGGCAACGTTATATACTAATGTTTCATTAAGCGTATGTTTGCAATTAACGTCTTGCAACTTGTACATATATCTCCAAATCTGCTTCAAATCTGACCACTATGCTTAGGGTACATGGTGTCCCATTACAGTATTGACTCGTGAACGCAAAAAGTTAAGTTACAACTACATTTTATTAGCACGCTTCTGAATATTCTACGTTTTAAATTAAAAGATGTGGTTACTCAATTTTGTGGAGCCCGTGTGCACGCACCCATGCGTATATAAACTTTTATCAATATTCTAGGAATAAATCTACCGCTAGGTATAAAAACAGCGACAAACAATTATTCTCGTTAAATTTCGCGTTACATTTTATGGTTATGGGCTGACGTTTTACAATCAAGTTAAAGATATTCTTAAACCGCGAAAGATTTGAAAGTATATTGGAAACCATATTAATTATAATTTTAATGGGAACGAAGCAGCTATTTAATTATAAATTTAAATTGATTAAATCGCTCAACAAATTTCTGTCTTACCTTAAATCGTTCCATCGACGATTCGTTCACCTCTTTTTTTTCGCGAAATAGTATATCAATTTCTGTGCCGCCAGTTTCGGTGCTTCGAAACAACAGCCTACCAGCAGTCGCTCTGTCGACAATTGATGTGTTAACAGTCAATTATTCTTGGCACGTGTCACAGAACGTCGATCGATCTCGTGCACATCATTCTCTACCCAACTTTTTTCACCTCGAAACCCACCCCCTTTGCAAACACTCATCGGCGATGCCACGCAACGATGAAATTGCATTTTGATTCGCTCTCTTTTCTGCCGGTTGTCGGATGCGGCACGTTAATTAAAATAATTGATAGCATCAGCTATCTTTGACCTTCGTACTCACTGCCATCACGATAGCGTTTCGAGTTTTTTCATTTTTTCTATTTTATTTGCAATAAATGGAAACGTACCTTCTTCATTTTATTAGCGCAAACGGTAGAATTAAAAATTTTTCAGAAACCGTATGACGATATTGATACATACACAACGAGCTATATATCTGCAGACGTCTAGACCGATACATCTTTTCCTTTCTGATATTTTTTTCATATTTTATTATTCAAGAATTCGTTAAGAGTTTATAAAAGTTTTTAGAATTACATACATGTAGATACAAGTCCTTTATAGTTATAAAAATCTCAGCAATTGTCGATAATACAACTGAAGTTTCTTCTTACGTATGGCTTTTCCATTTCACTGTGAATTTTAATTTGTTATTGTTACTTTTTAGTGTTAAATTTTCCATAGTATTTAACGTTCCTTGGTCCCATTATTCTGTAAATGATTTTACAAATCAGATCCAGACTTAGCAGAATTCTTTCAATTTCTTGTGTCAGTTATTCAAAATTTAGTCGATGATGTTTAAACCCAGAGATTGTGGTCGTCAATACACAATTATTAATTCGTTATTTTTTCGTAGGAAATACAAACCTTCGCAAGTCTTTTACTACGCATTTTTAAAATTGCAAATTTTATTTTATTATGCATTTTGCATACATAACATGGAGAAACATCGCGTTTTATACGATACTAGTAGGCGTTCCAATATCTGGTATACGTTTATCAAAAAATATTACTCTCATTGCTTTCTACCAATCTCCCCTAAATTAATTTACGTCTCTGGGACACCCAATAGATACGTCCTGTCGTGGGCAGACTCGTTGTCGAATAAATGTTGGTAGTTGTCCCGGTATTTACACGGACAACCAACGGTGTCCGGCCAGTTTGACTGTCCGATCGAATATTAAACTGCTTCGCGCGCAATTAGCTCGTTGATTAATGAAGGTGGAAATTAAATAGCGAAGCGATACACCGCACGCCCACGTTTCTTTAATTATTCTTGGTTATTAATTAAAGAGAACGTCACTCGTCCGCTTTTCTCGCTTCCTATCTTCAGCTGCCGTTTTATTATTTATGAAGATTATTTACTTTTAGACATTGCCGACCTTATGCATCTAAAACGTTTGCGTTATAACGTCGAATATATAGCGTAGCTTTCAGCCTTATAATTAATTACGGAAATCGTATCGGCTATTAGGAAACGCCGAGGTTTGGAATACATCGAAGAATTTACTTCGCGGTTAATATGATTACTCGACAATATTCGCTGCGATGTCTGTTCTTTGCGATGAAATCATCGTTTCATATGCGTTTCCTATTGCAACGTTTGAGGTAAAGGCAAGATGGTTATTAAATATCGATTGGGAAAGATATTTCTCTTATTTGTAGAAAGATTCGCGGGAAAGAGACGTTGAAAAGCAGAGCAACAAGTATGGAATTGCAGTAGATACTCACTCCTTTTATAGTCCACACGGTCTCATACCACGGCCACCTTTGTCTCCATTATTTACTTTTCAGATTCTATATACATATTTCAGATTTTATATATATATACACTTTTCATTGTAAAACGTACAACTGGTTCTACACCAAAATCTTTAACATCTTCTTTCGAATCTACCTCTTATTTATATATTTACAAATCTCTTAAGTGTAAATAGAAGATAGGAATTTCATCGAAAAACAGCATCTCAGAATCTTGATTTTTTTACTCGAAAGCTGAAATCGATTCTTTCGTAACTTTCCCTTTAAAATATGTAAAATATCCAACAGCCCAGCAGAGATCTCCTCCAACACTAAGCCTTAACTTGAAAGAATCGTACAGGATCTTTTCTTCTAAATCATACGCTGATACTCGTTGGATATAAAAGACTTGAGAAACGACGTCAGGAAGGTAGCCGTTTATCGTTAATAATGGAGCTTCGAGTTTAATTACTGTCGTTGGGCTAACTTCGTTCATTTATATGTTATCCTTCAAGCTATAAGAGCGTAGGATGGAACAAGACTAATTTGAAGGTGGAAACGACAGCCGCATCTGCGTTCCAGCCATTCGACGGAATGTCTTTATTACATAGTTGGTGCGGAGGAATTGCACGTTCAGGAATTTCTTCGTTTTTCCTGATAACGATGGCAGCAAACGGAATACCGGATGTTGTCGGAAGACATCGGTTGATAAGGGTATCGAAACCGATGCAATTAAGACGAAATATAATAAACTCGATAAAAACGACGACAGCGATTGCCGAGAGCAATTTCCAATCGTACTATCCTCGAAATGAAAGTTTTTAATTTAGCTAGTAGGTATTTATTTCGGTTGAAATATGATGCTATCGATCGTGTCTATTTCTACGGCGCGAACGCTCGTAAACTTTTATTATATTCAATTAACCAGCCGGCAGCGAAACATTCAATAAATATAATTACATTCCATTAATTTCATCCATCATAGAGAATACGATGCAACGATCGTTATATTTCATCCAGTTTTCCCAATTTTCTTTCCTTTTTTCATTCAATTAAATTGATCACCACATCCCATTATTAGAATTTGACAATTGATCGACCATAATTCAATTACCCGACTTTCTCCCTTTCTCTGTCCCTTCGACTGTCTTCCGAATGATCAATCGGAATTTGTCTTATTTCCGTTTCAGCCGCTGCCCCATCCTTTCATCCTTCCATTAAAAGCGGCCTGCCTTTTTATATCTCCCGTTTTTCTCATCGCGAGAAGCGTTAATCAATCGCTGCTTCCCTTTCCGTTTCTTTCTCTTCTTTAAATTTCCTGTATAATTTTGTAAATTTTTCTACGTTTATAAAATGAATCAACGATAGTAAAGAAAAAGGTATAAACATCGTTCATTCTTTCGATTACCTTTATCTCTTTTTCCTAGAAAATTTCTGAAAAATCTTCGTTCTACGGTTTGCATATAATTCACATGTGTCTTTTAATCCCGCTAGTGTCGTTACATGTTATATTTTCTATTTTTTCTTTTTCTTTGTCGTTTCAACAGGCCGGACTTACTAACTCAGAATTTTTCGAAACGGACAGATGTTACCACGAGTAGGTATACACGGAGGAAGGCGGACTAATGAATATGCAGAGAAAAAAGAAGAGCATAGTAAGGAAACTTATATGGTCATGTGTGCCTGAATATATTTAACAAACGCCACGTGTGCAATATTTACTTTAAAAGCAACTCGAAAGGTGGTACACGTTAACGTGTTTTCCAGACGAACAGCGTTTAGTTTCACTTATATCTTTTCATCTTCTGCGTCTCTTGTTCGTATAGCGGTTTTGAGAACTTTTAACGTTTGCTTTAACGTGAAAGCTTTTCCGTGGTTAGCTCTCGTATCACAGTCGAAATGTATCTTTGTTTTCAGTTTAATTTGACTATTCCGAATTACTTCTCGGTGTCCATAATTTTTTCTCGGTAATCTTTCAATGTTATATTTTCTATGCAATAATAATAGCAATGATGCAAGTGTAACGCGAGTATGGGTGCAACGTATTGCATAAAGGTAATTATGAAACAAAATAGGAATTCCACTCAGCTATATATAATTTTAATAGAGTTTAGGTCGGGTTATGATTAATGTTCTGGTTTATTTTGTTTTGTTTATGTTTAAGCTCATCGCTTGGAAATGTCTGTAAATGGAAACCATCGCAAAGCCAGAATGCAGGTGGAAATCAGGAATATTATTCATAATTGAAATAAAACATATACGTTGAAAATTAATTATTTACAAATATCGAAATTCAAGCGACCTGGGATTCGAAGGAAATAAGATGAAAAAGACACATAATCTTCGGTACGTAAAATCCCTCGAGGAATAGAATTTTGCGCAAGAATTTTTTACTTTTCGTTAGGAATTTCGTTACAGTTCGCGTTTTTAGAATTCTGTGCATCGCATTTTATTTGCAATTGTTTGGAGTTCAGGGATTCATGAAGATTCCACAGATACGAAGAATACCAGAGTTTTCAAGAATTCAAAGCATGAGTTTCTCAAAATCGTAAGTGCCCCAAGGTCCTTAGAATCGTAATGCGAGTCGCGAAGATGATCATCACTGACTTTCGCGAACAAGGAGGATCATCGTGGTTAAATTCCATGAATCCCAATGGCGTTCGTATCGAATCCTACGAGTCTGTGGTTGTCAGTATCGAATCCCACGAATTCGTGGTTGTCGGCATCGAATCTCACAAGTTCAGCTGGTTGTTTCCCCTCAGCTACGAGTCCTCGTATATGTAGGATCTTATGACACAGAAATCATTCGTACGAATTTCCTAGCTTTAGAATCTGTACGGGAGTCGTAGTTTTAACTTTTCTTTTTTCGTTTCTCACGTAACATATATATTTTAAGTAATTTCTGTAGCGAAGGACTTTGCTCATAAGTTGCGTATTTTTCAGTTTAATTTGCAAAGCAAACGATAGATTTGTGGTAGACAATTGATTTACTGAAATATGTATTATTTATTCGAAATACGCTCATTTATACGATATTTAACTTTTCGTTGCACAATATTTACAATATTTATACCTGCGCACTCGAATTATTGAAAAATAATATCGCTTTAGTTTGCGTTTTTGTTTCGTTCAAACTCATTTATTTTTAATCAACATTTGCACTTGATAATTTTATATTCAGTTGCTTCGATAAGCAAACACATTTTACCGATCGAAATATGTTAGTTGTTGTACGAACGCTGTTCGCCTTTTCATGCGGACTATCAATGTTATAATCAATATCACGTTCTTCTACAAGCGAATGATTTACACAATGTGAGATCTTTGTAATGACGAAGTCTGCGTCTGGCAACGCAAAATAGTGCTAAAGAATTTCACGTTACATATTAATACGATGAAATAGTATACAGGGTTCTTCAGCGTTTGCTTCCGCAAGCGGCTCATGTTGACCGAAACGATGAAATTTTATTCGCATCTGTGGTCGATACTGCGGTTGGTAACAGTAATTGTTAATACACACGATCTCCGCGTTGTAACAGGAATCTATTACACGCTATTCATGCAAATTTTCGTTTCTACTCATACGTAGGATTCGTTGTTTAATTAACCGCCAGTAGTTAACCCATCACTATATGATATTGTATTTTTTAGTGTATTAAACAGCTGTTAGAGGATGCGTGGATAACAACAATTACGATAAATGAACCTGAACCGTGATGACGAAGGTATTTAGTTCTGCGGTAGCGTGTATGATTTCATTTAGGTATGTCAATTACCGGCGCGACGGTAATTAGAACTTTCCTATCCTTCTTTATATCAGGTATAAACGACTCGAGCACTTTTCGATCTATAACCTTCACAGTAAAAACGTTGATTGCGCTGTATTAACAATTCAATATGCAAAGTGTTTAAGCTATCAGCTTTCAGCGTTTCCTTTTTTCTTTTTTTTTAACCAACAGATGTATGAAAGAAACGAAAAACAGAACAGAGTTTGAAGACTTTTTTTTAACCTACAATAGGATTCAATAAATTTTTTCAAATTTGTCGTGGTTTATCATTAGTATATTTTCAAATCGATATAGCTATTATTTTTTTTACACTATATCGCAATTTCGTAATTATATGATTATAGAAACGTGTTTAATAGCACAAGATACATACAATAGATTTTGAGTTACACAATTATGAAAATTAGATAAATATTTCCAAAAATTGTATGACATTACGTTTATTAAATACGCTGTGGAAATTCTACTATTTTAACCACTAGAAGCTCAGCAGAAAAATCTTCCAGATGTACGGGAAACATCTATTCAAATCACCGTACTATGTACGAAAGATCTTGCAACTTTGTCTTCCTCCGTTGTTTTTCAGAAATTTATCACTTAAGAGGAAAACGCTAGAGGCTATAACAACACTATGCATATCTTGTACAGTGAAACATCACCGTGTTCAACATTTTTCCTACCTACTTAAAATGTATACCATACATAAAACTTGCTATACTCGAAATCTTCGTACTCCGTTTAAATTTCTTATTTCGTCGGGCAATTTCGAAAATGCTCAAATCTCGTCGAATATCATACGATGTTATTCTCGACATTTCGTTGACCTACTCCCAGTGATTCCACCGGATGTGTGCACCGGCTAGATTATCCTTCAATAATAAAGTAACTGTCTACAATGAGAAGTGGACTTTCTATCCTCCTATCTTCCGTCATTTTTCTTAATTTCAACGGCCGTGCTGCTTGCACTTGACATAATACACCATCATCGTACGCTCTTTCAACCCCTTAGCGGCCGCGGCGTTTTAAATGACGAGGTAATAAATTGCATCAGTCGGTGAAACGACCGCTCGTAAAAGTTGCCAACAGCTTAATTAGAAGCGAACCGGTCAATTTGCGGTAAGTGATAAGGCGAAGGAAACGCGAGACGTTTAATCGGTCGGGTTTCGATCGAATCGTGCGTTATGATCGGGATAAAAATTGACTCGTCAATTTGAATTATCTTGTACCGGACGCAACAGGGCAGTGAACTTCCTCCTTCGAATAATCATCGACACCGAAGAATCCATTCGCTCGCGGCATTGCTTCTAACTTTTTTCCCGGCACTTCACTGCCATAATTTCCAACGTCTGCGTCGTATTTTTACTCGCTATATTATCTTCAGAGTGAAATTCTGATGTAACAAGTCGAAGAAATAGAAACGGCTACACTAAGGGTGTAAAATTGGGAAAGTGAAATAAATTGAATTGTTGGGAAAGCACACGGTGGATTTTACTGGTATTCAGCTGTGGTTCGTTTATTCAGTTATATAATATTGTAGCTTCGTGAATAAAAAAGACCTGATAAATGTCGATCAAACTACAAGAACATTGTCGTCTGTTACTCAGTCGTTGGTTTACGTCGAAAAAGCCTATGTGACTAAGGCCACCTAGTTCTTGTGGAACGTGTGCGTGGTGAGGTTACGAGAGGTCAGAAGAAATACTAGAGAAGTCAGAGAGCGTTGACCGAGAGGTTAGAGAATTGAGTTTAAAAGAGAGTGTGAGTTGAGTCGAACAGAATTAGTCGAGGAGTCGAAGAGTAGAGTTGAGAAGTCGAGTTGCGAGAGTTGTTAGCGTTGTTGAGAGCGAGAGCCGTTAGCGTTGTTGAGAGCAAGAGCTGTTAGCGTTGTTGAGAGATAAAGTTGTTAGCGTTGTCGAGTTGCGAGAGTTGTTAGCATTGTTGAGAGATAGAGTTATTAGCGTTGTTGAGTGCGAGAGTTGTTAGCGTTGTTGAGAGATAGAGTTATTAGCGTTGTTGAGAGCGAGAGTTGTTAGCGTTGTCGAGAGCGAGAGCTGTTAGCGTTGTCGAGAGCGAGAGCTGTTAGCGTTGTTGAGAGAAAGAGTTGCGAGTTAATCGTCGAGTTGTCTGAATTAAAGTACAATTTTATATTTAGTTCAAGTTAAATAACCATCGTTTTCTGTCTAATTAATATCTGTACAGTTAATTTATTGTAAATAAATTGTAAATAGTTCGAAAATAATTATTGATAATTTTCCCGATACTACAAGTGGGGACTCGTCCGGGATATTACAATTAATAAATTTTTCACGATACTACAATATCCATTATTTTCTACATTGCGCCACAGCTTCGAAAGCTTCGTCGCGCGATTCCCATAGAAAGAAGTTGGCTTTGATGTAAAAAAGAATCAATATCTTTTCATTTAAATGGTTGTAATTTGATGGTATCGAATCTAGAGAATACGAGGGATGCAAAAGTAATTCAGGTAATTGTGTCTGTATTTTTTGTTATATAACGTAGTTGGCCAAAAACAGACACATATACTTACCACGTAAATCCAAAATATTAGCAGCACTTCTTACCGAAAACGAACTGAAATTAATTCTACCGAAGATTAGTGATTGCAATAATTCTCTGAGAGATTCGATTTTTCGACATTTGCGAGTTACTGATTCAGATTTCCTGGAAATTCGTTTGTGGTTTCGTTGTTTTACCATTTCCCGTCCGCTTCCACTATGTAAGGAAACTTTAGTGCTAGCAAGATAACCAAGTGTTCGTGAACCGTGTACGTGTGAATCCTAATCCGACAGCAGCTGATGGTCAAACTCCTGTTAAAGGTACGCTCTTCGTCGCCTCACATACCTGGCACGTCACGGTTATTGTGATTCCCACATACCAGGAAGTTGCCAGTGTCTCTTCATCGCATCGCGTTACAAGCTCGTGTATATTACTTCAAACAGTGGTGTAGATAACAGAAAATACTGAAATACGTATTATTATTAGACGCGGTGCTGATGATATAAGACATGACTTTGCAATAATAACCAGGGTATGAAAACTAACGATGAAGTAACATAAAGTAACATTACGAATGTAAAAATGAAAAGACACGTTCATAAATAATATATTCGTCTACAAAAGAATATATTCTAGATATTTCAAAATAATAAATAGAGTAAAAGAAGATGTAACGATTTAACCCAGGACGGTTCAGTACAGAATGCTTTTTCAACCTAGAAGTAATTTTATAGCAAAAAGTAAGTGGTATAAGTCAGTTTATCAATCCTCTGTAATAGAGAGACATACTGTCGGATATAAATATTAGTACACATACTCGTTACGTTTATCAGAAAACTCCAACAAATTTTATTTCCATCGATACTATTATCGGTATTTCATTAGCACCTAGTATTATTATTTTGTCAGTATCAAAGGAGCCGAGAGATCGTAGTTCGACGTTGGTGCGTCGGCTTTAATACTACGCGTCCGCCCTTTTTCACGCGCCTTTTCCCAAGATTTAGTCGCGCTTTGTTCCCCCGTCAGGAATACAGTATTTTCTGCGTACCAGTGTCAGTTAGATAAGGGAGGCACGACACGGGCAATTTCAAGGCTGTGGAACGCTTAAAGAGAGAAAGTAGGCGCCACGTTTGAAAAAGAAACGGAAGATCGTCGTTCGTTGAGTTTACTACTGGCATGCTGTCCCGATAAGGGTGAATGAATGAAAATGGGGCTAAGCAGCGCAGTCGTAGCAGAGACCCAATTCATTCGGATAACTTTGCGCTCCTTTTGCCGCCAAAGTATTTTTAACGATTGTTCCTACTCCCTCGCTTCTCGCCACTCGCGAAAGTAAGACAGACGTCCAGCTTTTGTTAGTGGTTAATGGAATCGATGCGGCGTTGTTGGCAAGAAACTGCTCGATGGAAATAGAAAAGGAATACGATTGCAATCGTATGACAGTTACATCGGTTTAGGATGTTTAAATCCTATCGATCAAATTGATAAATTAAATGCTACGATCGAGGGGTGAATTGTTATACGATGACATTATGTCTTTGAGCGATTTGTAGAGTTTGTAAGGATTCTGGTGAAAATAGATTTTATTTTGTGTAAAATGTAAATGATTTTCCACTTGTTAATTTGGAATTGTTATGACATTATATCTTTGAACGGTTTGTAGAGTTTGTAAGGAATCTAGTGATATTAAATTTTATTTTGTGTAAAATGTAAATGATTTTCCACTTGTTGATTTGGAATTGTTATACGATAACATTATGTCTTTGAGCGATTTGTAGAGTTTGTAAGGGTTCTGGTGAAATTAAATTTTATTCTGTGTAAAATGTAAATGATTTTCCGCGTATTAATTTGGGACGCTTTGTATCGTGTTTAGAGCCGATATATTTTAAATAGAATTCCAACGTCTACTTGAATTCCATTCAACTGCTGGAAAAGCAGCGAATAAGCGCAGGATAATTGTATTTTGACTACTTATTTGATCTCTACGAATTATTGTTATCCAGCATGAGATCGATAAAGTCAACATGATCAAAGCACGATACTCTGTAATACGAACCAGTTAGCTGCAGAACAATTTCGATTCTGAGGACGCTATAAGCTCGCGTTTGTCCGCCGGTGTAATTTCATGGCTCGACTTCAATTATCATACGTGGTCACGTAAATCGGCTCGAGGGAGTTTTCATATCTTCTCTGATCGTCCTGCACACGATTTAAGCTTCATACATACCGCGTATATTCGCATTTCCTATCGATCATTTTGACAGGGAACGAACGCGCGCTTTCGCTTCATACACATACATATATCGGTTTTCAAGCCGGTCGTTCGTGAACGTGACTTATTTACATGTGCATATTAGAGTGATCGTTGTTTATGTATATGTGATTAAAGATTAATCGGATAGCGGATCGTTTATTAACATTGCTCGCTTAGCGGTCGCACGGAATTAATCGCGCGTACATTTCACAGGCAACTTGTTCGTTTTTCGCTTTTCATGATGCTGCTGTGTGTATACACGTGCTCGCGCACATGTGAAATTTCTCGAAAATGTACAAAAACGATAAACAACGGGAGAAATCGTTTTCAACGCGGTTATGATGCGTTTTCATGACCACCGAAGCGAATAAGCATATGGAATATGTATATATATATATCGATACATTTCTTCAGTTCCCTTAAAATAACAAATAGTTTGCTGCTTTTCCTTTTTTCGTTACATTCGTATTTCGATTGATTTTCGAAGCAGAAATGGCAACTTTAAACATGCACATGCACGCGAAGCTTCGAATGCTCAGAGCGGTTCTACAGTTTCATTTCAGCTTCTGAAAACGTTTGAGGGTATCGTAAATTGCGCCTTTTTCTGTACTGCGCCGTGGGTTAGGACAATTTTACTACCGCGACACAGAAGATCGGCATTCTTTCGTAAAATCGTTGGAAGAGAATCGTCCCTTCGCCAGTTGTATCATTAATTCTGCATTTGGCTAGTATTCTAACACGTTCCATCAACTCAGTAATTAAAAACCGAACTCATTAAAGAAGATTACGACTACTAATAACTGATATCTTCTAAAGTGTCTCGAAAGAGTAATTAAGGAGAAAATTTGTCCTTTTGGAATCACGTTCAGAAGAGAATCTAATTTAAAATTCACGAATTTTCTTCTAAATTGAAACTAAATTTAGTTTCTAAATTTCTTATTAAAAGATCAAGATAGCCGCTAATTGTCTGGTCATTCTTGTCATTCTATCATTTTCACGTATATATTTAATGTTTTATTTCGTTTTTAAATACGATGCTGGAAAGGAAGAGAACGTTTGTAGGTGTAAGATTCATCTGATATTGAAAAAATTATGTTGTAATCGATACTGAGCAAATATCGAGTGCAATTCTCCTTCATTTAACAATTTTTCAAAGAGCGAGAAACTGTCTGGTTTCGGTCATTTTTCGAATTCGCCATGCCTTTAGCGGAAAAAGGAATACAAAAGCGTCGCGATATTGTTCAAGAGAGACTCGTTGTTCTTTACGAATTTACCTATTCAATTGAATTTCACGCTTAGCTACCTACGATCGGCTATTGTGCTCGACCCGTGACCTAAATTATTCTCTCTTCCGAAACGGAACAGGAATAGTTTCTACTGTAGTTCAGGCTAAATATTTCTCCACCTCTAGCCATCTTTGATCGTGTCGAATCGGCAAGCACCCTCTCCTCCAAACTCGATCGATTTCGATAGGTGTCATGGAGGATTTTACGACTGGTTTAAGCTTTGTATCGATCCCCAAAAGTCACTGTAATAGATTGGCACTTAAGTGACCAAAGCCATTTAACGGTAAGTTAGTGAATTCGAATGGAAATGTCTACAACGAATAACAGATCCATTATTTTACTATCCTCCGAGTTGTCCATTGGTGCTTAGTGCTGAATATTTTATTTCATAGCGGTGAGGGTTTGCTATTTTTATGCGATAATTAAATTCACTTGAAAAATAAAATAGTTCGTACAGTTTGGCAGAAAAGCAATATGAGAAACATATTAGAATTTACCTAATTTTTATTTAAAAAAAATTAATTGATCTTTAGGATTTAGTAGAGTGAATTTTTCTTCTTGAGGAACATAAAATATCGACGTATCATCTTTAGATATCAATGTCAAAATCAAATACAAAGAGAATTTCATAATTCGAGATCATCATTGCAGCAAATCTACCTTAAAACACAACCCGTCAGATACATCTAGCTCCTACCTTCGTCTCTCGCTCATTTCGCATTCTCCTTCGTACTATTCCTCGTTCATCATTCCGCGCCATATTCCAAACACACGGCGAGCATGTCTAACATTAAACACACTCAGCCAGTTACGCTAGCGCTATTCACGATTTAGTTGCTTTATGCAGTTTCGTCCTCGATCGTTGTTATTAGATTCCGTACAATCTAATAAATCTTACGATTCACGTGTCTTTCTCGATACGGCGAACCATGCAACACACCGTTCGAAACCATCAGAGGCTCGCTACTATGAACAGTTCATCGAGCAAAGGAAAGCTTAGAAAGGAAATCTTACAGGCTTCGTAGATTATGTTATTTGCGCGATTCTGTGACAAGTTGGCTGTAAACGTTTACCCATTTATTGGAAAATTGAAACGTAGGCGAACGTACGTGGAATGCAGAATCTCTAGCGAACAAAGTGAAAGGAAAGGAAGAAGAAGAAAGATGGAAAGGGTTGACGAATCTGGTCATTCGCGCGGCTGGCTGAAAAGCTGACGGAAACGACGAGAACGAGCAATAGGCTGGTAGGCCGTGGCTTGTCATCGATGAAGAATAAATTCCAGGAACGGTACGTTCTGAAATATGATGGTTGGAACAAATAGTGACATCCGTCGTGGCCTGGGGGCCGGCATCGGTGAGTGCTGCATTGTCATTCCGTGCGAGTAACGATCCAATAAAAGGTGAGCGAGAATCGTCACGAGCAGTACGGAGAATAATGGCTGCGCGATAGCAGTTCCTGTACGTCGATATGCAAAGAGTTCTTGCTTGCTCGTACGTATAGGCTTTAACGCGACCGATTTCTGCTTTGATTCGAACCGTTTGCTTTATGTGGTCGAATAATAGAGTAGGAGGATCCAAAAGCCGGACCATGTTCGTTGGTGACGAATGGGAAAAACGCGGAATGTTTGGTAATTCCTGATTCGATGGAACAAACGTAGTGAAATCTTTATTATATCGCTATATAACATATAATTTAACATATATGCATAGTTGAAGTGTAACTTGGAATTATCACTTTCTTTATTATCTGAGAATGCGGATTTAGCGAGCTTCTTTGAAGCTGAAAGAACGACAACAGGATAATACGAAGATCGGAGGGAAAGACAAGCAATTTTTAAATTCAATAATCAAACTGTGTTATTATTTGGACGTGATTTGAATATATTTTCTCTGTGTTTAATTTCAAAACATAATTTATCATTTCTAGATTATTCACTATCATCGATCACAACCGCGACAATTTACTCTTCCATCTCAGCGAAATAATATCTCAATGTAATTGCATTAAACTTCTAACGAGGTTCGTACGTTGGCAAATTTAAAAAAATGAATCTGCACTTAGGCGCGTGCACTTTGCGAATGCTTGCTTTCTTCGCTGGCGTGACACAGATAACTTCTATTCGCCGCGGTCCCTTATGCGCCCGAGTGCGTACGCGCTGCGGAACTCGTAATTAGTTTTCCATTGGACCGAGCTCGTTGTAAAAACGTCGCGGCCTCTTGGTCGTTTCTCAACCACGCATAAAACGGCGAAGGTTTGTGAAAGCGGCGAGCGGAACGCGATAACGGACGAATGAAACGGAAAATCGGTGAAAGGAAAGATTGTAGCCGGGCGAACTCGTTGCTGCTCGTTAATTCTCTCGTATGCGACGATAACGATAGGTTTGTTAGACAGAAAAATGATCTTACGCGCGAGGAACCAGAAATTTTCCATCTAAGAGAACATTCTTTCATTGGGGTGAATTTATTAATGACGTAAGAAACATAACAAGATATAAATACATCGCTTAAAACAACCAGAAAATCGTTTTTTGTGCCACTACGATTTTTACATCCACCTTTTGCATTTGTTCGTTTCTTCTAACGACAATGTTAAAATCAGTCTTTGTTAAAATATATAAATAATATTTCAATCTATGCGAGGATTATTCAACTTTCACGATTTTTCGCGATTTATACGGTGCGATAATTACAAATTTTACGCGCAATATATATGCACCGTATCAAACTATCTAATCGCACGGTATTTCTGATAACGAAGGAAATAAATAAATTGCCATTAATCCGCGTGAAAAGCAAATCATAAAAGCGCCAAGCGCAATCAAGGTATTAATCAGCAGGAAATAGGCGGAGAACGGAAGAAAGAGAGAAAGTGAAATTGCAGTTGCTCTCATCTATGCTTCTGCGATATTTAAACGAGACACGCGAAGGCATCTCGTAGCAGCGTTAATCATTGAATCATGGAGATCGACGAGTGGAAAGTTTTTGGAAACGAAAGCTGCTCGTTCGTGTAACGCGAGTTACTCATGAACTTGCAAAGGGTAAGTGGAAGGGGATGTTGGAAGGGGATGTTGGAAGGGGAACAGGATGGCTCGTGTTCCGTGGAGTCGAGCAGAAGGGGTTGGTCGTTTTTCTTGGGCGATCGATGACGCCAAACAAGATTTCCGGCGCAATCATTTTTACACTCGTCAGCCTGTAATTACGTGTCATTAGCGGCGAGAGGAAATTTCACCAGGTGTCGATTTTCTGAAAACGTGAGACCGTCTGAAATCTAGTCGGTCGCTACGTTCTCCACGCTTTTCACCCTCTCTTTCTCGTTTTAATTGAGACGACTGTTCAACCTACGTTTCGCTTCGTATAATGAGCATTTCAAAACTGATGCATATAAGTGTACACACAGAGACGACTGTACAGAAAATTGGATTTCCGAGATGGCCTTAAACGTCGTACACTCACCCCCGTGCAATTAAATCATACTACGAACAAGATTTCTTCGTTATCCTTTGTCGTGATCGTTTCTTGTCTCTACCCGATCTTTTTTCGGTTCTCGTTCCTTTAGTCACGGAATTGTTCGCAAAACGGATTCGCGATTTCCAATTACTCGTGCTCACTGGAAATTACGAGACTCCCCCTTCCTTTCATGGACGCGCTAATAATTTTAATTGATAGGATTTCGTATCAATTGCATCGGGCGATAACTGGCGAACGACGCAGCCGTCGAACTTGTTTAATTAGCTCGTCGATTTGCAAGGCGTTTCAATTAATTTTTCCTTCTCGCATTAATTAACTTCTTTCGGATTATAAATTTTCTGTGTGTCTGATTCGAGCAACATTCGACCTTTGCCTATCGTTATGAGCCCCGAATGTTAATGGATGCGTTTAATTAACGCGTTACACAACGTTTAACGCAATTAATCGTTTCGAGCGCGCCTCGCGATATCACGGTGATACCATTTAATCAGGAAAAATCGGTCTCTGCCCGCGGTTTTTTTCCTCCCGCTGCTTCATTTTTCCCTTTTTTTATCGTTCCATGCCATGTAATTGTGTAATCAAACTCACCACCACGCTGCGCTGTCTCCAGGGAGTTGGATCGTTCGATTTCGTCGCGATAATCCAGCCGCGCCTTACCACTACTTTTCTGCTTCCGCTTGGACGCGACGTATTTCACTTCGCCTCGCCTTAAAACATACTTTCTACTGATATCGAGACTTTAATCCTTCGTCTTGCACTCCATCATCTACAACACGACCGTTCACAACCGCTCGTTCTTCTTTTTCCTCGATCAACAGGCCGTGCTCGATCTTCGAACATGGACGAACTTTCTTTCACACTGAGTACTTTTTTTTCCTTTCATCGAGAGCAATTCTTCGGATCTTCTTTCCGCTACTTTCCCCTTCTTCCATACGTATATTCAATTCATTTTCCTCAAAGAATTTACCCTTCAACGACGAGGTACATGTTGCTTAGTATCTTTGGGAATCGAAGCTTTTAGTTTCTATCTCCATGATTTTCAAATATATTTTTGTATCATTGGAACACGAATAAAGTTAATCTGTGATGCACAGTTGGAATAATTGTTAGTATGTATGGATTATGATACGCAAATATTGTATCATGAACATATATGATACTTTACTGTAATATTGTACAGAGGAGATGTCGTTAGAAAGATTAATGGTATATATCAGCCATTGAAATGGATCATAAAATCATGAGATTTACACCGTAAGCCTTAAAGAATCGCTTATAGTCTTTTTCCATCTAGGCGAAATTATTTGTGTTGCCAAATCGTTGATACGGACCATTAACCGAAGGGACAAATCTGACTGACTTAATGGTTTTCTAAAAGCTCTGTGAGCTAAGATTTCAACTGATTCATCGATCGTGACTATTTCCTATAATGATAAATTGATAGCAAGTAATTGTCGAGTTGTAAGAAACACTTTCGTAAAATATTTTCCAACTGATCAAAGATGGCAGTAGTTCTCGTATTAATTATACGCGATTCCAAAATATACAATAGCGTGGAAGTTAGTTTATAATGTTCCTTAACAGGAAGCAAATCTAACTCTGCCATTTAATTGGATTCTCCTTAGTCAAATCCTACAAGAATGGGAACGTCAAACGGGACACAATTAAATAAGACTTTTTACCATTACTTATAGTCGTATAAAAGACTCGTTTTACTTTGCACTGATTTAATCCTGTATCTCATTTATCCCTTCTTCGCTATACTTCCTGTATTCCATAGAACGAGATGTACTTAATCTTGCAGGATTATCTCCGATCAAGACAAAGAAAAAAACCGCTGAAAAACGTATCGCCGGTGTTACCAATTACAATCAATAGGAAGTCCAAGACGAACGGTAGGAAAAGGATCTTTTTAGGATCGGTCCGTTTCTCAAAAGCTTGCCTGTTTACAAGTCCGTCCCTTCGTTTCACCGGATTCTCTGGCTCAGCGATTTCCATCGTTCTTTTTTCTTCTAGAACAAATAACGTTGGCTTTGAGTCGTAGTGGTTTCGAAACAACGCCACTGCCGCGCAGTTAACCAGCGAACCGAATTTCCCAATGGCGTACCAGGCTAAAAGACTCGGATATCATCCTCTGTGGCAAATTATTAATGCGCAATGTAGTATTCCTGCATACGTAACAATCGTCATTGAGTCGTGTCGTTCGGTTGTGCGTGTTGCATAATATCCAGCAATTTGTCAACTATAATACACGTTCGACTTCAATTGACACGCGTGCGATGGAAAAGGATGGCGGTTCAGTTTGTTTGTAATTGCAACGCTCCGAAATGATACCCGGTATATAACCGCATGAACATCGGCTCGTTCGATTTATATCTTTTTCATTAATTTTCCATTAATCTACCAACGTGGCAGAAAGACATCGTATATTTTTATAGTTCGTTTCAAACGAGACGTAAATACGCTTGTTACATAATGGACGAATTATAGGAGAATTATAATTTATGGATAACCTTTCGCTACATAATTTCGCGAATTTCGAAATTGAAATTTCGTTCGTGCAAAAGATTTCACAGGTTTACAAATGTTCCGGAAATGATGCGAGATAAGTGATAGGTTAAATAGTATTGGGTGATTAAAAGAACAGTTAGGCTTGGATCATTTATTATCCTAATAACGATAAAGAGTATGAATGTGCGATGTTGGTTGTACAGCGAAATATCGATGTTTGTTTAACATATTGCAGTAAAATGACGACTATGGTTACCACGAGAAATTGCATTCAATAGCCGTTACGAAAGAACTGTACGGCAAAGTGTTAATACGTATTGAGCAATAATATTCTGCGTGAGACAATCTATTCGGTAATAAGTAAATTACTACTCTTCTTTATGTCACTGCTTCATCCCTCACGCTCTTAATGGGCGTATTTTTCTTACGAGATGTTTCGCGGATTAATAAACGTACGAATATTTCATTCGACGATTCACAGACCCCAATTTATTAAAGAAAAAAATTCTTTCATTGTATTCCACAGCTGCATTTCCCACGATCCACGAGCTACGGTTTTAACTATTGTTTACTCTTCGGAATATTAAGAACGCTAATGGAACACTTTTCTTAATGGAGATGTGATACGATAAATTTGTGCAAGGGCGCTATTTTCATTAGGGATACGTTGGGGAATAATCGTACGATGGGTTTCACGTGCGATATGTTGAAACGTATTAGAGATGCATAGTAAATTATAAATATGGTGATCGAGGAAAATGTTTTATATTCTGTAGTTTAATATTTTAATTAATCATCAAATCTTAATGTACTGTATTTACATTTTATAATTAATGGCTGATTTTTTCTGTAGGACAACATTTATCATAATAAACAGTAAAATGATATTAATGATTTGTTCCATATAAGCATAATTGCCAATTAAATTTCCTTTCATATTTCATTAAAATTTCATTAAAATAAACACAAAATTTTCCTTGTTTACGTCACGTTCTGCTCTGAAATAGAAATTGTATTTTATTTTCAAACACCAGCGAGAAAGTAAAACGACATTTGCGAGTCTGATTCGATAAATCAATTTCCCTATTCAATAGATTGCTTTAAAGCGATTGAACATAATCTTTAACAAACCTCAAAATTCTACCCCTACCAGACATTATGCATTGCTCTCCAAGAAAAAGCTGTTTAAATAAGAAAAGTCTTAAATGTAATTAGATCTTAAATACGAAATCGCGCAATGGTGTTGCAATCTTTTTGACGATCAGCGTACATACACATATGTATTTTATACTACTATTTAATTAAAGCTAAAATCATAATTTCATGATAATTCTCGACACACGGAAACCTTCACGCCACGTTTTACAACAAATTCTGATTTTACTGAACGAATCATAAAAAGGAACTGTTACCACACTGGAAAATACGATTTGCATAATTTTCATCGCGAATGTCGTGAATCTTAATCCGACGCTACCGTGCATCCAGACACTCTCAATTACTTGCAACATCACCTCGTGTACCGCTAAAACATCGGTTGGTACGACACGCTGGAGACAGAAAACTTTTCAGATCTTTTTGAAACGGCGCGCGAACTGCAACCCTCGTTTAAATAGACACGTCGTGGCTACCTAATTGGATCAAAAGATTCTAGCGCGTGCATCTTCGTAGAAACAGCAACCTACTGAAATAACTGCACGATGCGTTTGCTATACGTACGCGCGTATGCTAGAAGAAATAGAGAGGCCTGCTTGCTCGTGTAATTATTATTCCAGCGGCTGAAAACGTTGGCTGTGACGTTGACGTCGCAATTAAACGTATATTATTGCTGTAAACAGAACGACAAGTTGGCACCTCGACGAGTTCGCTGCACCGCAGAACGCGTTTTCGTAATTTATGGATCCCTCGTCTTTCTTTCGTGTTTCTTTGTTTCGCGAAAGGTAGGAAGAAGGGCGTGGATCGTTGGGAAGAGATCGGACGAGGGGAACAAAGGGGTGGCACTGGCAAAGGTGGATCCTAATTAGGCGTCACTGGTAAAAGAATAACGTTTGGTATTAAATGATGGTTATCTATAGAGACGAAAGGGGATATCATGGCGAATTGGATAACGTAACGGCGCGAAGCGCATTTTCACGAGAAATTATGACGAAATATTCGTGCGGCCAAGCACGAAACTCCTTGTTCGCAGTCGTAAAACTCTGACGATAGGAACTGTCGAGTTGGTTCAGAATGAATCGCCGAGGGAGCAAAGGAAAATCAAAAGCAGAGGAACATTTGAGAAATTAAATCCTTTTTATGCAATTAACACTGTGCAGAATGAAATTTTTCTCGTTATTTTATATAGCCTGTTTAAAATTTTATATATGTACGTTGGTGATACGTAAGGTTCTGGGTCCTCTATGGAAGATAGGTTTTCGCTTTTAAGCGTAATTAACTTTGTGTTCTGTCCTTGCCTGTTTCAATTAAATACCTTGCCTCAGAGCATTAGCTTTTCACAACTTCCTATGCTGTTTGAATTCAATTTTTGTCTTCTACTATATTCTTGAGTAATCTGCATCGCAGTTTCAGTTTTTTGAATTTAGAAAACGGAGTACAGTTCGCGTTTTTTGTTATCAAATAGCAAAGTAGTTTTAATTTAATGCACGTCTTCTTTCGATTAATCTATTATACTCTATCGTGAATTCCATTTGAAAGCTCAAGTGCTCAGTAGATGAAACTTTAACAATTTTAAGAAGTAATATTTCATAATACTATCCTCTTCTATAAATTTTTATTCCAGTAATTAACGAAAAATCTACTCCGTATTAATGATAATTTTATATAATATTTACAACAATTTTATTTATAGTATTGAAATTAGAAAATATAATAATTAATGATTTCATACGTTTGATTAATAGTTCAATAATCTAATCACGCTTGGCTCTTTGTCGCCTTATTCGAATTGATTCATACTAAAGAATCGTTAAGTTGGACATAATTAATGAAAAGTTCGCTTCTCACGGAGTTAATAATCTCGATAATACGGCTAATTGTACGATATACGTAGTAATTAATGCCTCAACTTGCTTAATTAGAAAACTAAAGAGCCTCGTTATCTTTCTATTTTCCCTCGTGAATCGAGTAGAAAATTTTCTAAAATATAAATGACGCCAAGGCTCGACAGTAAAACAAGTTCCACGTTACTTACCTCGGAACGTATAAACCAACCATATTTAATTTTTCCCGACAACTGCGGTTCGTCAATCGCGGCCATCCCAAATACGCAAATACACGCGATTAATCTTGAACACGATACGAAGTTGTTTTTTAGCGGTTATCAATGTTGCATTTTCTATCGAAGCGCACTCCTGCTAACTTTATAGCGTTGCCGATAAAGATGGTACAATGATAACATCATCCTTTCCTCTTAGTCTATCTCTCGTTTGCTTTTCTCTTTATTCTCATATTGATACGGTAATATGGTAACGTTTAATAAACATTCTTTATGATTAGGTAGTTCTTTGTAAATAAATAGGGGTTGCGTTCGGTGGACAATTAAAAGAAG
Source organism: Bombus soroeensis (assembly GCA_014737365.1). Classification (NCBI taxonomy): domain Eukaryota; kingdom Metazoa; phylum Arthropoda; class Insecta; order Hymenoptera; family Apidae; genus Bombus; species Bombus soroeensis. The sequence continues at coordinate 80,170 of JACXIL010005353.1, forward strand.
AGCAATAGACGAGGTAGATTTTTAAAAATGACGAAGAGCTTAACGCAAAACTGCTGAGAACAAAGATTTCTTTCATCTATTTCTATTCTCTTTACTTCGTTTCGTTCTATTTTCTTTGAATTTCGATGTGCTTCATTCCATATAGTTTTCTTAGCGGAATAAAAAGCTTGTCGTTCTTTATCTCAGGTTTCATTCATCATAGGTTTGTTTGTCTTTTCTAGTTACAAAATATCATAGAAACTCGTATCATTTCTTCACTCGTGCTTACCTGTTTGATGCAACAGAATGTTCATCAGTAGCAACCACCTAATTAAGCAACGTACTACACTGGTAGATCGTATATCTTTAAAAATCATCGGATATAATCGACAATTCCCCTATACCGAAATAAAATTCTGATCTATGAATTTATTTAAATAATTTCTACTATTTCCCATCCTTCTCTTTCTCACCCCTCTTCACCTCTGCTACCCATCCTCTCTCTATACTCAAACACCCTATATTCAACCCGCATCAGCCGAAAAAGAAAACATTTGGGATCGTAAATACGTATCACCAGATCACAGCGTCGGCACCAGCGCGAGAAACAAAACGAGAAGAAGAAAAAAGAGGGATGATCTTCTGGAGACTTCGATCCTTCACGAGAGACTGGAACCGGGGTTGATTATCGCATCGATGGAAGACAACGGTCCGTGCGGGAGTACGCGCGTGCATTTTCCCAAGGTGTAGCCATTGTCGATGATGCTCTTTGATCGGCCGGCCTGGTTACGATGGCGATGATGAAGGACTGATTACGCCGCAGCGCACAGTCGTCGAGGTTTGTTGGCTGAGATGCGTGCGCGCCAGGGATGAATGCAGCGCGAGAAGGGTGGCGGCGGTCGGTGATCACAAAAGAGCACTGCGCACCGTGAGCGGGAAAACAATGCGCGGGGAGCATGCGTGCTCGGCTTGGCAAATGAAAACCGACCCGGCGAAACGAGAGCACTTTGCGTGCAAGGAATTACCTCGCCAGACAGATCGGGGAATTGAGTGGAGAGAAGAAGACGCGGGGATTCGGATAGGGGTAGAATAGGGCGAGCAAAAAAAAAGTTTAGGGATCGCAGCGATGTGTTGGGAAGGGTCGTGTGGTATAGGTGCGCGTCTCTCGAATCGTCTACGATTCGAGCTGTAAGATATTCGTGTCTGCGATGGGGTTATAGCGAAAGAATAGGGGTTGGAATTAATATTCGGATTCATGTTCAGTAGGGTTATGGAAATTTTCTTCGGGGGAAGAATGACACTCTTTTTGGTTTACTAACACGGTTAATCTCGTGCGAAGGAAGATGAGTATATCAGAATTTTCGAGCGACGTACACCGTTGTTCATAAATATGGAGACAAATAACGATAAAAACAGACACGCTAAACGCAATGTATAGCTGGATGCGTCAGAGTTCATGAATGAAAGGCAGGTTTCAGGTTCTCATGTGTACCGTGGCTTGTCAGCGAGACGTACTAGTTGTTTAAGGCTACTCAGCTGGGTTTATGCCTGCAGCGATGAAACGGAGCTTACGCCGCGGTATGTTACCTCGTACTTAATATACGGCTGGAGACGGAGAGTGTGCAGCGCAACGCTGCTGCCAACTTATACCGTTCTGGGTCACCGTATGCAACTACGCTAACGAACAAGGAAGGAGATACCTAACGAGGAGGAACTTTCGAATCTTCCTGGCGAAGTGGCGTTCCCGTCGAGAATTAGTTTAAAATTCATACTTTCCGCGAACGTGGCAACGGAAATTTCTCCTCTTTCTCGTTGAACTTTCTGCCATAGCGTTTCGTTTCATCAAATTACACAGGGTCGTCGTTCAATGGCAACGGATTTCACCGGATCTGGTTGGGTACAAATCGTACAACTTCGCGTCGTCTCGAACGGCTGGTTGTAATTCAACTTTCGCAGGCATAATTAACGACACCGGAGAAAGGATGTGTAGGGTGCAAACTTTTAACGACGACTGTACGTACGGTGTAGGATTCTCTGCGGACTGCGCGCGACAGCTGAGTTCTGCTTCGGTCACGACTCGTTCCATTTCAAACTCTTTTCGACCCCTAACTCATCCCTCTCGTATCCACCCCGTTGCCATCTCCACTGGGAAAGCGAAGCTCGATGCCACGCTCGAACCGGATGGACCCAATCCTCCAAGCAACACTCTCCTCGACCGATTCAACCCTGCCGTTCGACTTTACGCTATCTCGCACGCTTGTGCGATACCATTCAAATCATGACCATTTCTGACGATTTAAACAAACGACTCCAATTTGCATGGATGCCAGCCGGAAATGTAAATCGTATCGTTCGGCGGCGACGTGAATGCGATGTTTGAAACGTGGCGTAACGCGCGACTATTTTACGGAGCGAATGTGTTCCCTCGGAAAACTCCAAGCGGAAACTTGCGTTACGGATTCGCTCTATTTTGCTGCAGGTAATGGTGTATGGCTTCGTTGAGGTTTGTTCGATAGATTCGCTCGCTGCGAGATTTATTCTTCCTGAATATATTGCGCGTCTCTTGTTCGTAAACATATGACGCGAGGATTGTAAAGGAAGAGTTAAATATTTAAACATGTTTGATGCAAATGTTGGTCTTAGCTTCTAGTCTTACGTTTTTAGTTTAGCTATTATGTTTACTTATTGTTCAGAATTTAAGAAAATAATAAGTCGAAGGTATTTTTATGAAGTAGTACATCTTAATGATTCTCATATGTGTATTCTTTGAATGGTTTCGCATTAATTGACTTTAGCGATGGATTGTTTCTAAATAGGAATAGAAATAGAGATCTTTTTTCGAATAGCGATGAGATACAGGCTACGGAAGATAGGGAGTGTAAGTCGTCACTTTGCTGATTTCGAATTTGTGTAAGAAATAGGGACAGATAGATAGATGAATGGATAAGAATTTCTGTTCATTTTCATCAAAGGCTGCGCTTAGGAATTTTTATCACGGAAACATTTTTGTCAGACGTAGTTATTATCTTTTTTTCAGTCTCAATATAAAAATCAATAGTGAAATCGCGAATGAAATTTTATTTGACATGCGCCATTATGACATTCAGCCAGCCAATTATATCATATCGATCATTTCCTAAATCTTTTATCTTCTGGAATAACACATAGAAACTAATAAAACAACATAAGACTCTCCTTCTGTGAATAATATAACTCTAAAGTCTTAGGCAGATAGAAAATTGAAACGAATCACCGGCGAGGTCTTTGTCGGACGAATTCTCCGGCCGATAGGCAGATAAAAAATTCCACTCGCTTGGTAATGTAACTTTTTGCCGACACTATCCGTGAAATTTTCAGGCACCGAGCCAATCGGTTCCCTCTTCCATCGCGATGTTAGCTTTCGCCGGCTTTAATGTGCAACTCTGTCGCGGAACGTCCCGTTGTAAGCCGCAAGTTCGACGAACTTCGTCGATATCTTCTGGCATGAATATCTAAACGTATTAATTAACGAGTCTGTCCGAAAAGTTTCGTCTGGCGCAGTTCGTCGTTCCGCGTCTGGAACACGAAAGGCCGGCATAATAAATGTCGCCGTCACACGGCCAAAATCGTCGACATTTACGTTTTGAAAACTTTGTCTCGCCACTGCTCGGATATTAAATGACTTACTCGGATTAACGGCGTATACCAGTATGATGTTCGGAACTGAATTCTATTTTTTTTTCTTTTTTTTTTTTTAAGGAGCAAAGTAAACGTACAGAAGTCTAATTAGAATCGTGTACCGATGAATGACACGAGGAATTATTTATTTAAGTTTTCTGTGTCATTTTAGGAACTAAATATTAAGCAATTCGAATTTGAAGTTTCATAGAACGTGTTAAAGCGATGTTTTTGTAGTTCCATCGACACAGCATTGTATTCCTTTCGAAGCGAGCCACGATTATTTGGATTTGAATAAAAATATCATCGAACATATTCGTCGCGCTATTCACCGACAATATCCGAATTGAATTTTAACCTGATCTCGCGTAAGCTGCGTTTTACACGGGCGGAAATGAAGAGCGAATATACCCAGTGGATAAAGCTCATTTTCAATACGCGAACCAGCGAGATCGCTAGGCTAGTTCACGTAGGTGACATTTTAAGCCAAACTTTCGGGTAGTCGAGCGTCGGTGTATAACGTATTCAACGCGAGTGAACAGAGATTCCGATACAGTCAGTGTGCCCTCCTATAATCGAATTTTCCGCTACGACTACTTGTTTCACCACCGATAACTTGCCGCCGGTGCAATAAACGTTTTGTTCTTTTGTATGGAAAGAACGGGCTGAATCTTTATGCGGTTTTCATTTAGTTTAGCGTGCTCGTTCGTTTTTCCGGATGTTCCAGAGCTGTGGCTTGATTACGCAGAGGATAAAATTTATTCCGGAGATGATGAAAGGAAGATTTTCTTGGTTAGATGTTCCATATTTTACTGTATACGTGTGGCAAAGTCGCAAATTAAAATATATACGAACTCACAGAAGTATTTCGACATTTATAAAATGTGTTTATAAAAAACTTCTTGAAATTTCATATAATGAGACACGATTGCCACGATCACATTGGTACAATGCGAGGCGAATCTGGAAATGTACATGGAAACTGCAACATATACAGTACAACGATATTTTTCGCAGAGAACTCAAAAGTATTTAAACAGTCAATTATCCATTACATCAATAGACCTCGCAATTCGATGAGACTATCTTTAACACTCGAAGATGACCATTCATGCCGAATATTAACGTTTGTTTCAAATATACGTTAGAAATAGATATCTCGTAATCGTTATACATATTTTCAGATTAATTTCACATTCCAATGTAACCATAACGCTCGTATCTCGTCATAGTGGTAATGAGATTGCTTTGTGTTTCATATAACACACGCAATATTCATAAAAGTTTCCTATGTGTTAATGTGCGTTAATGTGTAATACGCGTGGAAATACTTCCTTTCGCCGATGTATATACGTGAACCCATTTTTCAGTCAGTCGACACGTTTCTACGGGCATAATTACAAGCGCGAGGTGATCGAGGTATTAACGAACGGGGCGCGTGCAGACGACGAAATCCGCTTGGAAACGCTGGTACAGCTGAAACCTAATCACGCGCGGCCGCCGAATTACATTCAAGCTTACGGACAACTGCGTTAAATGGAAATTGTAGGCTTCGGGGAGGGGAGTCGTGGGAGGTGTGGGGTACGGCAATCGCAATTGGGCCATTGTTTCGATTGCGTACAGACATTTTGGGTAACTGCGCTTTCGCGGATGCCAACGCCCGCCACCGACGCCGACGCCGCGATATACGTCATGAAATGCCGATACGCGCGCAGATATGTACCTGTCGCCGTATCGAAATAGTTTCCGAGCCTGTCGATTACGTTATTTAGATAGTGGACGCGATACGCCACCGATATCGTGCTCCTGTTAAACGAGTCCTCGACGAAAACCACCGCTGGAGCTCTAGGCTAGCTATGTCACACGGTATCGATATTTTTGCGCCAGCTAGACGACATTTCGCTAACGCCTCGCTCAGACGCCCATCGATGTACGGATTTACGGCTCTGATATTGTATCGCTGTAATTGGACAGTAGGTTTCGTTGAAAGCATGATTCCCTTTGTAACCAACACTACTGAATCCAAACTTTAGTGATTACTCTCAAGTTTTTTTTAACTCTTCCAAAGGCTGCTGGGATAATTACGTGACGAGTTAACTTTTTGAACGACTGCTGAATCGTTGTAATTTCTCCACATCGCTGAAGACTCTTAGAATGTAGGACCTTATCGTAACAGACATTGCGTACGTCTCGCTTCAAAAATTATATTAGATATGTAGCGGCACTTGACAGCAAAACTTTCCAACGGCTCCTGTCCCGTGGTTTGCTACACAAAGACGCTATCTTCGACCGGACGACGGCAGAGCTGTGATCAGCGCAGTTGGTTACGAACGTTCAAGACCAGATTCGAATCCCGGCATTCACAGTCCGGTTTTGTACACAATTCCTAACCGAGGAGATGGCAACTCGGATGAAGACAAAAATCTTATACAGAAGCAGTACCTATCACGACCTATCCACCTCAGATAGGATGATATCTAATTCGAATGCGTTATGACTCGTATTATCATGCTGTTGCATTCGTTATTGAAAGAAAAATTTATCTGAGACGAGTGAACTTAATGGATTCTTCGCTGTCAAAGAATAGCGATCAAAAAGGATATAGTATAGATATAGAGAATGACATATGATTATGGAGAGTTGAAGTCTCTTTGAAGTTCGCCATCCAAATGGTAACAATTTTGGGAAGAATTACGACGAATAGTAAGTAAAAGACGCGGATTATTAAAAGGAAGGAAACTTCTACCGAGAGTGACGAATACAACGATAATAGTAGTTATTTTGTGAATTTTATACATTCTTGGTGTTTACGTGGATTGGAGCAAAGAAAATGGCGAAAGGAAGCGTACGTGGGTCCGGAGTTCGTTGGTGGATTGATGTATAGACATGGAGCTATCTATCAGACCCATGTCTCCGCGCGAGGACGTTCGACGCATCGAGATAGGGTACTGTATTTGGAATGTTTACAATAGCTTTGGCGTCTAAATTGCATTCTGTATTCTATTTCCTTAATGTAAAGGGTTTGGTTGATGGTATGTGGTTTTGTAGAAAGTGTATAGGTCGCTGTGATTGACGAGTATGAGACGTCAGCTAGTTCAACAGGAATAAGTTACTTCGTATCTTTAAAGTAAGGTAAATATACGGAGATTTGATGTATGGATGAAGAATCTGTTTTAAGATTGTTACAGTTACCTTGGAAATTCGCGAAAACCATTTTCTAAATTTCTGTCCATTTGCGTTTCTTATCTTTGTTTCTTCCATCCACGTCTCTATTACGTATGTGTGGTACAAATTTTCTGGTAAATATAAAAACATGCGGGCAAACTTAGGCTTTTGCAATTGATAAAATTGAAACAACATTATCTGAACAATAATTTGACGATAGGAAAACGATTATGAATTTTGTAATAACGTCCTCACCATTTAATGGTAATCGTAGCTTAATTTAAATTGATCGAGTTGAATCTTCCTTGTCTATATGAAAAATGTTCAGGTAATAATTTAGTCCATAAAAATCTGCCAACTTCTTCACTTCTGATATCGTTAGCCATTAAAATTTAGGGATATGACATAAAACCCAGGATCGCACAAATGAATTCTGATAGATCCACGTTTGTAAAACAATACTCGATGGTCAGTCAGAAATTCGGGAGGAAGAGAATAGATGGGAAACCATTAGCGACGAGAACAGGAGATGTCACTGCAGGACGAAATCTCGCGTTCGATTTATCTTTCGCTGGGTCTTCAACCATTTTCGTTCGCCATTTTCGCGCCTATGCATCATCGTTTTCATTATACCCACGCGTATTTGCCGCCGTAAATTCGTTATGCGAATTTCACAAGCCGACAGGCTCGTCCTTCCCGTAATTGCGACGACGTTGATTCGCACTGATTAATTTTTCCTGCGATTCTCTTTTTCTTCTTCCACGTTCTACCGATGTAATTGAAAAAAATCACCTAATTCCGAGAGCGTGTTCAGCTTAATCCTTTTTTCGACGGCGTCCTGCGATAACGAGTTTTCCCAAACGAAAGCAGCTTTTTATCGCGTTATCGTTATTCACGATTTTTGTTCCTTCTCGTTTTGCTTACATCAACGCAACAAACAAACAACTTCAAATGCGAAAGTTCATCACGACGAAAGCATATTTGCAAGACACACGGGAAAAAGACGACAAGTGGGTTTTTTCACGAGATGGCAAGTTGATTTTTTTACACAGCCGTGTTTAACGATTTCATCGTCGTAGCTCAAAGAAACACGAAAATTTTGATCTCGTGGAATGTTCGAAACTTCGCGCAGTTTAACACGGACAGCAATCAATCGATCGTCCTAATCAGTGGAACAGCAGCGTCGATTTAGCATGGACGCGGCATGAAATATCACTAGTTTGCATGACATTAATTAATTCACGAGTTAGAATTGCGGGTGTGCTTAAATCGTTAGTATGGACGGCTGTAAAGACCGGCAGACCGATTCTCTGGCGTCGGTTAGGCCCGGTGACAAATTGTCCATTGTATCCGTCTGGGTGTGCAACGATTGGAACCTGCGTGCTAGTCGGATTTACACGCGAAATTCCAGTTAGAACTAGCCCGTGGAAACACAAAAGCACGACGTTCGGTGATAGAACCGAACCGGGAAGGGTTAGGATGGGTCAGGAACGACAGAGGATACCGGAAATGGATAGCGCGATAAGCCACTGATTGTGATCCAATAGATCGGCGAGAATCCTACGTTGAAATTAATGACGGTGTCGAGTGTCGCCGCCTTCCAAAACTTGGATCTGATAGTCGTTTTTATTTTTGGTATCAGGCTCCAATACCATTTAGTTAGAAAAACACGAGAAAATAGGGAAAATGTAAAGTTACAAGAAGAAAAGTTACGAATATTATTGTTGAGCGCTACTACCATCATGGACTATACAACTTGAATGTTTTCCGAGATGTTTTAACAACGTAACGCAACATTATTCGCCAAACAGCGGGAAATTTAAAACACACACTGTGAGTAGCGCAAAGTTAAACTGTCCGTAATCCGAAAAATAAATCTCATCCGACATTTGTATACGGGAATTATTTTCATCTGCTCTGTGTTTAAAATGGATCTTTCTGAGGAGCACCATTAATTTTATAGATACTTTGCATAACTAACGGTTGTTCACACCGTTTTTATGGTTTCGAAATTATCATAGGTAAATAATTATCGCTTTCGTTCTGTAAACTAATAGGAAAAATGTTAGTTCTGGGAAAGTAGCTGCGATTTGTCATAGCACCTCTGGCGCTGAGAGAGGCCACGGTAACCGTTAAAGAAGGAAGCGAAAGGGTGAAGTTGACGGGCTCTCGTTCTTTTCTTTAACCTCTTTCTCTCCTCGGCTCTTCCCGACGCCAGTGTAAGAACAGCTTCTTTGCTTTAACGACTGTTTTCTGACCCTGTTGGTCCAACTTTCGGCATCGCTTTCAACTGTCCGTCGCAGCTAAGTTTCTTTATCCTTTTGCTGTTGCGTGAACAAAGTATCGACTGTTTCAACGAAATTGGTTTCGATTCTAAATACGAGTACATATTGCTCGTTTTCTGAACCTTTTCTTGTCTATATCGTTTCTTTCACACGCGATGCTTTTAAATAGCTTCTAAATAATTAATTAAGTATTTTGCCAGTTATTTACTGCTAACTAATCTTAGATGTTTTATACATGTTTCATTGGCATGTTTTTGCTAATTGTGATGTGATATCAATTTCAGATTTAGTAATAGTAACGTAAAAATTTTGTCTCTCGTTATTTATCTTTTATTTATTTATCTGTATTTCATTTTAATTTATGAAGATTGCGAGGAAAGATCATAGTACTAAATACGTTTCCATTTTTTTAAATTCTATCACACTGCCAATCCATCTTGAAATTGCCTCATTAATTGGTTTTACAGTCAAGTAGCTACGCGTTTCTGGTCGATTTCCTAAACATTTCAAAAATATTAAACGCTACAAGATTAGATTTCCAATCATCCTCTCTTTCATTGTTTCATATTAAAATACATTCTTTTCGTCGTCAAGTATCCTAGAACAAATATCAGAAAACTGTTTTTTCTCCTATTGTCTTCATATATTTTCGTATTGATTGTACGGCCATTCGCTGATCATGGTAAGTCTGTTTCCTTTATTACCTTTACTACCCTTAGTTTACACATGTTGATAACATTCCCTCTATCGTCACTTTTATCCAATAAAGTTTTCTTCGCCTCACTAGATATTTTCTATTTTCAGTTTAACGATTCCTATGATCGCTTCGATTCTACAAATCCTGTTGTTCGTACAATCGACAAATTGTTCCGTCCATTGTATCAATTCGTTTCACGTATTCGCATTGTACACGGACCAGAGCTAGAAAACACGTCCATCTCCGCTTATCAATTCTTTCTTCATCCCCAAATGCTAATCTTTCCACGTGCCAAACTGTCTTACGTTCGCGGAAATTCAAAAATGCATGAAATGTACAATTATTCGATAATTTTCTGCTCTATCGTTACTAGCTGCTAAAGGACGACTTTGTAATTACCGATACGAAGACGTACGTCATTTTACGTTCTAGCTACAAAGCGTGGTCTTTTCGACAGCGCGGTGGAACGAACGACAACGACAGAGCTGTTCCAACCAAATGTAGTTCTAAGCTCTTTCTGTCGTGTAATGCTGTTTAATGCGAGACGACTAACGACGCGAACTAACATCGCGCACTCGAGCGCGTTTTCGAACAGAGAGATCGCAGATTTGTGTGTTCCAGGGAAATCGAGAGAATATGTGCGAGGTGGCGGGCGCAACGTCACTGCGGTCTCGCGCAATGCAGCTCTGCGGTGCATCCCACGATGTATCGGATATCCGACCGTTAACGTTCGATAGATTTGCTGTCGCTATCGCGTTGTAAAGCGTCTGCCGCTAATTAAACGTCGCCGTGTTGGTCGACTATTTTCTACTAATTTTCGCTGTTCCACTATATTTTTCGCTAATTGTAATTATACATACGTATACGTATAGAAAACGGCACGCCTCGCTGTTATTATCGACTTTAATATATGTTGGCAAGATCGACATTTTGACTAAACAACATTGACTAACATAGCTCTATGGTTATGACAGCCTCGTAACTTTATTTCTTGATATTACCGAAATATTTTCAATTAATACTAGTGGCGTGTTATAAAATTCCAAATGAATCGTAATTATTACTTTTATTTCTTACCCGATGAAGAACGTAGTATGCAGATTAAGCATAGAACACGAGAGAAGATATTTTTACGTACATCTCGGAAAGTTGAACCTGACAAGAACAGATATTAAGGTCAATTAACGATTTTTTTCCTATCGGAAAATTCTACGCGAAATGATGTATTGGAAACTGCGTTTAAAAGAAAGTTTTCGTTCACGGTTGAAAAGCGGTTCTACCCATTGTACGATCTACCTTTGTAAACGTTGAGAAGTTTTTCCACACTTTACAGAACAAGGAGTTTGAAAAGTTTCAGTTTGAAGAGCATGAGCGTCCGTATCCAAGATGCAAACGCGCGATTCTGAGAGACTGATGTTAGGAAGCGTAACCTTAGTACACCTTGAAACCCGCCGAAACTTTTACTCTTCGCATTTTTCTTCGAAACAGCGCCTCAAATATTATTCCTTGGGATGCGAACGAATTGTACGAGAACCATCTTCTCCGAAAGTACCTTCGAGTCTTCGAAAACGCGTGTTTGACGATCGACGTCTCTCGCAAATGGAACTCTCGCGTGATTACTGTAGCTCGCGATAAATATTGAAACGACTGGTACCGACAAAAAGAAACGCACAATCGTATATTCGACGCGTAGATTGGTGCTCCCTGAGGCCGAAGAGCTAACGAAGTGTGGTATTTGTGACCGTTTTTGATATTTTATTCCGCGGCTCATTCCCGCGGTACGTTTTATCGCGACCGTTGTGTGGGAATTTACACACGCGGCGACATCCTTGTATACTTAAGCCGTATGATTTATTCACCTTTATCCGGTTCAAATGCGAGCGCATACAACTACTTAGGCGAGGTCTTACGCGCGACGAAAGACCGGAAGTTTTCCTCTAAATCAGCCAGGGTGCAACCACAACAGAAGTGGATGCCGCGTTAAATGCAGTTTCCAGTTCGATCTTCATCCATTTCGGGGTGGAAAACCTCGGAGGAGAAAGAGAACAGGGATTGGTTATGAGGTCTGGTAGAAGGTGAAGGGTGAAACACAGGAAAGAGAAGGGGGAATGGATAGAATGCCGGATAGAAGGGTCGAAACTGGTAGCAGAGAAATACAGAGAGTGTGTGCTTATGCCGAAATTCAAAGCAATCGGCGCAATAAGCGAAACAATAGTGCTTACGAGCACGCCAACTTCGCACCGCGCAACTTCGTCGGCTCGGTTTGGCATGGGTTTCCTTATCTACCCCGGTACCGAGTTATTTAAACTCTCGTATCTCTGCCAGTCCTGTTCTCTGGCCTTTCTGTCGTGTGCACTCCGTGCGTCTCTCTTTCTCTTTCTCCTCCTTTAGTATTCCAACCATCCTGCGCCAGCACCCATACCACCTACGCTTTCCGCTATCCTCTCGCTAATGGCTAATGATTATTGCCGGCCCGTTAGATTGCAAGTGTCTGGATAGCAACGTAGCACAAGCCCACTGTAATAACGATGTTTTATTCACTCGGAGACACTTGATAGACCCTGCTGCCGGGTATTTTGTCAGAAATAACGGATTCACCCCCATACTTCGTTCACCCTCCTCTGCCCCCAGTTCAAGGCTCCATTGTTTGAATAATAAGAAAATGAATAATAAGAAAATGAATCGACGAGAATCGAGTGTGCAGTCGACAATGACGGGGCTTAAAAATTACGCAAATTAGATTCCGCGATGAATTTTGTTCCGTGAATTAAAGTGCACAATCGCGGTTTATCAGAATCGTGCGATGAGTTTGCATTAGCCGAAACCTTCTTGAAATTTATCGTTGCTGCACGCGATGAAGGATGTATCGTTCAAAGTTTGGATTTATTTTATTGAATATTTAATTTATGGATTACCGTGTAGGCGTTTGTATTAAAGGAGACAATAATCGGATGGAACAACGCGGTCCTTTAAATATCTGAATTCGTCCCACGCTAATTCTACTATAAATTCCTCGTCGAGATTCACTCTCTGGGGTCGTGGAGATGTAGTCGCAACCACCTGAAGAGCAAATCTCGAGGATATACGTTTAATACCATTTATGTGAAATAATCAACGTGGTGTTTTTCGTCTCATACGTGAAACAACTAAATTTTCGATTAAACGTTCACTACAAGGAAAATAAAGACATGGTATCTGTACCGTGTGCTATCCGATCTAAATAAACTCAAGGGAAAATCTAAATGCCAAAAAGCCGGCAAAGTATCGCGTTTCCAACCTAACAATCTAATACACCTTGCCCAAATATCCAAACCTAAAGTTCTACCCAAATCACTATTTTCTATTTTCACAAAATTTGATTAGAAAACCAACAATACTGACGTACAAATATCAATAAAAGGACTAAAAATATTGTTTTATATTATGTTATCCCTATGTTCCAGACATAAATATTTTAACGTGTCCTTATATTCAGAGTCAAAGAACAGTCAAAATTTATCCTCTTTACAGCACAACATTTGGTAGAAACGAACAATACAAATATCGGTTACTCTTTTCCTCTTATAGCGTCGCGTTCAAGTAAAACCTGGAGTAACGTCGATAGGATGGAAATCAGACTCGGAAAGAATGGGAGTCCGCAGCGGTGTGCAGCGGTAAATCAGCATAGATTTAACGGTGGAGGGCTTTATGGAGCGTGAACGTAACGTTGAATTTCATTAGGCGCGGTTGTGTATCGCGGACAAGGGAACGGGGCAAATTCCTTGTCGTGAAATTAACGATAAGGAATTTGGTTGTTAAACGGGCGATCGAGCTGTGGCATAAAGTGGTAGGGGACCGGGTGGCGGGTGCACTTGTTAATTTCCCACGTTACAAGCGTTGTCGTCGACGGCGTACATGTATAATATGTCGGTTTACGACGTGTTTATTAGAGTTAACCGTGTTGCGGTCCTTGTATATGAGAATACCTGCTCGTTCCGCATAAGCTGACAATTGCCGTGGCAGCAGGTGACAAGCAGTCATCGCGGTTCCGCCGTCGACGAAATCCACGTTACACCTCTCTCATCGTGTATATGAACGCGCGATCTACATATGACGAAATTTATGGCGTCATCCGTCACAAACAGCTCATTGCCCGGTTGCTAATTTTGAATCCGATTCGCGAATTAACGTCCGAAACGTCCAGTCCCGGTTTTCGAGGGTTGCTTTTGCACCAGCTACCCTATTCGATTGTTCTTTGCTCACAAGTGAGTGGGTAAACCTATTGATCGGTTAATTGAATGATTAATCAGGACCTGCGGTGAATGTTGTAGTCAGATCTTGTTAAACGTGTTTCTGGTTACCGAACTAGTTAGTTAAATCGATTCTTAATCAAGATATTGTTTAGTCTTGCGATTAGAACTTAATAAAGAAAAATCAGAGTTTCGGTTTGCTCAGTGTTAGTCTTTGTTGATATATGTTGTTGGTCATAAATATTACGACACGTTTATTAGGAAACTCATTTATCAAATATTCAATAGTATTTTATTTATTTCATTTGGTATTTCATATTACAAGCCACATATGACGCGAGTGAAGACAAAATTTAATTTGTGTCAAATGTCATATTTTGTCCAGATACAGCAAACTCCTTTCTTACGATCTGGTAATTTTACGTTGAACAGTATAATCAGCAGACTCATTATTTGTAAGATTTATTTATGGAGTTTCGTTCGTTTCGTTATCAAAGTTGTTACTGCTACGCAAGAGAATCTATTACTGACGATAACTCGTAAAATTTCACCAACAATATTAGACTAATTGTGTGCAAGAACGTTAGTGTATTGGACGTTACATGAATTACAGAGAAAAAGTTATTCATTTTGATTCTCTGGTTTGACTATCTATCGCAAAATATAGCTTTACCCACATAGGATATAAAAAATACAGTTTACATTAAAACTTATAATTTACGTTTTTAAGGGAATATCAAAGAACACGGAAGAATTACTGCACACGTGATATCATGAATCGAATTATTTGTTCAGCGAAGATCACGAAGGAAAGTCTCGAGTTTACGATTACTGCAACGCAGGGAGAGCCGTGAAACCATTTGCACGTTGTAACAAACCAATGGTAGTTTTTTAAAGAAAACATTTATGGATTTTACGGTGGTTTGGAAAAGTTCAGAGGTGAAGCTTCAAGCAAGAAGAAGTTTTCGAGGAAAGCAGAGAAAGCAATTGTGGTTGCATCATCATCGCGGGGCATCGAAGTGCGACCAACCGTTCAAACCGTTCCAGACTTTTCATTTCAATTTGTGCTCAAAAATTTGTAATACGACTGTAAGTTCCGTAAACGTCACCTAAAAATGATAAAGACGCGTTAAAACGTCGATTTCTTTCGTCGAGCGATATGTCGACCAATGGCGCAAGCTTTACTGATCGGTGCATCGTTTGAAAGTGAAAGATAATGGCAGGGAAGCAACTAGTCGTTTCCATTTATGGAATCTATTCCTTTGTTTTCACTCAATTCTCTTAACAATAGCCAACGTTGCTTTAATGCATTACATTCATATTCTTTTTTCAATCTAATTCAAAGTCTAATTTGTGTTTTTATGACTCTTAGAACATTAGAATTATCAAGATGATAAAAATGATTTCACAATTTTTTACAGAAATTTCATAGATTTATAACGTTACAGAAATAAATAGGATTTAGTTATAAGATGAGATCAGTCAAAAAGTATAAAATAAATTCTTGGAATTTCCTGTTAATCGCGATATTAATAGAACTCAGTTACGTAAATTGACTGAAAAATATTGCAAATAAAAATGTCACGTTAACGAAATGTTGGCTTCTAACTACATCACTGTTGATTAAAGTGGCAATGTGCTGTAATAATTGCATTGCAAAACTTAAAAGGAAGCTGTTTTACGTGCATTTTCGTTATTTACCTATTGGTGAATATGTAATTCCTCCGCGATAGATTCTAAAACAAATCTTAACAGGTTTCAATCTTAGGTGAAATGCTCAATCCTCGATAGTTTTAATATTAAAGTGTCGTACGTGGTTTACGCACGATAGATCGATCGATGTTCGCAGAAATAGCGGGTCTGCGTATCTTGGCATCACCTCCGCTGGATCCAACAATCGCGCGTACAAGTTGCGGCAGATTAGCGAACGAAATACCGCATTGTACTTGAACGTAGAGATTCGTGTTCCACTGCAATTAAATTACGCGAACCATTAACAGATAACGACAGCTCGAAGAAATCGATTTTGGTCTAGACGCCGTGTCGATGGGCTAAGTAAATGCGCTGGGAACTGGGTCTTTGGACTTTGATGGGCTAAAAACTTTGTCGGGTTCGTGTTCTCCGGCGAGATTCATCGGTACCGAGTAAATTACGAACATTCGGTGGAATCGAAGTTACGCTTGCAGCGTTTAAATCTTATACTCGATAATATAACTGTGAAGTGATTCGAAGTGTAAGGTTCGAGATCTAGTGGAATGTAATTATAGGAAAACACTTCTAATAAACGTTAATTATCATATGGCTCAGACCTGTTGAAATGTCTACAGCCTACTTAGTCTGACCTATTGCACAAGGAACCGCGTCTTATTCACTTACATCGTAATCCTCGATATATTGTGTACATATAACGATAAAAACAGGTTGAATAACAATTGGTAGGAAAAATATTGATTCGGGAACCTGAAATTATATGAAATAATCGCAGGAATAACTTGAATATAATTGTTAACTCGATAACGAAATAACAAGATGTCGAAGATACTTGTGAAAGGGATCAAAATTATTTCAACAACTTTTATGGTAAATTAACACGATTGTAAAGTGAAAGAAATTGTTAAGTTTTATTTATTACACAATTTCCTCTTGAAATATATGGTACATAACGTTTCCGTGTGCCACACTTGTGTTTGTAATAAAAAAATAGAATGTTTCCTGCAATAAAAGCAACGAGGAGTGAAGAAAAGAGTCTAGGGAAAAGAAGAAGAAAGATGCCTTTTAATGCTAGAGATTCATTAGCAAAATTTCCTACTAAGTTCGTTCGTTAGATATGAAAATCTAACGAATTTATGAGTGACCAGTTCTATAAATATAAAAGACAGACGAGAAAACATACACATGTATTTTATACGAACGAAATAAATAGAAGATGACTTTCAAGGACCGTATCTATGTAATTCATTGTGAATCACCTTGACAGCAAGAGTAAAAGGGTCGATACAAACCTTTAAAGGGTATGTTCAAAGCTCTACATTTACTGTAATTAATTTCTTCAACATTGCCTCAAATATCAAGCTACTATTTTTATCTCGCCGTGTAACTAAAATATTAAAATAATTCTATCGATACACAAAAAAGTATATATACATACACACACAAAGAGTTCACCGGCAGTGTCGAACGAAATTGGACAATATTTCTCTATTTCGGAACGAAACTGAAGCGTTTGCATTTCATCGATATCTCGATTAATCGGCGCGTGACTCGGCCGATCGGCCTCAGGCGTCAAAATTGACGGAAATTCCAGAGCGATCTTGTCAGTGAGAAATCTAGATTGCCTTTCGTACTGTACATTACAACTCGATAGTCCGAATGTACGGGTGGTCGCGTTAGTCCGTATCCTATTGGACAGCATAGTGACGGTGGACGCAGTTTCCTTGTTCAGAAACTGAGCTGACGGCGTGCAATGTCCGATCCAATCTGCGTATGTGTATGGTCTACGGCTAACGGATGCCAGCCCGTTCTAACCGGCCTGGTGTACGGTAGTATCGTCATTCCCTACGATCTACATGGCCGCGTAGGCGGTGCAAAGCCCGATGTAACTATACGCGTGTGGATACAGTCAAGCAAGGGTGCTGTGTTTGGTGGTTCAGTAGCACGGTGCCCCGGAAGCCTTGCCAAAGGCGACAAGGGATGTTCGCTGGCTAAATTGCTGCTACTGCTTGCGGAATATCTCATTTTTAGTTAGTTCTCGACAACTGTTCGAACACGTCGCGCTTGTCTTTCAAGCCGGACGACAGCGGTTTGTCTTTAACACTATTCCTACCCAAAATCTGTATACCTTCTTTATCGTAGATAAAAATCATAAGGAAACCGTGATAAGCACATCTTTTATTTTTTTGCTTTAATGCCACTTTATGACAAGAAAACGGTATTTTAACACGAAGTAGCTGATAGTGGAAAGAATCAGGTTCAAATATATACGAGTAGTTGAGGAAGTTTTCTCGAAGCCAAATAGGTAATATCAGTATATTTTGTACGTTATGAAAAAAGGGGGAAAGACACGTTTAGTTAGAAAATAAAATAAAGGGACTATTTTGGGAAATGAAAAACGTAACTTGTATATTTCTTTCCCTATAGTATTTAAATATGTTTGGTTCAATTAATAATGTTTGCAGGTAAGTATAAAGTGCTGGTTTATGCTTTCTGTACATAATTTCCAAGTTAAACATATGTATTGTTGTTTGTTATGTGTTTTGGATTTTATAGGGTTTGTACATGTAGTTTATAATACAATAGGAAATGATTCGTCAGATGGGAGCTAAGAAAATATGACCAATAGACATTCGACTTCGACATTTTTCGGTGTATGCAATATCTACAACCCCATTTGTACCATTTTTTGGATTTACGGACAATAGGAAACCCTGAACGAGATCGATATCTTATGTATAACCTGTATGGGGTTGAGCTCGTTTGGATATAGCAAAGCATGGAGGCGAATGTTGGATATTTTGGTAAATCGAGGTCATATCTCGCGAGAAAGAAGATTCTCCTTTTATATTCCATTCTTTGGACAACAATCGCATTCTCGAATCATTTTAACACCCGTACGAGAACCTAACGTAAAATCATTTCGAAAGTGAAGAATTTTAACTGGAAATAGCCGTCGTTAGAGTGCCTGTGTTTATGTATTTGTTGGAAATTAGAAGATGCAAAAATACACATAACGCACATAATATGCAAAAATAAATCCAGTAAAAAGATTATTAAAAACGAGAAGACGATTTGAATAACTCTATAATAGGGTTATTCGAGTCAAAAAAAATAGCTAACTAATAAAAGAAACAACGACATAAAAGTTCCAGAAATAAAACGATATACCTATACACGCTGAATTCTAATAATTGCAACTGAGAACATTAACCTTAGTCTAAGTAACTTCTTACCATTCTATGATTAGTTTAGACCGACTTAAAAATGGCTCCGAACCAATTTCGACGAATTACAAGGCAAATCACCTAGCCTCCCGCTATCGACCCTACTTTATTTTTTATTTACTATGCAAACTTTGTATTTACAGTTTCCTCCGAAACCGCGTCTTTCCTCTTTAGCTAACACAATATATCGCGGCACACTCGGAAGTAGTGTTTCATTGCCACGTTCGCGTGCCATGAACGCCTAGCAACACGTACTACATAATAATGTTGCAACGTCAATATATTTTGTTAATTCGTACCTGAAAGTTAGTGCCGCGAATAATTATGTTGTAAACTAAGCTGGCTATAGTTCGGAAACTACTAACTCGAAGGCGGTTTCGCCAGGTGATATGATTTCGAAGTAATAGGAATCTCGGTACGATGAAGCTTCGCTGTTGAATCTAAGCTAGCAATGGGAATAGTTCGTCGTAACGATATAAGCTTTTGTTGGATAGCGTGAACTGTGAGCTAAACGTTCCTAACTCCTGTTACTAGTAACTAGTAATTAAGCGAGGCGCTGCTGTGTGAAACGACCTACCCTCTGTTCCACCCACCTTTCAACTCTCCCAAGGGTAACGGAGTAAACCGTTTGTGTCCATGAAATTCGCGCTTGTTAAGTAAGCATGTCCAACGACAACTTTTTTTCTTCCCTCTACGTCAAGTTTTATTCAATCGGCAAGATCCGAGAAATATAGAGGGGTGGTGCGTTGCTTGGTTTTACAGGAATGATCGAATATCATAGTTCTATTTCTAAGTTCCATACCAACAAAGTCGTTATGCATATACTCAGATGAGTCACTGACCAGGGTTAAGGTTAGGATTTCCCTTTCTGTTATGGTTAACACGAATCCTACCGTCTTTTGTTTAATCCTTATTTCCATATTCTTCACGTCTTGGACTTAACTTGTTTTTTAATATTGAATTGGCCTGAAAGTTTAACACGAAGACTGCAGGGGAAAAAGATATTGGAAATCAAATTTTCTATTTTTTACAGGGAAGCAGTTTTAAAATTCAGTATGTTGTCAATTAATTCCATGATTGTTTGATTTTGAAGTTTTCTACCCTTTCCATAGTATTAAAAATATTGCAAGTGTTACAATATTATAGTATTGAAAATATTAAGATATATTATTTTATGCGATTATTTCCTGCGATTTTCATGTAATGAGAACATAAATAATTGAATTTATTAATTATTTTAATTACTAAAAATAAAAGAGAATGAAGCTTCTGTACATTAAAATGTATATATTTTAATAGTATTTGTCTACGAATAATAAACGATATATAGCACACTGGTTTTTTACGTTCATCGTTTAAGATTGATTGAGGAAATGTATGAAGGACAAATATTGTTATATAACTTTTTCGTCGAGAATTGGATTCCTAAAAATTCTTCCTATGAAAATTCTGTACTTTTCTAAGTCTACCAAAGTTCATTTAGCAATTCGATATCCAAGATACTTGGTTTTAAACCTACCCCAGTGAATGCTACTCATTTTCGATGCAAGGTAGTATCCCCAGTGGATATATTCGGAATTATTCACACGCAGTTTCGAAAAACAAGCGGTAGGAACGTCGATTTCGTAACTCAACTGAAAAATTGTATGCAACGACCACCGTGTATTCTTTTTCGAAACATGGTTTCGCGTCGAGAAACAAAATTACCGGGATATTTACCACTAACACATGCCATGAAATGTTTACCAACTATTCTTTCTCGCTGCTTGGAATGCATGGCAGGTTGAATATTCCGGAGCTTCGTTTAATTCAACGTGAAAACGCATACGGAATAGAGATATCAGAATTTTGGCCGCTTACGGGTAGAGTTTCTACACGCGAATAGATTCAAACGTAAATTGTAATATAATCCACGAGATATAACGGTCGTTTTCCTCTGGCCCCGGTATTAATAACGTCTTAATTGGAAATTAGACCATGACACAGGTGTTCAGCCTTGTTTTCTGCCAGGTTACATTCTGTATCGTATAAATTCGTACAATTAATTAATCTAATAGTAATGCAATATTATTTTACCTATGGGATACTGTACGTTAAATTTCATACTCATTTTTATTTCACCTATTCCTAAGGGATGGTAGTTCTTTTTTATTTATTATTCCAAATGATTTGAAAGATTTAATAATTTCCTTCGTGAAACCTACCGATCCATAAATGGTCTGTCAACGTAAACTTCCAGGTTATCAAATCTGATTTAAGGGTGAATTTAAATCGCGGTAACGCCTGTTCACAAATAACGTGACTCCATTGTATGCAAGGGCGTTACACGAAAATCTGCAGGTGAACCTTATTCCGTCACCGAGAATGATTTAAAGCGCATTGATTAAGAGATTGTATAAATCGTCTTCTCTACTTTAAATCAGCTTTTCTAGCATTAATCGTCACGAACACCATTCTGGATAGCGAATTTATGACGACAGTTCCAATAATTTAAATCTCGGATATGTAAATCTGCGATTTAGGATAGACCAAAATGTCGTGGGACAATTTTGTTTTACGCTTGTACACATTATACAACCCCAATAATTATTTCGTAGAGAACTGATATAAATACCGTCGCAAAAATCGTAATTCGATAACGATAACGGAATACATATAAATTTTATTAGTAAAAATATATTACAACGTATCGCAATAAAATTACACTTTACCGGTTTTAGATAACACAAATCGTAAAATCAAAAAATTCAAATGTTACACGCTATAAATCAAACGTCAATGTATATAAAATATTCAATACCACGTCGTATTTAATATTAACATTTGACTACAATCGAATGCTCGATTTAATTCTGTGCGAATCAACTCTCTGAAGTTGGTAGCGCTACAAGGTGTATTATAGTTCAAATGAAACATTCACAGAGTCGTAATATTTCTATGAAATTTCAATATTCAATATTTCTGATCTTTAAAACGTTATCAGGAATCGATAGTACTTACCGTAAGCAGCAAACAACTCCGCCCTCGCATACATGTGATCTCAAACCGATAGAAGATTCGATCCTAGAAAGAGCTTGAGAAATTTCACGTGCATGGTACAACAACCTGGCTGCGATTAGAAGCTTCAGGTGTAGTGGGGCATAGCTAGCAGGGATGGTAAGGTGAGGGGTGGTGGGTCCCCTGCGGTGAAACGGTGGTGGATGGTTCGCCGGACGACCGTCGTTGGGGCGCTGCAACCCGTCAGGACGTCAGTTTGCTATCGCACCGCGACACGGTCGGGTCGTGTTCTGTGATCGTCACGTACACATACGTACACGTATACACGCGCGCTTCTCCGCGTCAAAATTCTTTCGAGATTGGTAACAGTTGCCACGCGATTTGTAATCGATATATTCATACACATGCTCGATGCGAGATGACACTAATCGCGCGTTCGAAGTTCGCGATCGTGTGAGAAAAAAGTCACCTAATCCCCCGTTCGCGGACGAATGTCCCACTGCAGATGACACGAGTTCGTTGAATTTCTTGTGCAAGTATCCGTTACACGTGTAAATATACGCTATCTGCGTATTAATACGCGGATAATCTTCGTATAATGCGTACGATAGTAACATTGAGATCGGTGAAAAGTTTCGTTCCCTTGAAGTAGTAGGAAAGTGACTTGGGATTTGTTGTCCTTCGGAGTGTACTTGGAAACGAACACAGTGCGCAGAAAAAGTTTGTTGTTGTCTGCGGGCGAAATCGAGTGATACGTTTTTGTGACCTCACGGATAACACTTGTTGGAAGACGCTATGTGGGAACAGTTAAGGTACACGCTTTTTTAAACACTTCGAGAAACGTTTCTTGGCTGGAGATTTGAATCTTTAACGGTGTAACGTCTACTCGATCGTGGCATCGTGCGCGAATATATCCACCGTAGAGCTGATGTGCGATCGAGAATCGAAGGTGCGCTGCAATCGACCGCGATAAGTCGTATAGAATCGAAACGGTGACACGATTGGAATGTTCCTGAAAGTTCGCCGAATATGCGAAATACAAGTGCACGATTAATCGACGCACGTACGCGTAACCGTCGATGGTTATCAAGGGAGTTTCAATTAAATCTCCCGCGGGGAAGGTCAAGTGCGCTGTGTGAGCGACATTCAGTTTTCAGTTTTAATTAAAATACACCCGAGATTGCCATCAACGTGGCTGTGTCTGAAATTAATTAGCGACGCCTAGAGACAACGGCAAAAGCGTAAGGTGAGCAAACGGACATCGTACCTCTTTGGCTAATATTCGAAAAAGATATATTCTAAAAAAAAAGGGTGTCGGTGTGACAGTTGAATCGAGGGGAGTGTTGTTTTCCGCTCGAAAGACTCGATATATCGATCGCTGCAAGATCACCGGGAAATAAAGAAGGATAAAGGAAAAAAAAAAGAACAAGTCTCGGTGTGTTTCATGTGGTTGGAATTCGCGTGTGCGGCGACTTAACGAGAGAGTTCGATCAGATTTTCGTTAAACGCTTTTTCGCGAGTGATAAATTGTGTCGTTGCGTGCGGAAATAGGACATAAGCAGGAAAGAAGGATAGGCGAGAGAAAAAGTGGGGAAAAAGTGAACAGCCTTTCATTCCTCGACGCATCCACCACGGAGTGATGAAAGCGGCATAGCAACGGCAATAGAGGTAAGACGAACTATCGCATTTTTCTCTTGAACGAGGCTCTATGCCAGTCGAATCGATGGGGAGACATTCATTGCCAATTTCTTTTCGCTTCGATTGCAACGGTACATCGACGATTCGATCAAGCTTCTCGATGCTTTGCCTCTTGTAGTTGCGCCCGATATTACCAATTTTAAAATAAAGATGCAAACTCACAACTATCTTGCTATAAAGTTTTTTTGAACAATATCGAGAAGGTGATGGAATGGGGGTAAATCAGCCTCGTTTTCTATCGCACGCTAGGCTCGATATAGATAATTTTCACGATGCACGATGTATTATTTAACGCTGCATTGTTAGAATCGTTGCTCGGTCGTGTCGTGCCACTTTTACACAGTACGCGAATAGTTTGTGTATATCTGATTAACAGACATCGGCGAAATACATCGCACGAGCACTTCTCGACAATGTGTAGTGCGTTCAATCATATAAATGACATTCTGCTCGTTGAAGCGTTTTATTTTCGAGCTTCGCACGCGCGTTCAAGGTAAACAATGCTGTCTCTCTATTTGCGGTGAGATTGGTATCAGTGCTTTAATGTTACACGGGCTATTACAAATGATCGACTAATAATGTGTAGCGTCGGTTTGGATAATGATCGTTTATTCTTGTTTTTATGTCAAACGCGTACACACGGTGTACAGTGATGCATAAGACCAATTACAATTCTATAGCGGCTTAGGAAAATAACTTTAAGTTGATCACTTGTAGAAACTTTTTAAGCTCTTGAATATATTTTTTGGATTATGTATGAATATATTATAAATGTTACATATATAAAAAACATTTGAAAATTCTGTTAATTCTGTAATAGGATACGACTATCACGAGAATATTACTCTACTAGTTTATACTTCCCTTTTCGCATTAAAATATTTCGTATTAAGTTTACTTTAGGATCGAATCAGTCTTAATTACATCGCGTTTCATATTGTGTCCTTACAAATTAAAACACAATAAATTGTTACAAAGCTCGATCGGGGCTGCGTGCCGCATAATCGACAATACGTGAAATTAAATAATGCATGAATAATGCGCATTGTTAATTGCATTATTAAATAATAATATATGAGTGATATATAGCGAAAACGAGAGTGAGGTGGAGGGAGGATGTTTTTATCTGTATAAAGGAAGAGACGATGAATTGGCAATTCGCGGGATTAGCATTAAATGCGGAACGGACAAGCGCGACACGGAAATTCGTTTTTGCACGATTTCGCGGTGGAATTTGCGGTATCGCTCGTTGGATAAAATTGAAATGTCCCTGTTTTAGCGTGTACGCGTTATCTCTTGTACGATGGTTGGCCTGACAAGCGCATCGTGCGCGTTCAACATTTATTCGAAAGATTAGCCCGCGCACTGTCGATTCGCGGTGGCAAATCGCGCGTTTAGCGTATTATCCGTGGCAGTGTCGTTCGTCCGCCTCTAAAGACCAAAAATGTTCCGGTTAATTTTACCGACCGTGACAAAAAACACGAAATTACTCCGCACTAATTACGAATATCGCGACTGTTCTTTGTCTGGAAACACAACGGACGGCTAGATTATGCTAGCTGTTTGCTCAGCCCGCGTTAAGGTAATTTAACTTTTCGGTTTAAATTATGGAAATGCGGACCGTTGTGAAAAAGTTGCAAACGTTACACGTAGACAGCTGGCCCGTGGAATATTTCATTTTTTCATCCCCATGTGCGTGTTTCGCGTTCGCCGTAATTCGCCGACTATCGAAGTATGACAGAGATTCGGATCGAAGTAACACGTGTTACATTAATCAATGGTTTACTGCGATAGTTTATGGCGGTTTGGATAGTTTAGGATTTTTTATTCGTCGTTTCATTCTTTCTTTCTTAAACGTTTAACATTTTAATGGAGACTTATTTTAGTTTACGCGTGTGTGTTTAAATATGTACGTACGTACAAATATATGAAAGTTTCATTAACATAATAATGAATTATATGCTTCTAAATGCTTGAGTTTCATTTTCTCGAGAACAAGAAAAAATATAATAAAATTCAATATTTCGCGTTGACATTATCGTTGTTACGTTAAGAGGTAACTGTAATATTTTTGTACGAGTGTTTCGGATAAATTTTTATCCACGCAGATTGTAGAACTTTCATCATCAGATTGTGTGATTTACGTCCCTATTTTCAAAATTACATTTACATTTTAGCTTGTTTCTAGTACCCGCGTATGCTAAAGAAACAGCTCGTATAGTGCTGAACTTTAGGATGATATTTTTATCTATGGGTACATTATTTAATATTAGCTAGCCGGGAGAAATTTGCCGCTTTTTGTGATAAAAAATCTATGAAAAAGACGTACTATACATCAGAATAATTACCCTAAAAACCATAATTCAACCTCTCTATTCTCGAACGGTTGGTTCTGCCAATAACAACTTGAAAAAGATCAGTCTTATTACTGTTGAAGTAGATCCTATGTATGTATCATTTATTTCGTGTATTAATTATTAAGCTATTTATCGCTTCAACTCTGTGTAGGGATGCAAATATCGAATATCGTACGCGATTTGTACCGTGTTAGCCATAATCTTGTAATTTGGAATTAAGGTCAAAGTTAAAATCGAACTTTGCCACAAGTACAGCCTGCTTTCGTGTATGCGGTTTTTAATTCACGCCGGAGTTGGCAAAAGCGGTTAACAAAAGCGTGACGCGGATGGATTTGAAAAATTGCGTAGAGTCATTTATCGTTCAATGAATAAAGAATATATTATACACGTATGTATGTGTAGGAAAGGATAGGCGCGCGTGTTATCTCTTGTGCCGTTTTCATCCGGATACAATCGACCGTTTTCCCGTGAAGTGAAATTCGAACTGCCTGTATGAATGTGCTTGTGTTTGCGTGTTGGGTGAGAATTGTGAAATTTGTGAACAAAGGGCGTAAAAGTTGAGTCCGTTTGTAGCGAGACGCGGTCTCGAGACGCGATTTAAACCCTGTTATATCATAATTCCATATCTGTATAAGCGACCAAAATAGTTCATATATGGATATTTATAGCTTTTATGATTATTACTGTTATTATAGTAGAACGGTTTCTTTCGAATGGCGGTAGTTTCGTTGGAAAAACTTCTCTTCAACTTTCGCTATAGCCGGCGTATTTAGCAAGTCAGGGTATTCCCTACTCTCCCTAGTCGTGGCTAGAACGAAGAGCAGCAATTATCATTTGAATGGCTCATAAGTAATTGTCATTTAGTCTCATGTAATTTTCACTTGAACAATGAAAGAGGAAAGGAAAGATAAGTCGAGGAAGTTTTTACGGAAGCTTGTGGAAAGAGATGTAATCAAGAAGTTCGTAGAAAAATATATTGCGTGTTTACTTCGATAACGAACAAGAAGACGAAGTAATGAAATTACACTCGTAAACTTGCGCAAACAAAAACAACAACGTTCTCTTTTAACGTAACGTCAGATTCATTAGGACGTAATATAAAAGTTATAACGAGCAATAAGGAACCTAAAAATGTATGAATTTCATAAGCAGCGAGCAGAGTCATGGAAAAAATTGTCACAGAAACGATAAATTTCATTTGTTACTTAGACAAAATTTTGGCTTTTACATTTTAGTCAAAGCTCATTGACAGGATCAAAGACGGAGTGCAGAAAGTTTCAAATAAACGACCGCTGCAGCCAATGAGATACGACTGTTTGAAAGAACTGCCATGGTCCCGTTTTGACCTCGCTCCATTCATTGAGAATTAATTTAATACGTTTTTGCAGAGCTCACGTTCCTCTCCTCCTCCCCGCCCTCTCTCTCTCTCTCTCACCCTCTCTCTTTCATTATCTTTCGTTTCCTCTTGTATGCTTTTTTCAGACAATGAATAAAATTACAAAAATTAACGTTTACTTTTTGGTCGAATGACGCTAATGAATTTTAAAGCGTAGGATCAGAAACTTTTCACGATATGGGAGGGAAAAAAGGGAAAAGTCAGAGGTGGTACGGAATATTTTGTACGGGTAGCCAGAGTAAAAATTACGCAAGGAGAAATGGTTCCATATACTACAGTAGAACACCGTATTATTTTTGCTAATGTTAGTTATGCAACGCTCTCCCTAGCACACTAGCTAAATTATAGTTGATATCATTATCAGAAAAATACACTGGACGAAGCTGCCTCTTCTGTCACTGTGATAAACCTTATTTTCACTGTAACGAAACCAAGCAGCGGATATCTTCTCTCGTGTTAAAACATCCTTTCGTTCTTGATATTTTTTTCGTTTCTTTGACGCGCCCAAATTTCTTACAAATATCCCAGAAAGAAGAGCGTGCGAGCTCTTTCCATCCTTGTTAAAGATTTTCGTGTACTTAAACTGAACTCGAAAGTACGCCAATAACCAACTTCCGCCAGGAAAATATTCAACAAACGTGCTACATTGGTTTATGAAAGTATTCGAACATTTGGTAGCAACTTGCTAGCAACTTTGTAACAAACGAGGTGGCAAATAGAGACCTGTTCGTTAACATTGCCAAAATATGAACGCTTCCATCGATCTTTGGTTCTATCAATTAGAGTTTTTTATAGCTAGCTGATAAAATATCTCGATTGGATTGTTAAAAACTGGTACTGTTTTTTATTACATAGGCGTTGCTATGTGTAATTCTTTCGGTTCTCTATCTTCTTGCATTTAAATTTCTAAATGGAGTTTTCTTGATTTATCGCGAAAGCAGGAAGCCGAACCACTTCGTGTATGAGGTTTATCTAAGATAGCCAGACAGATATTCCTTCCACTTTATTTCCGTTTTCGGCAAAAGGCTCGCGCTTCCTTCTTCCTACCTTTGTCCGCCCGTTTCTTTCCAGTCTCCCCCGCTTTTTGCACAAAAGCGATGAATTCGTTAAAAAGTCGGAAGATCCCTATCGTCACTTCCGCATGAGACTAAAATATGAAGTCGTTTAGGCTTGACTTTTCTCAGTTCCGCGATTTAATCTTGTCTTACGATGAATATGGGCGCACGCGTGCAACTGGTCAACATCGCACATCATTTTTCATAGAAAAGTGTGCAAGTTACAAGTTTATTTTAAAATTGGAAAATGCTCTCTTGCGCGAGTGCGTGTATTTCTGTTTTCAAATGTACATAAACTATCTGGTTTGAACAGAAACATTAAGCGACTCATCTTTGCCCCTTTCCTTTGTGTACTTTCATTATACAGTAGAAAATGATTAAATAAAGGAGTAATTAGAAGAAATTATATGTTCGAACATTACACAATTCAAATGCATTTTATTCAACAAATGACTTTTATTCAACATATTTTGCCTTTATGTATTCAGGCCATTTCTTAATCCCCATCCAACGAAGGCTGTATTATTATTGTCAGGATCGTTGAATATTTTATTTTAAACCGATAAAGCGAAGAGCCGAATGAAAAGCCTTTTTATCCCTGTGTGAAAGATTGACCAAACTTATGTAAGAGATAAAACCTTTCATATAATTTGAACAATAACGCGTAAATGTAAATTAAATTGTAATGAACATGAAATATATATTTGCATCAGAATAAATTTTAAGGATCAATACCTGTCTGAATTTCTTGTCATAGGGAAGCTTTTGCTTTCAAGTGCAGTCACTCTGTTAACATAAGAAAGTTTTGAGACTATTATTTATTGAACCACGGTATTTCCACTCGATCTTTAACTTTTATGACTTCTTTTCTATAACAATGTTCAAGATTTTAGGGTATTTAGTGTAATATCACAGGCTTTTTTTCAAATTCGTACTTGGTAGTTGGTTAATTTTACAGAAATACTTAAAAGATCGGATAATACGCTGATGTTGAAAAATAATGCCAGTTTCTACATCCAATTATTTCGTAAATTAAATTATTTATCAGTGGCTCGTCAATTTACAAGTTTATTACATCATACAGATTAACACACTTTACCGTGAACCATTCTTCAAACTTCTATTGAAACTGCAATCGCGCGAGTATTAACTTGTGTCGTATTGGTACATAATATGTATAGACTTTGGCAAAGTTTATAAATTTCTAAACGTCCCAATTGTTTACGAAAGGAAACTTAGTTAACAATAAGACCCGCTAGTTGCAGATAGGTTTAGATGCTTCGAAACAAGATTTAGGTTAATACCGAGCAAGATTGCTATCGAAATCCTTGTAGTTGTCAAGGTTGTTGGAATTAATACTGTTAGATACATACTTCTAGTAAACTTCCTGTAAACTTCGTCCTTTCAAATGTTTCCTTAACACACAGCTCGAATTATTTTTGTAATAGCTGCACAGAATGTCGTAAACTATTAATCGCCAATTAAAGTTTTTATTTAACTAATTGATACTAAAAGTGTAAATCTTTGCTAAGTTTAATTGCAGAATATCACGTAATTTAAAACTGAAATGAATGACAAACGTAGGAAATGTACTTCGTAATTTAGAAAGGGAATTTAACATGTAAAAAGAAATTATCTGTAGTACTTATAAAATATGAATAAGGCAAAGACAAATTAATTGAACATAATAAGAAGAAACATATTTAAATATCGATTTATCCTCAAATTGCAGATAAAATTGTAGTGTTAATCAATAATCCATTATGATTTTTAACACGTTCACTGCGCACGACTTGAATGCGTCATGTAATCCAAAAATATCGCAATTGTTTAGAAAAAATAACAATCGATATCCAACGTAAAAAAAGTCGCGTTCGGTGCTCACGAAGAATTTGTTAACTGCGCGAAGGGGGTGGTTGGAAATTGTAAGCAAACGGATGCGCGTGGATGCGCGAGGCGACGAGCTCGCGACGCTCTCGTAAGCTCGTGGCAAAGCGGAATTTCGGATTTTCGTTGCACACGGTGCGCGACGATATACGTATATAGAGTCTATGCACAACCGTTGCATAAAGTAAAAGCGAACCCGGATGAAAGGAGCGGAGAACTTGCGAGAAACGTGTATCTGAAGGGTTGGTTGAGTTGTGTGCAGGTTTCCGAAAGTAGTCGGGACGGATGGAGTGATAGCTTTTCCCTCTCCATTTTCCCTCTTCTGTGACTCTTCCTTTTCTTTTTTTTCACCTGCCTCCCTCTCAATCTCTCCAAATCTTCCGTTTCTCTCCCCCTTTTCTCTGTCTCTTTCCTTTCTCACGTTACCGCACTCAGCCCTCACGCGCTGTTTCTCTTTTTCTAATTCCACGTTTCTATTTTTTCTTCCCTAACATTTCCTCTTTACTCTCCTTTCACCATTGTCGCGCTCCCTCATGCTATTTCTAACTCTTTGTCTCTCCTTGTCCCTCAACCCCTTTGCTCTGTTGTTCTCGTCAAAGAGATCTCTCGACGCGCGTGCGTTTCCAAGTTGTGTTGTGTCGCATCGCGTGTGATTTGAATAAATGGACCGCGTGACGAGAGCCGGGGGTGGACCGGAACCACCTGGGGGACGCACGATGACATCAACCCTGACCACCACGGGCCATTTCGTTGACGATTAACAGCCGAAGAAACGACCAGCACGTCGCTCCCTTTATCACGGATTCATCGTGAAATATCACGCTTTTGCCGTGTCACGAAAGAATTTACTTCTTCAGCTCGCTTGATGTATCGCTACCGGCCCTAAACGTAGAATCATATTTGGACAATTCTCTCTTCGAATTATTGTAGATACGTAGAATATACTTCAAATAAACTCTTCAGTCTATGCGATCGTTTGGAAACGTTATCGTTTCTGTGGAGAAAAATATTAGAAGACGTTGCATTTTCTTGGAATCAGTACAAGTACGGTATAAGTGTACATATATTTGTAGTTTCTTGCAGTAACTTTTTCCTACCTACTGGTTAACTATATGATCGTTACACTGAAAAACTTGTTTCTGCTAGTTTGTGCAGGCTTTAGGAATATCCAGTTTCTTGCAATGAAAACATGGGGAGAATACGAACAAGAAAATTCAGACGGAACCTCTTAATGAATGTTGAACGTTTCTTTTTTATTTATTTTCTCTTTAATTGATACGTTTGATGTTCAGTAAGTACACAAAAAATCCCCTGCAAACTTCACTCAAATAAATCGACTATGAAAAACGCTAGGAGTTTTTTCAACGATCCATTAATTTTCGTCTTTGATCTTATCTCAAATAACCGTATACAATTAATTGATATTGATGAAAACGATACGTAGATAATATTTATTAATATAAATAAAAGAGCAGTGATGCAAGGTGTAGGAATCTTCGAAGACGCTTGTACTAATTGACTTTACACGTGTCTGCTCAATGTTGGAATCTTGCAATAATCTAAATGCGTGTTTCCAACCATATTCTGAAACTTTATGCAGGTCGTACGAAATTCCAACTATTAATTGCAGATAAATGTGGAACTAAAACGACCCACGTACATATCTTGTATCGAATTAAATTAAACAGAGTATTTGGTCCCTTTTATGGCAAGTAGCAAAGAGTTAGCATCAAAGAGACGTTCTTCGATCATAACTTTGAGAATATTACAAAAATCAAATTCTTGATCGAATTGCTTCGGGTGTCCAAATACGAATACGTACTCGCACGGTTGTGTGTGCATGACGTTAAGATTCGAAAGGTAGAAAGAAGAAACGGAAGAAGAAAGAGGACAGCTCGCATCGAAGATCATCCGCGCGTAGCGTGAAAATTCTTAGACAAAGTTTACGACGTCTCTGGTACTACTTCTTTTTCTAACGATTTTTTAGTTGCTCTTTTTCGTGCCGCGAATCCCGAAGCGAGCGAAATTCCTCTGAATGGGAACGCCGTGTTAAAGCGTCGAAGCTTTGTCTGTCGTACGCGAAATTTAGGTTTTTGGAGGACTTGTTCTGTTGGATGTTTGTCTTTGCGATTACGTTGTTTGGATTGTCGTTACTTTTCAGAGAAAAGATATCGTTTTATCGATCGTTGCGTGCCATTGTTTTCGCAAAGGTATTAACATAGTGTCTAAAACGATGATCTAAAATTGAATATAAAACTTTAGAGTAATAAAAGAATGTTTATATAAACTTGTGACCTACTTTGCTCCGAGTGATGGTTATTTCCGTGCCCGTTAAAATTGGTTATTTATGTTCTTTTATACTGACGAGATAATCAACTTCTAAATGCTAAAAGAATTTAAGCTATCGTAAGTAGGTTAAATTGGTTTGATCGTAGATTGTAATTACTTTGAAGTATTTATTTCAGTAGCTCGGTTTATAGAACCGGTATCTCGCAGAATATTTGCTAGTGTATTATATGTTTTGCTTTTATCTCTGGATACTCGATCTCTTACTTCAACACGAAATGTATCTAGAGCTACATTTTCCATTAAGAAAGGCTGTGATATAAAAATGTTATTTTCGTTATTGCTAATTACTCCGTACATCTCCCGATGTAATTGTCAAGAGATGGAAGAATAAATGCAGATTCAAATATTAAAGATTAACGAAAGAAGGTAGATTTCAAAGAATCTGACAATCGAGCGTTTCTTCAACTTACAGGCACGAGTCCACAGTTGGACGAAAAATTCTTTTATTATTCATACAAAAAACGTAGTTTAACGATGACACACGTACACGCCACGGTTTAGCCAAGTTGATGTTACTAAAGCGGTGGCTCTTACAAAAATTACGAACGCACGAACGAACCTGCAATATCTTAGGACTGCATGTACGTGCTTAATACAATGTGTCTGTTCCTCTTTCCAGCTCTATCCAACGTCCAAGAGGCACGTATTATGTGAGGTGAAACTTGCAACGAGGCAAACGAAGATGTCCGCCATCAGCGTGGCTGCATGGCTGCTCAGCGCCGTTGCATTCGCCGCGATTAATAACGGTGAGTTGCATTATAAAACGCTTATCGCGTGAATTCGTAATTACAATGGCAGGAAGCTGAAGCTCTTAGTGCTACCCGAAATTGCAATATGTTAAGAAATATATTTCTCTTTCTCGCCGAACGTTTAACGAATCATTTCAATCTTTTGCAATAGCGGTAAACATTAAATTCGAAGAGTTTTAGGATTTAAATTTTCGAGATAACGTATCTTTCAAAATTTTTAATTGCTAGTTGAAAAGCGTGAAACCGATCGTAGTTTTAACACGCGTTGCGTGTTATTATTAGTTTCTATTGAAAAAGAACATTTTGCATGCAGTCAATTTCTACAGTTAATCAGTTGAGTAAAATACATCCAATTTAAAGTTCATAATATGCATTGAGTATGGTTATTTTATGGAATTTATATTTTATATGCAATAGCAAAACACAAGGATAATAATAATAATAATAATAATAATAATAATAATAATAATAATACTAGTACAATGATACACGAAGAGATTGTTTAGTTGTTAACGTTTCCCGCGATAATGATTTACGATGGGAGTTCTTCATTGTATTTGATTTATAACGCGGCTTGTTTCTCTGTCGTTGTACTTCTATTTCCTCTGCCACCTGTTTGAAAATGTTTCCGGGTAGATTTTAATTGGGGACGAACATGCGAGCGATACGTTCCACCGCAGCCATTTAAAATCGCAGTTAGAGGGTAAAATAGTTAGGGCGGAAGGGAACGTAACGATTCTCCTTATCAAACGGTCGATAAAAATCTGTAGAATACTCGAGATCGTATAATGAAATTCTTCATCGGAATTTTCGTTTCATTAATTCGTTTTCCCTTTCCGCTTAATACACGCGGTCGTATTAACAGATATGTAGCGAGGACGGTCTGGACTATTTCGTTTAAAACATAATTAAAATAACCGTAAAGGGACCAGGGTCGACCAGTCTGGTAATGTAGCGCGTTCGACGATTCAAAGTTTCCTCTTACCTTAAAGTCATTCACATTCAACTTAGATTCGAGAATAGCTCTTTCAAGCCGTTAACGAAGTTTCCAATTCTTTTCCCTTTCTTGCGTCC
The DNA here is from genome assembly GCA_014737365.1 of Bombus soroeensis. Lineage (NCBI taxonomy): Eukaryota > Metazoa > Arthropoda > Insecta > Hymenoptera > Apidae > Bombus > Bombus soroeensis. The sequence goes on from JACXIL010005353.1 coordinate 114,681, forward strand.
GTTTCGGTTAAAACCGAGCGAAAGAACGTTGACATTTCGAATGCAAGGTGGCAATTAGCGATAACATTGTTATAGTTGGAAAGTGATTTTCGAGGTGGAAGAACGCCATGTTCGCATACCATAGCGTTTGGCTACCGTCAGGGTAATAGCGATAATACTCGATAAGTTAGCGACAACCGAATTATAGCGCGCGAACGTTCGTGTTTTATCAAACAATACATTTCGTAATTAAACATTTTCTCTATTCGCCGGAGCACTTTTCGGACTCGATAAATAATCTAACTTCATTTTCTCCGGATGGCTGATTAAGTCACGGTTACAGCGGAAAATTATGTGATCTACGCTCTGATCCGCTGTGCGACTCTTATCATCTTTATTCTCGACGAACAGTCACGAAGATCGGGAACAATCTACAATTCAAATATTCGAGCTTGACCCAGAACAAACGAACGCTTTCCTTTCTTGTACCGTCTCTGCACTCTATACTCCGTTTTCGTGATTCGATACCAGTCGGAATAATTTCCTTGATGGAACGTCTACTTTTTCATCCCTTCGCCCTTTTACGGGCATTCCGACCAAAGGATTTGCGTTGGAATTTCGTGTACTTGCATACGCGATGTCGCGTTGCACCCTTGCAGAGGGTGCGTATGACTTACAGCAATCTCCAAATCAAAATGCATTCGTCCGACGATACGCGTCTGTTTGCACGCGTTTCAGTGTGAACTTGTTCGGTTAGAAATGTAAACGTGAGTATCTGAACACTTTTGACGATTTGTACCGAATTGTAGGAATTAATGATGAATTAATAATTAAAAGGACTCGCTCCCTTTGAAAATGAAATTATCAGACTGTAGATGTAAATCACCAGTTATAAAATTGAGATAATATATTTTGCTGTTTGCTAATATATATATATATATTTTATATATATATATTTATATATATATATATGGGGTGGAAAATCAAGAATAAAATTGCGTTTCCTTTCGTTTCGTTTTGAGCCACAGAATCTCGCTGATTCCAATTTATACCGTAAGTTACTTGTACGTTATATGTGTACTATTATATACGTTCGGTATATATTATCGTTGTTTTCTGGTATCGAAATTTTTTCTACCAATTTAAAAGACCTTTTATACTCAATACACAGAGTTTGTTATATAACAAAATAATTCTATGAGATTTAACAATCGTATCTGGTAACTTTATCCATTTTTTAGATGAAACTTTAGTTTCGAATATACAGTTGCTGCTTTATTATTTCTGGTTCTGAAATATTTAACAAGTTGCAGTACGCGAATGAATTTTTAAAGAGCGGCCTTCTACAGGCTCTATTATTTTTTAGTTTATTTCCATTACGTTGTCAAAAAAATAGTAGGGAAGTTCAAAATGTTATTTTTTGCGGTAAATATAGTTCTTTATACAGGATGTTCGGCTACTGTTTCAACACAATTCAAGGGGTGATTCTTGAAGCTTGTTTTTTAATTAGCCACAATTAAAAATCGGCCAAAATATTCCTGCACGCGAACAAACTTCCTTACACGAACGAAAGGAGGTCAATCTAAGCAGTGGGGCGCACAGTGATCCTCAAACCGAACGACACATGAACTGCAGCTTATTACGAACATGATATTCAGAGACATAAACGAGCCTGCGCGACGTTTCCCAAAAGAAATGGTAGATTGAACATTAAACCTTCTTGCTCATGGAAATCCATAAGAGTATATCGAAAACAGCATTATATAATTTTGGAGTAGAGGGGATTAATGTTTCCTCTGATTCTTTGTTTCCAAAATACATAAATAAAAAAGCGTATTGTCAATGTTCGTGAAAGGTTTAGATAGATGCATCGATACGAGCACCTAGTCAGGATCGCAGCCAATTAGCTCATATTACTTGTCATATAATTAATAATTATACCAGTTACACAGTTCATTGCTTTGCTGTATAATGATACAATTAGTAATTATATATCAAATAATAATGATTGCCTGGGTCTCACCGCGAGGAGATGCTGCAAGCGGAAACCCACCCTATGAGCGACCCATCCACCCTCCTTTTACGCAAAAAGATCTAAAATTTATTCATCGTCAAATAAATCCATATCAAGACATATCTCACGGTGTCCAACGATGTCCCGCGGTGTCCCATATTGTAATCCAGTTTAGATCACCCAAAATTGTATTCGTGACTTTTGGTGATTCAAACGGGACTGTATTAGCGTAGTTCTTGGCTTGGTATCGTTTTCCGAAGATTAATCAACTGATTAATTTTTGGAAAACGATGCCAATTACCAGGTCTCACCACGAGGAGGTAACTACGCACGAGACCCGCCCATGAGTTATTTAACATTATACATGAGTCTCGACATTCAACCTATTGGCAAGAATGTCCAGTTCTGACTCTATGTTATCATGGGCCTGCGTAAACAGATAGTTGTTTCGCAGCCGAACTGCGAAACACATATCTCCAACGCAGCGTTTACATGAATCTTCACAAACGTAGAAGAACATACATAACACAACATCCATCCACACAATGATTACATCGATCAGTACAAATATCGTACAATAATTCGCAACCCTATTGGCAACATTCGGTTACATGAATCTTTACAAACGTAAAACAAAGCTTACACATCGCAATATCTATCTTCCACATAACACAACATCCATCCACACAATGATTACATCGATCAGTACAAATATCGTACAATAATTCGCAACCCTATTGGCAACATTCGGTTACATGAATCTTTACAAACGTAAAACAAAGCTTACACATCGCAATATCTATCTTCCACATAACACAATATCCATCCACACAACGATTACATCGATCAGTACAAATATCGTACAATAATTCGCAACCCTATTGGCAACATTCGGTTACATGAATCTTTACAAACGTAAAACAAAGCTTACACATCGCAATATCTATCTTCCACATAACACAATATCCATCCACACAACGATTACATCGATCAGTACAAATATCGTACAATAATTCGCAACCCTATTCGCAACATTCGGTTACATGAATCTTTACAAACGTAAAACAAAGCTTACACATCGCATTCCTATCTACCTTACGATTAATTAAGGCTAAAACGCACGCATCCCACGGTGTCCCACGGCGTCCAACGATGTCCAACGATGTCCAACGGTGTCCAACGGTGTTCAACGGTGTCCAACGATGTCCAACGATGTCCAACGGTGTCCAACGATGTCCAACGGTGTCCAACGGAGTCCCACGGAGTCCCACGGTGTCCCACGGTGTCCCACGTTGCAGTCCAGTCTAGATCATCCAAAATTCTCTTCATGGCTTTTGGTGATCCACACTGGACCGACGGTGTCCCACGTTGTCCCACGTTGCAGTCCAGTCTAGATCATCCAAAATTCTCTTCATGGCTTTTGGTGATCCACACTGGACCGACGGTGTCCCACGTTGTCCCACGTTGCAGTCCAGTCTAGATCATCCAAAATTCTCTTCATGGCTTTTGGTGATCCACACTGGACCGACGGTGTCCCACGTTGTCCCACGATGCAGTCCAGTCTAGATCATCCAAAATTCTCTTCGTGTCTTTTGGTGATCCACACTGGACTGATGGTGTCCCACAGTGTCCAACGGTGTCCAACGGTGTCCAACGGCGTCCCACGGCGTCCCACGTTGCAGTCCAGTCTAGATCACACAAAATTCTCTTCATGGCTTTTGGTGATCCAAACTGGACCAACGGCGTCCCACGATGCAGTCCAGTCTAGATCATCCAAAATTCTCTTAGAGGCTTTTGGTGATCTACACTGGGCCGACGGTGTCCCACGGTGTCCCACGTTGCAGTCCAGTCTAGATCATCCAAAATTCTCTTAGAGGCTTTTGGTGATCTACACTGGACCGACGGTGTCCCACGGTGTCCCACGTTGCAGTCCAGTCTAGATCATCCAAAATTCTCTTAGAGGCTTTTGGTGATCTACACTGGACCGACGGTGTCCCACGGTGTCCCACGTTGCAGTCCAGTCTAGATCATCCAAAATTCTCTTAGAGGCTTTTGGTGATCTACACTGGACCGACGGTGTCCCACGGTGTCCCACATTGCAGTCCAGTCTAGATCATCCAAAATTTTCTTAGAGGCTTTTGGTGATCTACACTGGACCGACGGTGTCCCACGGTGTCCCACGGTGTCCCATGGTGTCCCACAGTGTCCCACGTTGCAGTCCAGTCTAGATCATCCAAAATTCTTTTCGTGGGTTTTTGAGATCCAAACTGGACTGTATTAGCGTAGTCCTTAGCTTGGTATCGAATTATTGTACAATGTTTATACTGATCGATCAGTACAAACATTGAACAATAATTCGCAACCGTACTGGCAACATTCGGTATCAAAGGTACTTTTTTCTAACTTGGAACGAGAGAAGGAAAATGAATCTATTGACACTGCATATACAATTTGGAGTCTTGTAAAAGGGACATACGACTTGTTGGACTAAACTTATGAAGATATCAAAAAGTTATATACTCCAATGTGACCGCAATATGCTTCTCTCAAAAGTGAGAAAAGAAGAAGAAGCCTGAACAATCAGACAATGAATGAAAAATCATTTGAGTAACTAGCATACATCTTTAATATTGATAAATTGATAAATCTGAAACAAACTCATTTACTGGATTTGGTATATGAAAGAAACAGGCATCTTTAAAACGAGAACATTTTATACATGAAAAATAAACTACTAACAATAGTCAATTATGGATCAAATTACTATTGATTAAATTTTAGCAAATATAGGGAATCATTTGTGTCTTTTTAATCGAAACTAGGGTTACGTTGAAAACAAACATTTTAATTAATTGAATTTAAACTGCATTAAAAATTAAAAATTTTATTTGAAATAACTCAGATGAGAGAAAACCTGATTATTATAAAATCACATGCTTTGTCTTTTAACTTTTAACAGTACTTGTTATTTCCTACTACAATATAGTGACTCACAACATAGTGAACCGAAAGATATGCACATAAATCATTTCGTGCAGAATTTTTGTTATAAACGAACGATGATCGCGAATGAACTTTTGTTTTATACAAATGAGATTCGAATATTTATAAAATTCTACTTTACTGTTAAAAGATTGAAAGTATCGTGGTCGAAAAAATTCTAAAAGTTATGGTTCTAAGAACGAACAATCACCAGTATTAATTCTAATAGCAATGAATTAAATTTTAAAAAATATTTCAAGCATTCATAACAACATTAATATATTTCATTATAATGCTTTGTTACGGATGAAATCGCTCACAATTCCATACGTGTATTTATATATATTATACATTCGTAATAAAGTTCTGTATTTTAGCAGACATAGTAACGTTACCACTAACAAAAGAATATGTCTTACAGCAGCATTTTCAGTAATAAACGTAGTAATAAGGGGTGCATTAATAAGGGACGCTGTAAAAGAAACAAAGCAGTAGCCAGAAGGGCTACTAAAATTCGATCGTCTTCCACTCTATATAAACCCGATCAACAAACCGTGAGTGGAAGGGAATATTCTTGTTTCGCAACACTAATTTACTACTAATATTTATGAAGCAGAAAATTCTCAAAATAAAACGCGACGAGTGCTTCGTTATATTTGCAATATAAATAAATCTATCATTAAAAGAAAAAAAAAAAAATCTGAAAATTCCCGAAATTTTATACGCAACGCTAATAAATGTAAATCTACGCACTCGTATTTAAGCAATACGCAACACTAATAGCGAGAAATCGAAGTGCAACCATTTAAAAGGTTGCTGATGAATGACCACACTTGTGCAGCTCTTGCAGCTGTATCGTGTGATACAGGAATAGTGTCCGACAAATGCAGTCGGAGGGCTTGGGGATTTCGTAAACGCAACTCTACTTTAGCAAAACGCGATCATTCATTATCGCAACACTAAAGGGAAAAATTAATAGAAATCGCGATGAAATAATATCGCAACGCTAATTTTTACAGTGAATTCAATGAAAATTACTATTTACTATATGAAAAAGCTATTTCAGATATTCTGATATTGCTACTTGCAATACTATAAAATTAATTGAAAATTGACATTTTTATAATCTAATTTTAAACAATAGAAAACAGGATAAATTCTGATACGTACAGTTCTATAAGAAATTCTAAAAATTCATAATAAAAATTGCAAAAGACAATCGCGATATCGTAATTCGCAACTCTAAAGCAAACGCGATTGTCATTTTATCGCAACTCTAATTCAAACGGTAATCATTCTCTCGCGACACTAATAGAAAGCCGCGATGTTATTTCGCAACTCTAATACAACCCGTAATTAATTTGTCGCGACACTAATAAGAAAAATCGCGAATGGAGGGCCAATATATCGGACTGCAACCATTTAGGAGGTTGCCGATGAACGATCACACTTGTACAGCTCTTGCAGCTGTATCGTGTGATCCAGGAACAATGTCCGACAAATGCAGTCGGAGGGTCTGGGCATTTTGAAAACGCAACTCTACTTAATAAAACGCGATCATTCATTATCGCAACACTAAAGGGAAAAATTAATAGAAATCGCGATGAAATAATATCGCAACGCTAATTTTTACAATGAACTCAATGAAAATTACTATTTACTATATGAAAAAGCTATTTCAGATATTCTGATATTGCTACTTGCAATACTATAAAATTAATTGAAAATTGACAATTTTATAATCTAATTTTAAACAATAGAAAACAGGATAAATTCTGATACGTATAGTTCTATAAGAAATTCCAAAAATTCATAATAAAAATTGCAAAAGACAATCGCGATATCGTAATTCGCAACTCTAAAGCAAACGCGATTATCATTTTATCGCAACTCTAATTCAAACCGTAATCATTCTCTCGCGACACTAATAGAAAGCCGCGATGGTATTTCGCAACTCTAATACAATCCGTAATTAATTTGTCGCGACACTAATAAGAAAATTCGCGATTTGCCCAGTGGGACGATGGACCGATATATACATCGGCCAAAAAAACAAAAACTACTAGTACTACTACTACTACTGCTACTAAAAATACTAAAAGCGAGCATAGTGACAAAGTAGTAACGATAATGACTTCCCATGCTCTGGATGACCCAGAGGATGGGGAGTCATTAGTAGTTGCCCTCTTGAGTGGCAGTTTGCCGGGCCTCTTCGGCTTATAGCCTCTTCCTTCTTCGGGCGCAATGCCCGCTGAAACTTATATCTAAGCTCGAGACTTCTAAATCGCAAACAAAAAAATAACTTATAAAGGTGAAATAAAAATATAAACCGCGGAAGCTGATTGGAGTGCACATGGACTGACCAACGATCACAGCGGTGATCGTTGCCCACTCGCATGTGCGTGCTCGAGCAATAAACGTTCGTTTCGCCTACTCGCGACCGCGACCGCGAAATTCGAAAAATCGATAGGCAAAACCAGAGACGAGAGCATGCTCTACTCGTGCCAGTTTCACCGTCGATTTTTCAAATAAATTTCCTGAAACAGGTTGGACACGCGAAAACGCGCCTACCCGACCTGAGACTGTGCCAACCTGCCCGGCCCTACCTACTTACAATTAACAGACATACCAGAAAGTATACTACCTATCCTACCTAGCGCTATATTTAAAAATGGCAAAACAGGCACACCAACACACTCGCTCCACGGTTCTCACACATAACACCCGGGCGCAAAGATCCTACACTAGAGAGGACGTCCCGGGACGCCTCCGACACCCGAGCTTAACACAACATGCAAACTCTAAGGTACGTACCTTTTTCCTGAAATCGACTGACGAAGGCTAGTGACCATTGCGTAAAACGTGATAAAACACGTTTGAGGAAATTAATTATCGTTAAAGTAAATGTAAGTAAACTTGGAATTATAATTGCAATTGATAAGAGCAGTGGGAGCAATATTAAGAGCGTGGTTACACTTAATCGCGTGGATGATATTATCACAAAATGTGATTGTATCGAGACTTAAATTGAATCGATGTATGTCTCGACATTTTTAATATTTGAAGTTTTAAAGAATGAGAAATAGCGACGTAATTCCACGACCTAACAACACACACACATAATGTGGAAAATACGTCGTGCACGATACACTAACGCATCGTCAGTCGCTGAGAAATTATTACATTACTTAATTCTAGATCATCGTGCCCAATGTTTTTCTCCCATTCAAGTAGCACCTGGGCACGTGAATGAGATCCTGACAATGAGCACGGAAAGGGTTAAATCTGAAAATCCTGATCTAAAAAGATGATTAGTACAAACTAATTTTTTATTTAACGGACTAACGTTCTTTGATTTTATATTTTACTGCTTCGTTTCTGATTAACTCTACTTTATTAATTTAATAAATCAGAAGAAAATTTTAATATTGCAAAAAAGGTAGCGTTAATTGAAAAAGACTGAGACTCGATCAAATGAAATAATTGACTCTAAATATATTACTAAGAAATAATCTCAGGCGATCTTTTTATCAAAGCACATACTCGAAAATGCAGAAGCAGTGTTCAATATTATTGCTTTGATTAAAAAATCTGCCTGTCGCGAAGTGTCTTCTTGCACGTAAAATTTCACACATTCTTGTAAGGGAAAAAATGAATTTTAACTCATATTTTAAATTCCAGTCAAAGTGAAATAAACGAATGTGACTTAATATTGTCACGATCAATTCATTGCTTAAGATCAAGGATATGTATGTCATATAGGTATATTCGTGTATGTATTTGCCATTTGCAAATATCCATACAGAATATTAACATGCATATTTATAAATAACACGAATATATTCTCAATTGCATATGTTTAACCTAATTATTAAAAAACTAATTATTATAATCGGGATGTGCAAGAAGACCTATCCTGAACTAATAAATTTGAAACAATGAGTGTTACTACTCACGGGTATAAAAAATACCCGCGGTCACTATGCTCGCAAAAAATTCTACGTAATACAACCAGTCACCCGTGCCGATTCGGACCTTTCGTCCTACGACATGATTGAGTGACCGGAGGAACAAAAATGCATGCGACTCACCGTTCGAAGCGGAGAAACAGAGGACGTACCATGGATGCTGCGCCATCCCATAACATCAGGCAGGAGCCGTGTAAGGTCCAGTGGTGGAAACGGAGGTTGCGAAGAATCTGTAACAGAACATGGGAAACATTGCTGATTATTTCAAAAGTTGGAGATAATAAAAAATGAAGGTTTATTAACTTTAGTAACTTTAGTAATAATAAAGATTGAAATTCTAATAAACTCTGATAAGTATAAAAACTGAAACTCTAATATGAAAGTTTCAAATCTAAAAATTAAGAATCTAATGATCGAATTCGGTATTAAGACTTTAACACTTATTTTACAGCTTTCTAAATTATCAATCATTTTTATTTTATAATTAACAATATTTCAAACAAAATATATTAAATAGAACAAATTGAAATACAATATATAAAACTACTTACATGCTTGAGTTTCCTGGAGAGGCTTCATCCTCTTGAGGTAGGCACTGACTCTAATACCGAGAACGAATATTCAAAAAAATAAAAAAAAGAAAAATAAAAGACTACGTTACCGCGACCGCTTAAATTATGATCGGCGAACAAGAACTCTAATATCGCGTACAAATTTGATTGATAAAATTTGATTACTTTCCCGTATGACTATTCGATCGAATTTAATCAAAACTATTGAAAAGAAACTGTTGCGTAGCAAACACTGACTCTACAACCGCATTGCGCGCGGTCACAAATATTCTCTGAAAATAAAGCAGTTTAAGGGCGGGGTATGGGGGGGGGTGGAAAAGAAGCGAAACGTCGTTTAGACATTTTTCTTCTGTTTCCTATCGAACGTTTATTTAGAAAATACTGCTGTTTTTTACGCTTAAAAATTATTATTAAGAAATTGGAACAAGTATGAAAAATATTATTTAGTTGAAAATTGTGAGATATTTCTCGATAGGGAACAAATGCTTAGGAATATCGTGAATGCAATGCAATCGTTTGCAAGAATTATACTGTTCGCTATTAGAATATATACTGTGAATTTTCGTTATTAGAATACGAAATATACATTCCACTAAATACACTATAGTCGCGTGTTATAAATATTGGAAAATATTTGCACGAATTCAAAAGTTCTCCACTAAATATTCTTAAAGAATACTTCACAAACGCGCGCGAAACCTTGTTTCGAGGTATTTGAATCTAACTGTTACTAAGTTGCAAGTTTATGACGTTAATTTAGTAATTGTAGTGATATAACTCAATTTGAAACAATAAGATAATTTGTTAAAAATTCGTTTGAAATAGCAGAATGACTTCATACATCGGAAATAGAGCGATAATTTATTTAATCATGTTTACCTTCATCTTAGTAATCCAAATAATTCAGAAATTATCTATTATGAAATATGTATGAAACATATTCTAAAATAAATATAAATTGTATATCAAACGTTACCCACGCTCGAATAAAAAGACAACAGAATTATTCATACAAAAGTATTAGTTAAAATAGAATTGACCATAAAAATTCATCGAATAGGTCATTAATAGTCTTTGCATTCATATGTTAATTTTTCTGTTACATTTATATTATATACTCTAATATGACCGCAATAATATTCCCTTAAAAATGGGAAAATAAGAAGAAGCCCGAACAAACAGTCAATGAAAGAAAAATCGTGGTGCGAACTCGTTCGTTCGAGATCTTTCGAAAGAATCAATGAACTCACGCGACGCACTACCGTGCACGAAATAACCGCAAGATTCAGTGAAAAAGAAGAACAGATTTTTATATTTCGTTCCAAATCAGATAAGTATCATTGTTACTGAATGGGCTCAGAAAGGACTTGACAGAATCAAGACATATCCGACGGTGTCCAAGGGTGTCCCACAGTGCAGTCCAGTCTAGATCATCCAAAATTCTCTTAGAGGCTTTTGGTGATCCAAACTGGACCAACAATGTCCCACGGTGTCCCACGGTGCAGTCCAGTCTAGATCACACAAAATTCTCTTCGTGTCTTTTGGTGACCCAAACTGGATCAACGATGTCCCACGGTGTCCAACGGTGTCCCACGGTGCAGTCCAGTTTAAATCATCCAAAATTCTCTTAAAGGTTTTTGGTGATCCAAACTGGACTGTTGCGTAGTTCTTAGCTTGGTATCGCTTTCCAAAGATTAATCAAGTGATTAATTTTTGGAAAACGATGCCAATTACCAGGTCTCACCACGAGGAGGTGACTACGCACGAGACCCACCCATGAGTTATTTAACATTACACATCGATCTCCAAAAATAATTTTCTAATATTCAGAATAGTACTTACTACTATAGTAATTACCAGGAGTCACCACAGAGAGGTAACTATGCTCGTCTCTCATTTAGGTAAAGAATTTTTAAGCATCAGAAGGTGAAAATGTAAAATTATTTTAAAGCAAAGAAGTAGCGTATATTGAAATTTCTTAATTACAATAGATACAGTATAAGTTTCCACAAAATCATATTTGAACATTGAACTTATCATCGAAGAAACCAAATCATGCGACTTACCAATTGCAGCACGCATCAATGGATGATGAGATCTCGTTGCCTTCGATTAAATCGCAATTGTTTCTTCAATTCCATGAGTACGGTGTTAATTCCTTGGCCTTGAGTAGACACACATTCCATCCATAGACGCTCAAGCGTTACACTTTGCATTGCCACTGATTCTACACAAATTAATGGTCTAACTGTTATAACTTAATGGTTTAAATGCTATAAATTAATTGTTTAAATGTCACAAATTAATGGCTTAAATGTTATAAATAAATGTTTTGAATGTTGTTAATTAATATTTTAAATCTTATAAATTAATGGTTTAAATATTATAAATTAATTGTTTAATTGTTATAAATTAATGGCCTAAATGTTATTAATTGATGATTTAATTGTTACAAATTAATGTATCAAATGTTGTTAATTAATTGTTTGATTGTTATAAATTAATGGTTTAGATGTTGTTAATTAATTGTTTAAATGTTGTATATTAATTGCTTAAATGTTATAAATTAATAGTTTAAATGTTATTAATTAATGGCTTAAATGTTGTTAATTAATTGTTTAAATGTTGTATATTAATTGTTTAAATGTTATAAATTAATAGTTTAAATGTTATTAATTAATGGCTTAAATGTTGTTAATTAATTGTTTAAATGTTGTATATTAATTGTTTAAATGTTATAAATTAATAGTTTAAATGCTATGAATTAATGGCTTAAATGTTGTTAATCAATAGTTTAAATGTTGTAAATTAATAGTTTCAATGTTATAAATTAATGGCTTAAATGTTGTTAATCAATAGTTTAAATGTTGTAAATTAATAGTTCAAATGTTTTAAATTGATTATTTAATTCGTAACAGTTCTCTTTCGATCTTCCCGGTATGGGAGCTCACACACAAATGAGCTCGCGCACGAGTCGTGTGTCGTTTATATATCCGATGTCATGCACTTGACAAAGTCTCGGAAGGTGAATCTAACGAAAACTACGGTTTGCTGGTATCATGAGAGAAGGTTTTTCCATTAAAACGCAAACAAATTTAATAATTTTTAAATTTTTATTGCGAATTGACGCCTTTAACAACTTTTTATAATAACCATTTTTATAATTATAGTAGTTTTTGCGAGCCAAAAGTAAATTTACACTTCTGTGATATTAGTTTCTGATTTAGAACTTTGTTAATTTATATTGAATGTTAGTTTATGATGGAAATAATTGTATTATTATAGTCAAACTGTTATAAATTAAGTACATAGTTATTTTTAATTAATGGGGGCGTATTGTTATAAATTAGAAAGTGTAATTGTTAAAAATTAATGGAGTTATTGTTTTAGATTAATGATACATTGTTATAAATGAATAGCGTAATTATTATAAATTTTTAGTTTAATTGTCATAAATTAAAAGTTTAACAGTGAGGAATTAATAGATCAAATGTTGTAAATTAATAGTTTGAATGTTGTAAATCAAGACTTTGATTTTATAAATGAATAGTTTAAATGTTGATTAAATGTAGATTAATAACGCAAATGTTATAAATTGATAATTTAATTAATTTAAGTCGGAAAAGTCCACTTTAAATTTTTCAGTAAATTGTTCAATTTTCAACAGTTCCTACAATTTCATCAAATTAATTAAATTAATATTTAATATTTTATATTATTCCACGAATATAGTCGGAATATTTGCTTCATAAATAAATAGTAAATGCGATAGTTGCACTTCTTCCCTATGTCAGAGTTTTCTTAGAGCAGTCTTTTAATCTTTTCCTTTTAACGCTAAAAGAACACGTTACGATCATAAAAACTGAAGGCTGATAGCCCAATATTTTTATTGTTTTGCTGACTATTATTTAAGGTTTGAAGAAACGATATATTTCCGAAATCCATCTGGTAAACAGAAAGTCCACTTTCCCAATGACCATTAGGTAAATATGAAATATGAATAAATCTCTTGCACTTTTTTATGCATAGCCTGTTCGCTTCCTCAATATCATACCCGTGCTTTTAAACGGAATTTCTCAAATATTACGATTGTTTCTGAATAATTCCGAGTTATACAAAGAAGGCAAAAGCATTGGCAAAGAGTATCGTAAATTTTTTTTTCCAAATGAACACTGCATCGCATTCATTGCCATGTTTTAGACATTTTCAAGCAAGAGGCTAGAACAGTTTTCAGGCTCTTTTTGCAAGAAAACGGAAGACATATCGAACTTCTACTGCAATTTGTTGTATTTTTTGTGGACCCGCGAACGGGACAATCGCAGTTTAGGTCTCTAAATGTCATCGTCTTCTTCTCTGCTACTTGTACAAAGCAAACGTACGAGGTACGAGGTAATAAAAAGATTTTGGCCGATTTTTAATTGTCAATAACTAAGAAAGAAAGTCGTAAAGGGAATTTTTTTATTCTTGATTTTCGTTTTAATTCCGGCTTCAAGAATCGCCCTTGAAATTTCCTGACACCTGTAGCCGAACACCCTGTATACAGAGTGTCCTATTTTATTCTATAAATGGATTCATCTAGGACAATATCGACGTTCTTCGTGGTGAATACTCGAAGTTTCATTCACCTTATTGACAAGATTTATATTTTCAGCATTACCCGGCTACACGCTTATGATATAAAATGATCTTGTTTAATTTACCTCAAAACTTTAATAAGAGCTAATTACTCAAACTTTAAACTTTTATGTTCCTTAGCTCTTGCAAGAAAATCCATGACTGTTATTAGTCACGTCTCTATAAGGAAATCGTGAAACCTTTATTTACAATCTCTGTCTATTTCATTTTTTACTAATTTGTTAGCAAATTGCTTAATGTATCAATTAATAAACAGACTCGTTCATTCGTCGCAGGAAGATAACACGAATGAAAGGAATCGTATCTGTAACGTCACTATTCTCTACTTTTTAATTTGCCAAGAGTACCAATGTGACTCCTAAACGGATCAGATATAAAAATGATATAGTAGTCACACAAGGAACGCCTTACGTCAATCTTTCTCACCACCGATTTTTACACTGAACTATAGAAGTCAATGCTTCGTTTATTATTCACGCGGCATCAGGAAAATAAATTAATTCGATAAACAGAAAAAAAAACAGACATAATATACACCGAAGCGTATGTTTTGTTAAATTTTGCTTCACGAGTACAAACACACTCGTATCTGTAATGTCACTATTCTCTACTTTTTAATTTGCCAAGATTACCAATGTGACTCCTAAACGGATCAGATATAAAAATGATATAATAGTCACACAAGGAACGCCTTACGTCAGTCTTTCTCACCACCGATTTTTACACTGAACTATAGAAGTCAATGCTTCGTTTATTATTCCCGCGGCATTAGGAAAATAAATTAATTCGATAAACAGTTAAAAAAAAAAAACAGACATAATATACACCGAAGCGTATTTTTTATTAAATTTTGCTTCACGATTACAAACACACTCGTCCAAATATACATAAGTACGTTATTTAATGGAGCCTCGAGCGAAAATTGTTGAAATCTCGTATCGTCTACCCCCCTTATTTTAACTCGTCGAATAGCGTTCCGCTCGTCGAACAGGGATAGTGGTGTACGAGTATTTCAAACGATCTTCCGCGGTGTGTCGTGCAACTTAGACGGCCTTGTTAGATCGGAATCATTAAAACGAGAATGCTCGAGGAGTCGGTGATTGTGTGGGTGGCTGGCACACGGTCGCGAGCACACGGTGACGAAGAAAAGAAAAAAAAAAAAAACACGTAGAGACAACTCGTTGGCTTTCGTCTCGCGAGCTGCGGGCAATAAACACTCTTTTTCCCGAGCAAACAATGCAGTGACACGGGGCGAAAAATTAACGAGGCGCGGGCCAAATTCAAACTCATCTCCATCCTTCTATTCCCTCTTCGCGTCGCGACGCCTTCCTGACCCTCGATCCCACGTTGTCGTTACTTCTCTCTGTACTCCAGAAAGTATATATACTGACCCGATGTAACGTGACGCATGGATGAGGATATGTCGAAATGTCGTAACTCACGAATATATTAGCACCCCTATAGAAACCTTTTCTGACATCAGCACTAGGATCAGATCAAATGTTTGGAGTCTACTGAGGTAAGCTACCGATCTAATCCTTCTGATCGTCGTATCGCTCAATTTGAATTTAGAATTTATTCGATGAAGGATAATACTCGGTTAAAATATCGAGGATGTATAGCAGATGATACGAACTATGCTAAAAAGATTGCAAAGTGTGTAATATAAGCAGAGGAAATGTACACCTTATACTGCATGTCAGCGTACTCGTACGTAGAAAAATATGGTAATCATCTTTGAACGATTCATCCCTTTGAAATTTGTCTCCAATTGTACCGATAAACTTCTGATCTGAAACAATTGCGTGGCTCGTTCTATATATAAGCTGCCCTGAATTATTATCAAGAAACTGAGAAATGTTGGAAACTTTGGATGGTCGTAACTCGATAACCAGAAGCTGTATGCACGTGAATGGTTGATGCATGCATGTATCAGAGAGCACGTATGTACAATCGAGTTGGTGAATCTACGATAGATGCGGGTATACGTCCGATCGGCCATTACGAGCAATTTCAAACGGGCAGGTAAGCCTGTTGACCAAGCAGGGACTCGTAATTACATCGCCAATTTGCCGAACGTTCGTTGACGAAGCGACTGTTGGACGTGACGTTAAAGATGAGATAGCGAGAGTTAAGCGTTGGATTACGTTCGTTTACGGGGCAGCCGATAATAACGGGAGTCGATTCTCGTGGTATTTCTGCTTTTGTATTATTTTCGCATCAATTGATGGCTGCCTGGTGTTCATTGTTCTCAGCAATCCGTGATGCACAGCCCCGTATCTCGTCGAGAATATCGGCGAAACAATTAATTGGCGAGTTTGCGTTAGAAACGAAGCGACGCCAGAGAGGTTACACCCGGATCTCCCTTGACCCCTCTGTCCAGTGGTGATCGTTGCATATTGTAATTAAATTTCGGATCGATAGGTGTCACCGTTCGAAGTTAACTCGGCGAACAGAATTCCTGTTTTTTAATTGATTCCCCTCAAATGAATACCCTCTCTTTTTTCTACGTATTTTTGTTTCCTATTGTTGGCCGTTAAATCCGAATTTCCCCTCCACCGGAAACCGTGGCGATTCTTGTTCCGTTATCAGTTCTATGACACGTTAGTTCGCTTTGTTGAGAGACGATGGACGAGAAAAATCGCTTCAAAGCGGATATTTAATGGATTCAGAATATTTCGACATAATGGCAAGGTATCGATAAAATGGATTACTTTCGTGGTACACTTAAGCTATTAACCCTTTGCACTTTCAGTTATATTTGACGTATTATCGTGACTAGTTTAACCTTAATGGATGTAAGGCGAAAGATGTTTCATAATTTGATTATGATTACAGATTTTCCGAACTAGTGATACATCTACGTTAACGTATATTTCTATTAAATCGAGTAACCAGAACGATTTACGAAAGTTACGCGCGTAATCTCGAACAATAGGAGTTCCAAGTTGGAGATTCTGGCGGAATCGAGCGCAAAGAAGGTGGAAAAGTCGTCGGCGGTTCGCATCGTTCGATAAGTGATAACGTAGTTGTCGTCCTCGACTGTTTGGCCCTGTTTCGCGACACGGATCCGCGATCCTTTGAAGACAGGAGCCGCGGGAGTATATCTGAGAGATGTAAGAAGATCGTAACCGACGATGTAGTTGGGCCCGCAGATATAGGTTGCCAGGCTCTATATATCTTTATCTCGGTCGGGATTGCATTGTTAGCACGAAGCGCATTGTTTGAACGGTGACGCGAGGCCTCGGGCGACCAATCAGCATTCGCGCTAGCCGTGCCTTATCAAAGATTTCTACCACCTCCTGCAGGGCTTAAATCAAAAGCTTTTCTCTCAACCTCCCCCCTTTTCTATCGTTTTCTCTCAGTTTGTGGAACTTCGTTTCCGTGGTAGCAACGTCACCAAACTTAGCTATCTGTAAAAACAGATCGACCCTAATTGTCAATCCTTGGCCAGTTTGTAACGAATTGCAGCACGTTGCGCGACTGGCTTCGACGTTTTTTTACCTAGATTCGTTGCGATTATCCGATCAACCGCTGTTCCGTTTTCCGTCCGTTCTGTTTCTGTCGGTTCTTATCGCATCCCAGACTCAGTTTGCTCCGATTGTAACAGGCGCGTTTAGTCTCTCTCTTCCTCCTTTTTTTCTCTCTCCTGTCGTTGTTGACGTTGTTGAAACACCGCTCGTGTTCGTTCGGTGTGTGATTAGTACGATCTGGATTTCTAGTTTCACGATGGAATTTGCCTCGTAGGGTGAACTCGGAGACCCGCTTCGTTCAGTTATTACATCGCGTTTGGAGTCTTTTATCGGAGGAATGTTTCCCTATAAATTACGTGTCTCGTCCTATAGACAATCGGTGTTGTTCGCTACAAATACAAATTTGCATGGAAATTGCGTGTTCATTTCCCCGTCCAATTTATAGTTTCTCTGCTACGATCTTCAACTATAAAATTTATTTACGTCTGTCCTAAATGTACTACATCTGCTATCTTGGGACTGGTAGTATACGTGTTGTACACGATTTAGTATCGAAGCCTAGAAACTTGGAGACGTTTTAATTCTCGGCGATCTGGATCACTTTTTAAGCACGTCTCTTCCTAAGGTCACGTCTCGGTTTCTCGAGGTACAACGAACCTCGCGCATCGTTCTCATACAAACTCGTTATCCGTGCCACAGAGAATAAAAGTGTTGCCGATGCATAAACCGCCGCCTTTGGTATTGTTCTCCGGCCAGAGAGATGGCTAACTAGGCGGTTATTGTGACCGTTGTGAAAAAAGATATCGATGCAAGTTGGGCGCTGGCCTGCCGTGCCTTTGTCGTTGTTTTCATTCGAACGACGTCCCCGAGTTTCCTTCGAGAGCCTGGCGTTCGTTAACAACGCTGCACGGGTTCGAGGGTGTTATTGTGTTTCGCTTCTTATCGCGTTCAAAGGTGAACTGGCGTTCGAGGAAAACTCGTTGGCCCGTCGCGATGTGGTAGAAGAGATTTATTCTGAGAAGAAACGATCCTGACGTTTTTAACGTTTTAACGACGGTTTTAACGTGCAGGCATTTCTTTGCCACGAGTTTGATAAAAACTTGCGATTTTACGCGGTTGTATAGAAAGCGTGATTCCAAGCTTTGATTCAAGAAGTTGGTCGAATATTAGGTCATTCCATAAGCAACTTTACGTTTTCGTGCATTCCCGTACATAAGTATTACGATACTTACGAAGAATGAGGTACATGTGAAAAACGAAGATTAGCAAACATTCGAGAATTAGATGAGGTTTCTTCTTCGAAAAGTTGGACTGTAAAGAATCCACATACTCGATGTTTCGATAACAAACTCATCTATTTGGTATAATAAATGAAATGAATATATAATAAAATGAAAGATCGATTCTAAAGATTAATCATTCCTTTCGTAATTTAGATTCATTTTCATGTTTGATATGAAACGATGGCTCGATACTCGGGGCTTCGTACTATGTTCTACCTTTTTCATCATTTTTGAATTTTTCTCCCGAATAATCGTTAACATTTTGACGCAAAATATTTCGCCATTACATCGAAGTGCTTCGTTAGATTAAATTTCTTTGTATTATTTTGTAGAGGTCGAAATAGATAAAAATTTGTCTTTGCAAAGTCTAGAGAATAGAGTGGACAACGTAATAACTGTCGATTATATTTTTTTATTCTATCTAATGTGGTTTCGCAGTTACACGATGAAGCAGAATTTCTTTTCAATTTGTTACTATTCGTCACTTCTGTGTCAACGCTAATTTCGCTAGTTATCTTTTGATCTTGCTTTAGAAAATAGAAGTGTAAAACAAGAGTCGACGTTGTAATTTCTATTTAATCTATGAAAATTTCTGAGACTTTGAAAGAACGTATTACTCGATGTTCTTTGATAGTTCAATGTATAAACTAGTTTACGGCTTTGATATTGAATATTGATTGGAATTTCATTATGATTTCATGAAGCTTGACTGAGCAAAGCTGGAATGTGCGTGTAATAGATGGAGGGAATTCGCGGCATCCTTACATGTTCCGTGAAAGCTAACGAGCGTATTGTGTGTACTTTAAAGTAGGTTAATGAATTTAGGATTTCGAAATACGTCTATTAATTATTGCTGTTTATTGTAAGTATAATTAATATAACGAAGTTCGTGGAATTAAAGATTCCTTTCCAGACAGAAATTGATTAACCGATCAATGACTTTGTTGACAATCTTTTGAAATCAATTCACATTACTGAATTCTCTTTTTTCATATCGTGGTTACGAAAGATATTTCCAACGATTCGTTTAGCATTTTTTCTTTCATTTATATCTGGCAATCTTACAAAATATGAAGAAATTAACGTATGTATACCATTGTGATAAACTCGTACTTCTTTTAACTCTCAAAGGCTATCACGGAAGTTTATCGTAGCACAACTTTCTTTAAATGACAAAATTACTAAAGTTGAGCAAGTGAGATTAAAAATTGTGTTATTATTTAATACTAGGCGAAGAGCAGAAAACGCACGGGAGGAAATGTCATTAATGATAGGCTTTAAAGATTGAATGATGCAATTTTTCTTCGCGTTCCTCATTGGTCCTCGTAGTAGTTTCTTATGAAATATTTCTTATTCTAATACGTCTTTTATACTTTGATAAAACAATATGTAAATTATTTTATGCTTTTCAATAATGTTGCGTTTATGAAAATTTTTACCATATTTTACCGTTTCACGCTTGTTGAATTAATACGATGCTATTCCTGCTTTCATTTTGAAAAAGATATCCTGTTCTTTTTTTTCTTTACGAATGTCTTGCAGATGGCCCGGCTCATAGATACATCCGTGGCAATATAAGATATCCTGGAAAATGTGTCGAAGCTTTGGTAGATTTATTGCGTTGAGGATGGTATAGATCATATTGGAGTCTCGGAGAGAAAAGTAGTAGGATTTGAAATTAAACTTTGCGGGAGAAGTAAGCTCGAGATATTAAATTAAACTTTCATCAGAGGCAGCATGTTTCATTCTAACTTTGTTGATCATCCTTCGATGATAAGACGCTTTTCATTTACAATTAAAAAGCAAAAGAATATTACAAATATCATATTTCCTGCAGCTTCTATGTCTTTCGTATACTACTTCTTTTTCTTTTCTTAATATCTTTCGCTAAGAGTCTCGAAAAACTTCCAAGGTAAATAGAATATTTTGTAAAGTATATCGGAAAAGTGCTAGAAATTTCTGGGAAGTCTGGTTAAGGAAGAAGTTGTTGATGCATTGAATTTTTATTGAATCGATCAGAATTTTCTACCGACGTATAAGCTTAATTTTTAAAATACATTTATGTCATTTTTCTTGATAAAAATTGTAACTAAAAATTGAGGTATGTAAATAGCTCGATAAATATTTCAAAATAAATTTCGAATTTTTGTCTAATATCAAAATTGCATATAGTCTTGTTTCGTATAAAGTTCTCCTCTCGTTCAATTATATGTATATTAATTTCTTAAATTGAAAGAAATTCACAACACTAATTTATTGTATAAAATTATTACCAACTGATTATCTTAGAATGCGACGATCCTAGAGAAATTCGAATATCACATCTCTTAAGCAAAGTATTACATCAAACTTACATCGAACTGTCACCTATAATTATACTTAATTACATCAAAATTTGTACCACGAGAAATGACAAAATAGATCGTTTCATAAAGGTGGGATCAAAATGGTCGATTTGAAATTTATCATGACATTTTATACATTCGCAATGGTGTATTTTTGGACTTGTATATTACAAACTCACACACACACACACACACACACACACCAGTAAAACTATCGGAGCAATCACTTTGTAACTTCTCATAAAAGTTTTATAGACTTGTAACAGATTTTTTTGAAAGTATATGAACAAAAGCTTGTTTTATTCCTTACATTACTCGTTACGTTATACGTTAATTCTGTCCAATATTTTCAACACAAACACCTTATTCATCAAAAAATAACGTTTCACGCGTGTGTCACATTTCGCGACACTTTGATCGCGAGCAGTGAGGCCGAGATGGAAGGCGTTCGTGCCCTTCGCGAATATTTATCGAGAATTTAGTCGCACAATGGAGAAAAGCGACGCATTATATTACGCTGAGCCGTTCCGCGAAATCCGTGGATCATCTCGTGCACCGGAACATATCGTGGTGTAAGCGAGCAAAGCGCTCTGTACTTTTACGAGACGTAAATCGAGGAGGAAAAAGCTGAAAGACGAGAAAGAAAAGACAAAGAAAGGAACAGGAAAGTGGAAATAAGAGAAGAAAAGGAACAAGAGGGGACAAATCAAAGGGTAATGTACGCCGATTCTTCGCGATAAAAGTAAAAGGAACTCTGGTCTAGGTTTAAAAGGAAAAGCTGCTTCGTTCGATTCGGCGGCAACGAAATCGCTCTGTTGTTGGCGAGCATAATATTTTCTTCCGGCTAATCCGACTCCGTGAACACGCGAGAATGCGCTTGCACGTACACAGGTGTATTTGTAAAAGCTGTAGATTCATGGGGACTATCGCCTGTGTTACATGGTAGAGGAATGCGCGAGAGCGTGAAAAATCGATGGATGGTTTTGTGCCGGCGAAGTTTTTACATTGAAACGAGCCAGGGCCAGTTTTCGAACAAAGTTCCGCAAGTTCGATGGATTCGAGACAATGGGAGACGATCGCGATGCTTGATCGAGCAACTCTGCGATGCTCCAATGTATCCGAATGATATGCATTTTAGCCCGAGCTCGTGCTTGCTTAGATTTTCTTGTTTCTTCTTCCTTTTCTATAGACAACTTTTTAGTATCTTTGTATACGGTTTATTCGAAGGTTTAACAGCTAAACTCTGCATGCGTGTTTTATACGATCAAGTTATGAGTCTATGATTTCTAATATATTCAATTTTACGTCATTGGATTCTTACGTGGAAATAACTTCGGGAAAGAATGATGTACCTTACTAGCATCGGATTGGTTCATTGGTTTACTCATAGAATAGCAAATTCAATGTTTCACTGTTGTCGGTTTCGTATCGTCAGGAACGGCGAACATTTTGAAATATTTGCGGTAAATATTGTGCAGTTCCTGTATATATATATATATATTTTTTTTTTGTTCACTTCTGGTTCAAACTTTACCGATGTAACCACGAAACTCGTGTCTGATTGCGGTACTCGTGAAATGTCGATAGAATATGTAGATTTCCTATAAATATACAAATACTTTCGCGAATCACTATGTATATATATTCTTTTATTTTTCTTTAAATATCTCCGAAGTTGCTACTTAATCGTATCCAGTATTTGTCACGGACACGTACAACTCAGAAAGGAATTTATACGAACAAATTTTTTATCGCATGAAAAAGTATAAGCGGTTTATCATATAAATAGGATTTCGTACGAGATTTGTCCGTGAAACGAAAAAAAAACTTGTCGAGAGAGAGGGAGAGGGAGAGGGAGAGGGAGAGAGAGAGAGAGAGAGAGAGTTACGAAGGGGGAGAAAGCGAGAAGCAAAATAGGGTAACAAAAAGAGATGTCAGGTAAAGTGAACACGACAAATCACAGAGTTAATACTTACAGGACGGATGCGACTATACTTTAGTTAGGGTAGTAAGTTGCCACAGCAATTCCTCGGTGTTCTTGAGTGCGCCCTATTGAAGATGTGCAGCCCGATTTAAGCAACGTTGGTGTTTTACGTTTCGACGAAGTCACGATGGCAATTAACGTTCTTGACCCAGTTCATTCATTTATCGACATTGTTGCTGTCCGAAAACGCAGAATAACGACACAATTTTAACCGGTGTTTGAGAAAACTTTGATTTTAACTGCTTCAGTTGCAGTTTTTTAACAGCCTCGGTTTTTCCCCCGCGGTTTTTGTACGACTTTTTATCCAGTCGTGGCGAAAGAGAGTTACCAACGAAAATCTATCCGTGATACGTGAATATATCTGAAATTATGTTCTATCACGGCAGAATTGAGATTGCGTTGAATTGTTTGAATGGAGTTTCGCACGGTCGATAAGCAGAATACGATGGAAACAAAGGAGCTTGGATTTCGAAATCCGCAACAATTTTGCGGCAACTTTTTTTAAATAGATCTTCATCGATCCAAAGGTGTAGACAGTCGCCCTGTGATAATCGTGACGTATCATTTTTATACGCACTGTGCATATTGCCATCACCCACGATTTCACGCTACGTTACTTTGCAATTGCATAAATTAACAGTTTTTAACTACTGAGACTACTAGACTACTGTCTTCGTTATACTTCGCTTTTGTTAAATTCGTCTCAATTTTTTCTACCATATTTAAAGCAAACGTCATATACTTAACAGAAGATTAACCAGTCTGTTTTTAATTTTATTATTAAAAAGTATATATCTGAAGTTTGCTTAGAAAATAATAAATTATCAGAGTTTATTACCAACGTTGTGCGCATTCATGTTTCATTCGAACGCGATATCAGAACGTAGAAGGACGTAGAATCGCACGAAATCAATGGATCGGTGGGAATGTTAAATATTTGTCGCAGGTATTGGAATGTGCGTTGGGTTAAGCGATGCAGGTGTGACGTTCGTTTGAAAAGGAAGCATGTAGAAAGCAGGAAACAGAGACGCTTGTTTCGATGACAGGTTATTGGCACTCGAAGTTTCGCGCACGATCGTCACTGTTTTTCTCGAATTCCCTCTTTGCGATCGATCTTTGATTATCGTCCGCTTCTTCCGCCAACCAATCGTTGGCTGTCGCCGTGGAATGCAATTGCTGCCGACCTCGATGGGAATTGCTAACGATTCACCAACGAACGAATTATTTTTCAATCTATAGTATCAGTTTATTCCAATTCTAGTTTTGAATATTCCATCTTCGATACAGAATCCGGTTATTTATAAATACAGTGAATTTCATAGTCAGTTATATCGAAACAGCCGATTCAGATAAGACACGACGTGTTAAAGACAGATGTTATTTTATGCAAATTCTCACGTCTGTTTTAATATTCTTAGATCGTAGATTATAGCTACAGCAAGTTTTTCGAATATATCCACGCAGTCAAATATATATATGTATATATTATTTTAAGAAAGATACTATATTCAGATGACACGATGAGTTTCGACCGAAGAATATCTTATTAGATAATCATTTTTCTAATATAATTATTATTCACTATACGTTGAGTTCCATAACTGGAAAGTTACAAAAATGTACACACAAAATTCGCTATTATTCTCAAGCTTTAGTTTCTTTTTCACTCTCCTCTTTTGTCTCTATCTTTACTTTTCTCGAAATCTGCACCGAGATCTCTTCCTCATTTTCTTTCTCTACCTTCCTTTGATTAATCCTTCGCGTATCGCCAGATCTATGCTAATAGATTGCCGATCAATTTTCATATTAGTACAGTGATTTTAATTTCGCGATCGAACGAACAGCAAACGAAACCGATCGGAACACCGGTCGAAAAGCGACATAGAAATAATTTCAGTCGGTCAGATTTCGCTCGAGACTTTAATTAAACGTCGCGCGGAGTTTACTTTCATTGATCTGGCCTTGCAGCACTTTACCATACTTTACGAGCAGCAGCTTTCAATAGCCCATCACCTCGGGTGGCTACTCATCGGCGTGGAAAGTATATTCGAATACCTTTAATGCGCTTTGAAGGAAAATCGATGCACGGGTGAAAAGAGGTCTGCCTGCTTCGACCGCCCCTTTCATCATCCTCGCTTTCCTCCGCTACCCTACTGTATCGTCAGTTTCCTTATTCAATTCAAGAGCCACTCTATTTGTACCGAAACAATCCGAAAGAAATAAAATAATTGAGAATCGGGCCCGGGAAATATCGATGTCCCATTATAAAGTGGAAACTGATATTCAGAACTGATATAATTGGAAGAACGTATTTGTGCGGATTCAGGCGGACGCTTGCGGTCAGATTATCGTAATATTTTCAATAGTTTATCTTTGTTTTAATAACTCTGAATACTTCGAATAACAACTACTCGTTGGTACAATAAGAAATTTTAATATACTTTTACAATAAGAAATTTTATAGTTTATAGCATTGGAGTAGTATCTGTCCTCATCATTATACGTATACAACCTCGAGAAATACGGAAACTTTGTAAAGCGTGTTCGATTTGTAATAACAATATGTGAATTTCATCAAGATGTACAAATCAACGAGGAATTACTTATCAAAAACAACACTTACTATCTTCTCATGGGATCATAAGCTATCGGTACGTAAGAATTTTCTATTAGTAATATATTTTACTATTTGCTATATATACATGTATAATACTACGTACGTTTGCAATTTAAATATTACTGGTTGTGTCGACACTAAAAATTTGTTTATCAGTTTCAAAGATCCTTATTAATACGTCTTACGGGAAAAAAATTAAAGAATCTAAAGATAAAGATATTATCACGTAACGAAATACTTCTACAAGGTTCGACAATTGGAAACGTTAGCTCCATTAATGAATATTGGTTGTCAGAAATCAATTTATTCGGATTATAATACTACGGACTATAGTACGAGCTGAT
The DNA here is from genome assembly GCA_014737365.1 of Bombus soroeensis. Taxonomy (NCBI): domain Eukaryota; kingdom Metazoa; phylum Arthropoda; class Insecta; order Hymenoptera; family Apidae; genus Bombus; species Bombus soroeensis. The sequence goes on from JACXIL010005353.1 coordinate 140,877, forward strand.
TATATATAATAAAACTACTGTACTTCAACTTGATTGAAATTTTGTAATTAAAATTCGTCTCGTCGTAAAGACAAGCAGTCCGAACGCTTTTAAGCGATAGCGTGTATCGAGAAAAATTGCTTAGGAATGTGTATCAAGGAAAATCGTATTTATAAAACGCCATTTCTCATAAAGTACAGTTTCCATCGGCGAAGCGTTTTGTCCGCAATTTCTTCTGGACGAAGAGAATATCCGTAGGAGGACGTGAATTACTTCAACATGGAAAGACGTTTTTCTTCATTCGCGTTGATAGCCTGTTTCTATTTCATGCGTTCTTCCCTTCGCCGTAAATTTGACGCGAAGAAACACGCGGGCGTTTCATTAAACCGTGGAAACCGTTGAGACGTCAATGGCAAAGAGCGGACCGGTGCGGTGCGCACGAACTTTTCGTCTGGAGCCAGCGGGATATTTCATGAACGCACAGATTCTCGTTTTGCGGCCACAAGAACGGTAGCATCCACGCGGGGCACAACTAGGCCTGGCGGTGAAATTAAGTGAATTTATCTTGTGGCCGCAATAATCAGACGTCGTTAGTTACAACCAGCGTTACCTATCTAGCTGCTTTCTTCTAAGTAGCAGGAGATAGAGGAAGATAGAGGGAGAAAGATGGCACGGTGTGAGTTATATTGTCACTGGCAGGAACAAATAGAGATAGAACGAGGCAACGAACAGATAAGGGTGTGTGTTTGCTCCCGGGAGAAAGGGGTAACTAGGTAAAAAGGGAGAAGCGCGAGAGTAAAGAAAACAGCGAACCGCAAGATGGAGAGAGACGAAGGGAGATTGAATGAGATGGAAAGAGATGGAAAGCCGCAAGTTTCCAACCAGTTCGTGTCCCTGACGACGAAGACATACGCTAAAAGGAGAGGAGTAGTTAGGAGCAGGGGGAATAGCAGGGGGTGTCTTAATCTTCCTGGTGAATTTATGGGCAAGTTGTTTAGGGGATGTTTAGTTGCACTTAATCTGTAACTGCTACACTTAGCTGCACGAGCGTTACTACCCTGCCACAGAGTAGTTCTCTCTATACCTTCATTTCCTATTCTTTTCACTGTGTCTTCGTCCATCTCTCACGTTTGTTCTTCCTATTCCCATCATCATTCTTTCGAAAACACGTGCTAGACGTACTTAGTCCCCCGTTGATGTGTCTCGAACTAATGAAATCACTTTCCACCCTATTCTATTTCGCTATACGCTTATTTCTCTGAAGCAACGCCGTTTTTCTCACCTTGCCACGTTCAGGCGCGCGTTTACTTCGTGGCCGCGGTAAATACCCTGAGGAAGAGGTCGACCGTAAGACGCGTAATCTTAATACTGTCGTCCATTGCATATATTTACGCTCGTCGCGGCGAAAAATTCTCTCGCGGAAAGTTTTCTCATTTGCGCTTGTGAAATCGCCGAGTCGTAATGGCGGAATTACTTTGCGCGGCGTAAGGATTTCTTTTCTCGCTACGACATTCCTGCATCCTCGTTGCCGGTTTTGCAGATCGCCGTATTTTTCCCCTCGCTTTCGTCCTATTTCTATCTCTGAATCAACGACGATCAAAATTCTCACGTAATCGCGTTACGCTCTTTCAACCACGTGCTCTTGAGAGTTCGATGATTTTTCGAAACCTTCTATTCAATTTTACGTTTTTCGTAAATTAAAAATACTTTTCCGATTCGCTTTTAAAGGAACCAACGTGGTAAGTAGAGTATGATAAAACATGTTAAATACGATAGTAGTTAGACTGTTATCAGCCTGTTATTTAAGTATTAGAAAGGAAAAGAAGAAAAGAAAATGAATGACGAGTATGCTTGCTTGATATGGCCTGCTCCCACTTGAAGAGTAAAAATGTTTGCTATCAAGAATATTTGCATCGATTTAATGCTTCTTGTAAGTTAAAAGTACTATTTATACATAGTTTTTAATACAATAATATGTTAAATCTACCGAGATGATGAATGGCGAGTTTGTCCGACCGATATCGTCTAATTCTACTTCTTAAGAGTCCGAGTATTTGCTATCAAAAATCAAGAGCTTAAGATACGATGAATTATTTCTAGTGGAACATTAAACATTGTATTAATAATTCGTAATACTAATTCATATACTGACCACTATTCGCTAATTTATATACTGCTCGTATTATGCGCATGAATTATTAGAATGATCTTTTAAATGATTCGAAATATCTCCTAAAATATTTAAAATATTTCCAACATTTTCTCTGAATACTATTACTTTATTCCATTCGACTCTTTTCATCTTACTCTTACCATTTGCAATCAAATAGTTTCACAGTTTTCATATTTCGCGTCTCCGGTTACTTCATAAATTTTACCATGATAAATGAAGCTTTTCAACGTAGTATCAAAAGAAGCGGTTATATTTTACGAAAATCTACGTTAACGACGCGCATGGTGTTTGATTCGGAGACCTGCTTCAACTCGTTAAGTGCGATTCGCTTGACCGCACGGTTCTAAGAAAGGAACGTTTCCAAGCTGGTATTTCCTTCCTTGGTATTTTGCTCGTCGTCTTGAACGAAATTAAAGCCAAGGGACGGGTTTGTCCGGGGGTTAATTAAGTAAACTACCATTCCGAAGATGCCGCTTTGCTTTTTGTTCGCATCTCAAACCGATGAAGTGCGAGAGGTGCAAAGGACTAGTCTTGTTTGCTGAATATTCTCATCTTAATTAATTGATGGCGATTGTCGGGGAAAAATATTGCGAAGGCTCAATTAATGCAACATTTGCAAAACGCGCTTCTCTTCACGCGTACGCGGTCATGAATATATAATATTAATCACAGAGGAAGAGACAGAGAGAGAGAGAGAGAGAGAGAGAGGTTTTACAGGCGTGTAGCAATCTTTAAAATAAATACTAATTAGTACACGAGTGTTTAGCTAGGTCGTAAATCAATTTTAAGGATGATAGATTAAGATGAAAATAGGTGCTTACTTTTTGATGAATATTTGTGGTAATTTTTCTTGTACGAATACATATAAATACATATAAGTATTGGAAATTTAAAGGCGCAAGAAGTCACAGAGTGCAGGAAATATATGCAAAGACGTACGTATAAAGTATCTAAACTATTTATTGAAATATATATCTATTGGGTGAAATAAACCTTTACTTTACTTAGGTTTCGTACTTTTAGTTATATACATATATAATATACATGTGTATATACATAATGTTAATCATATATTGTTGAAAAGATAAATAAAAATTGTAAATCAGTCGCAAGTCGTAGGTTGACTAAATTTTCTTCGAAATTTCTCGACGAAATAAGGCGTTCGATACTTGGAGTTTCTTTTGTTAAGAATCTCTCTGTACTAAGCAACGATTGTTTCCACACATTGTCCACTACCTTGTGTAACATTCCTAAGTCATTCTGTCGAAAAGCGGAAAAATCAAAATGCAAATTAAATAAAGTTTTGCAATTACGTCGGCGATATTACTTGCAATTAAAATAACTATGAACGTGACGCCTTTTCCCCTGTCACAGCAAACGTGGTATTTTTTTCAAATTATTTGACGCTTTTATCTTTCAAAGAACGCTATAACGTTCGCTTCATGAGAGTTTTTTGATACGAATTAATACGAAATGACGCACGCGTGAAATTTCTTGTGAATCGCATTTCAAAAGTCTGGCTGGTCATTTAGAGAGAGACTATTTCTCACGGTAACCATGGTGAGGTCATTTATCTAAATTACACGGATTCAGGTACTAAGATTAAACGTTTTAAATGCATTAAAATGAATAATGAGCGGGTATCTCGCATTCGGCGGAGAAACGACCAACGTAAGTGTACTACCAACATTTTTAAGCGGGTAGCGGTAACATGTGTTTTGAAAGGTGAAACGTACTCTCAAAAAGGTACTTGGACGTAGATGGAACCTAGATCTCGGTTATAGAAGGGAAATGGGAACGGATGAAAAATTGGAGCCACGGCATCCTTGGAAATGTTTGAATTATCACTTAGGGCCTCTTTCTTCGTTTCCTAAAAATTCCAATCGTTTTAATTACACGAATTCCGTTCTTCCTCTATCTTCCCGATTCGTCCTTTTTCTCTATTCCTACAATTAACGATATTAACTTCTTGCTTCTCGGTCTTCGCGGAGTCTTCGAGATAAATGCAAACTCTGTCGTCTGTTTCATCTCCTTAGCAAAGGGATACGCCGCATAGATAATGTAAGTACTTGTCGGATTAATTTGCATTTTCATCTCATCTGTGACGTGTTTTGTCCTGGGATAGAGGAGAAAAATTTAATTACAAAGTGTTCTGTATCTCTACCAGCGTTCTCTTTCTTCTTTTTAAATAAATGGCGCCAAGCAAATGTAAAGCTACACTCCGAAGCGAAGACGCGTTACAAAGAGGGTAGCAAACATTACTCGAAAATTTGGAAATTATCGTTCAACGATCGTTCCAATTCTTAATCCTACGCGTTGGAAAACTTTCTTTCCCAACCATGAGTTAAGAGACAAAGAGCGTAATATCAAGTAAAATCCACGGTTCTGAAGCTCCATCCGATCGAACGAAGTCCCTTAAGTACTCTAACCGATGTGTTTCCATTTGGACGAATGAAATTGCACGAGACAGAATGCCTGGAAACGAACGACGAAAACCGAATTAATCCTATACTGGGAATTTTCTATTGATTCTACTGAGATATATGTAATTTTGTGTGCTGCGCTAGATTAGCCGCGTAGTAGTGACACAAGTATATGAGTATGAGTGTGTGGAAGTATGTGCGTGCACAGCGTCTCGTAAAACAGATGAATGCAACTGTTCCATTAGTAGTTTGATATAGAAAATGGTGAGACAAAGAGAGTGCTGAGACGCGTGCAAATGTATATCGACGAAGATCTTGTAAATCACATATTAAATAAATCTGAAATTATTTTGATATCAATTCTAAGTGTAATTTAAATGTTCCTATACATTTATTTCGGAGATTAAGATCCACAATTTTTAACAGATTCAGAAGAGTCACGCCTCGAATCAGAATGTCTTTAAAATTGCACTAAGGCGCGCGTGTGCTAATACGCGGTTGCTTATGGATTTGCATATGACCCAGTGACGGTTGACAAAGCTGCTGGCGTTGTTCAATAGGATCATGGAAACCGGAATCTAGTTGCCCGATACGAGGATGCTTTAGTATGTTGGCCACGTAGAAATACGTGTTTTCCGTTTCCTTATCGGCCCAGGTCCGAGTCCCTTTGGTCAGCCACGTTACGATAGGAGTAACGTTTCTTCGTGTTTTCCTTCTCGCAGAGCTGAGAATATACGCGCGGCAGTTTCCCGGTGTCTTTGTCGTGCGACTTCGGAAACGATATGATGCCACGTCTTAAAATAATTGTCGGATTGTTTCGGATAGCGATCGGGAAATGGAACGGATGTCACGAACGAAACTCTTCGATCCAGCTTTATCCTCTGTTACGGATAGCCTGGCACGAATCGAAGAAATTGAAAACGGAAGCGATGACGTATCGCTAGACACGTCTTAGACTTGCTTTTAACCAAACACCGGTATATTCCATATTGGACGTGAATCGGATTGACAGATTGGATTCAATTCGAACGCTTTCGTCGCAATCTTGTCGAAAAGTTTTTTTCGAGTAAAAGAAAGAAAAAGTGGTAAAAAATTGGAAATGAAATTAGTATTGGAAAAGAATTTCTCACGCCTTGAAGTCGCTTCATGTGCTTAGCCGAAAAACCGTAAATATTACGACGAGACTGCCGATACTACAATTTTAATAAACAGCGAGGATAATGTTGCTTACGACGCCACTTTTGCTGTCATAAGAATTAATGACATCTTCTAGAGTTGTTTGCTTGTTATATTGATCCGCGGTGCTTCGTATCAAACGAAGATTTTATCGTACAGAATACACAGCCTAAACAAGATACATAAATTATGCAACGTGCAAGGAACAGTTGCTGTTATAAAATGAAACTTTGCCTCTCATAACCGTATCTGATGAGAACGTCGTTTTATATGCAAATTTGTGACAAGCTAATGAACTCCCTCTATATTTTGCTGTGCTCTAGAAAAGAACGAAATTATCGGCAGATGGAATTTTCGAACCGGTTTCCTCCGGCTGATATTTCGCGTTATCCTAGCAGCGGATTAATAGCACAATAATTCTTAATTGTTTCATGTTCGTTCTCGAACATTTCAAACGAATCGTCTAAAATCTGTTAAATTAAATTATAACGGTCTTTAGAAACATTCATTCTAACAATATTTACGTTAGAAATAGTTATTGTAATAATATCTTGTCCGATCTACTGTTTGAATAAAAAGAAGAAAAATTTCCAATTGCAAGCATATTTTCGTAATACCAAAAAGATTTCATATTGAAAATTACCAATTCCTTCCACGAATTGCGTAATTTAATAAAAGAGTCGTGGCCAAATTGCGATAATTTTGCTTAATAAACTTTCTTATCGAGTTGATACGCGATTTTCCGTGCTCTTACACGATGGCTAATAACCGAACACATTATCAAAAACTTCCTTTATCTGGTTTGTTCGCCCAATAGAAGTTTGCTGCCAGTTTAAGTTCTTACCTTCTCAGTAAAGTGCATATCTTCGCTTAAGAAGTGGAAAGTTATTTAACTTAAGCGATATGATTCGATACTTCGATTCTTCACGGTGCAAGTTAAATAAAATTCATCGGCAACTTTGTTACTGACACATATTCCCCGCGAGAAAATTCTTCCCATCCGCGAAACTTCCGGCTATTTGTTTTACTTTGCTTTCGTCACGAGCATCGGGAGTTACAAATGGAGGGGCAGCCGAGGATGTAACTTCTTCCCTCTCTTTGTTCTGCGAAAATAGCGAGTCCTGCGTGCGTATCCTTGGAACTTCGGTAAATAAAATGACAGCGTAAACGGAAAGAAATTCTTCGACGACGACGATGAAGAATTGCCGCGACTTTTTACTCGCAAAAATACGACGTTTCGGAAGATGCGAGCTGGGAACATGAAAATAAGAATTTGCTTATAATTGTCCATGTTGCAAAATTAATTCTTCAATGTGAAACAAGTTATCCGAATGCGTGGAACTTTTAACGTTAAAGTTACAAGAAGAACAAATTGGTCTGATAAATAATTTCTCAGATAAAAATTGCATATCACAGTTACGTGAATTTTTGTATGACAACTTACAATTGAAAAAATGACAGTTTTATGCTTTTTTTCTCGTGACATGCCTCGACTGTAATTTATTCGTCTGGTCTCGCATCCCAGATACATATATCCGAGCTGATTCGACTCTTTCGAGCAACTGTTTGCTAAGGCTCGAACTTCAGCACGGCTTAGTCAGGCTAGTTTATGAATAACGAAATACCTGGAAAACTTCTCGACACGTAGTTCTGGCAGGATGCCGAAAGGAATGAGGTTAACGCTCGAAAAACGTTTCATTTATGGAATAATTCGGCATGAGTTATGCGCCGGATTCCTAACAGTTAATTATTAAAGCAGTGAAGCAAATTGATCTTTGAAATAGTTCAGAGCATCCTTTTTGTGCAAGTATTTTTCCTGTTATTTGTAACGCTATGACATATTTCTTGCTGCTCGACATTATTATTCACTGGAAAATTTTCGAAATTATTTATATTACAGAAGTCTATAATTTCAAACTCTCTATTTGCATTTCTACGTGCATACGTAAATTTCACTGTCTGCGCTATTGTTATAGTAATTATTATAGATTAAAGGAAAGCGTAACGACAAACTTTCAATAATATTATTGAAATAGTAATCAACGTTTCTTTAAAATATCCTTCAATTTTTACATCGATATCCTGATTAATTTAAAATTCAAGGAATACAATTCGAAGAACAAGATCGTTGTTTATGGGTAAAAGCCGGTTCATTGGACGATGTTAGATAAGAGAAGAAATAACATGGTCTAAAAATTGTCAAAGTTGCGTAAGACAGTCCTGCTACGTCACGAGAATTCTAATTTGGGTTGCAGGTGACAGACAGAGAGGAGAAAGTAAGATTTTCCTCAAAACGAATGTCATTGTACAGGTTCGTGGTAGATTGTAAAATATAATACGAAAGATGGTAGTACGATGACATTTTATAAGGATATCGACGTGAACACGACGATACATCCTCCAGTTTTGTATGTACATATATATGTACGTAGAATGTACATTGGTCGTGCGGACTTCGTTATTTCGCGTCTTCCTTGTATATCTTGGTATCGGTTTGCCTTTCACCTTTTATGCGCATGAAAGAAGATGATCCGCTTCTGTCCGCTCTGGACAGAAAAATCAAGAAACGAGAGCACAATCGCGAATAAGGGAACGGGTTCGATGTTTCGCACTTTATCGTAGTCGCACTGCGTATAACTCGACGAATGTATATCGGAGAATAAGCTTTCTACATTCTATTCCTCCTTAAATAGCATCGTAGGATGGAAATTTCGTAAAGTAGGTCAGAATATGAAGCACGAAGTTAGCTTTATTATCAGATCGTGTTGTAAGATTATCATTTATCAATTTTCTAAGATTTTAACCGGGTTATTTCTTGGCCAAGCGTTTCCACAATTGCACGATTAAATGTCAATAATGTCAAATTGATTTCGATTGGGGCCGATTTCGATCTTCGCAAACGTAATCTATTTTCGATAGAAACGATACGGCGTATAAAAAAGTGGAAGATCTACAAGCGAAGAAGATGCTATAGCATCCGAGAGATTGGAAATTGCAGTGTTTAATAGATGAAAAGTTTGTCATAGTTTTGGTACTTTTGAAGCAAAATGTAACAAAATCCTTTCATAAGATTTCATTCTCTAGAAAATCGGATCCAGCAATTCGCTAGATTTACTTATCCGCTTAACTGAATTCCAGTTATCATCGAGTCTTATTTTCCAGTTTAACGTAAGCACACACGCGTAACGACGACTCGCACGCCTAAATCCCAAATGAATCAAGTCGGAATAAAGATTCTTCCGTTCCAGAGAAATCGATTGTTCATGAGTGAATAGGGAAGGTCGACGTATTTCGTACGATATAGTTCGTAGCCGATACCGAGATCTGCCAAAAGTTAAAGCTAGCCTCATTACTCGATACGGCGGAACGGCAACGTGGAGTTCGGCTCCCAGTTGGCCACGGGGCGTGTTATTTTCAGGTTTACCCAATTACGAGGAGGGTAGTGAAAGGAGTATTGAAGTGGCACGACGAGCGAACTCGATATTTCAAGATAGAGATCCGATAAACATAGATTGGCTGCACTAAAAATTCGTTCTTGCCGGACGATGGAACTGTTTTTACAGCATATTGCGGCGAAAGGAAACGAGTTGGTGATTAGCTTCTCATCGAATAGCTCCTACTTTGGAAATCTTGTTAATTAGGTGCAGAAAATTCAAAATTTATTTTCATTTATTCTACGATGATCAAAAATCGAAAGAGAAATATTTCTTTTATTTGTCGGTATTTTATTGCAAAAAAATCTATAATATCGTGTGGATTAAAATACTATCACGAAACAAGTATGCTTAGATCCAGTCTCTAGGATTTATAAACACGTACAATTTTTGTCAAATCTCAAAATGGATATTTCATAGTATAAGTTTTTCTTTATTATTAATTCACTGTTGTAAATAATTAAGTGTTCATTACGATCTATGTTATAATATCATGTGGATTAAAATACTATCACGAAACAAGTATGCTTAGATCCAGTCTTTAGGATTTATAAACTTGTGCAATTTTTGTCAAATCTCAAAATGGATATTTCATAGTATAAGCTTCTCTTTATTATTAATTCACTGTTGTAAATAATTAAGTGTTCATTACGATCTATGTTATAATATCATGTGGATTAAAATACTATCACGAAACAAGTATGCTTAGATCCAGTCTCTAGGATTTATAAACACGTACAATTTTTGTCAAATCTCAAAATGGATATTTCATAGTATAAGCTTCTCTTTATTATTAATTCACTGTTGTAAATAATTAAGTGTTCATTACGATCTATGTTATAATATCATGTGGATTAAAATACTATCACGAAACAAGTATGCTTAGATCCAGTCTCTAGGATTTATAAACTTGTGCAATTTTTGTCAAATCTCAAAATGGATATTTCATAGTATAAGCTTCTCTTTATTATTAATTCACCGTTGTAAATAAATATATTATATCGTGCATTAGTAATTAATACTCGTATGGTGGTAGCCTCGCGTGAGAAACATAATGCTGAATGCATTTTCAAGTGAAATAGTATTATCGTTATGAAAATTCTTTGAAAGCAATTATAATTATCAATTGGAACTAATATTTAAAAAACTAGAACCAAATCCTACAGTGAAATTTATTCGATTTATAATTTTGTTTTAGCATTTTCCGTTTTAAAAAGAGCTGCTCGATACATAAACCACTCGAACAGCTATCCTGACGCTATGTCGCGATTCCAAGTTTTACGAGGCTTAAAAATTCGTGTAACGATATGCTTTGGACAATTTGTGGAGAGAATCCAGTGCCGGTAGAAAAATGTCCGTCACGTGATCGAAATGTCAAGCCTTCGTGTACTCTGGACGCTGTTTGCCGAGTAACCAGAGGCCATTAAAAGGTTTATAGGTCAGAAAGTAGAAAGAAGCTTCCAGGTACTATGTAGGACATGCCCAGTCAACCTATGGGCTTCTTGCACTGGATATCCTAGTCTATATATTTCTAAGACACTCTTTTATCACCGATGGTGCCGTTTCTTAACCAGGATTTCACTGTATATCTTAAAGTCGATGAACTGACATTCTACAGAGCGTGTGAGCGTATCTTCTGTATCGTTTTCCATACGAGAACAACGGGGAAAATATACGACGTGTCGGATTTCCTATTTTACAGTGAAGCAATTTGAAAATTCAATATGTCGTCGATCGATCTAATATTAATAAAACTGTCCTTCCAATTCGTTTCGATATTAGATTAAATGTTAAACCATATTTTACCATAATCCTTGTGTCACGATGGTTTATGATTCTCCACTTTGACGAATCGTTATTGAGAAAAATTGATTTCAACCCCATCTGTATGTGTATTGAAAACAACGTGCAAACTCAACTTTATCGTTGGTCTCACGAATGTAGCTAAGCGCGTAATGAATAATAAGCGCGATCCATAGATTGATAATGCTCTTTCACTCGAACAGCCACGTCTAAATGAAACATCACGGCCGGGACAGCAAAACACATGGTTTCATCGTGGAATTCTCGATAAGCTAATAGCACACCTGATGCCTACGTTGCTTTCGAGGGCCTGCCCTCGATACACTCTTCTTACGAAACGTATAGCTACCTTTTAAGCGTTCCCCGTATCCACTCACGTTGGATGCACGTCTATCATACCGCGTGAATACTTCATATCTAGCCCGTACGTTAGGTTCTCTACAACACACGTCAGTGGTGTCATTAATTTTACACAAACTCTTATAGGCTGCAGTTGCATCCCCCGAGCAAAACCATTGACCTGTCTGAAACCTTTCTTCGTTACGAACGAACAAGATAAAAGTCCGCTGTACGTAGAAGTACAGGACCAAGCTTATCGTGCTCCATTATGTATCTTTCACTGTATTCCGACAATGCGACCCCAGGTTCGATAGTCCGCGACCGCTACGTAATAAAAATCTAGCGCAACTTCATATCGAGAGCGAACGAGAAACTTCAGAGTTTCGCTTGGGATACGGTTGAAACGGTCTAAAAAGGGTGAAAAAAGGAAGAATAATCAGACGCGTGAAGTCGAACCAGCGTAAAACTACGAAGTTCCCTATAACCAGGTATGTGTCCCTATAACCAAGTCGCTATACAGTCGAACCAGCGTAAAAACGCGAGACTTCCTATAACCAACCGGAATGACGCGGAAATTTGAATCTGTAAGCGAGGCAGGAAATGGTCGGATTTTACGTTTAATACTAGCCGTAATATCTTTTAGCGCGTAGTTCACGCTGAATTTTAAAGCTAACAGGCGATTTTCGTTCCCTCTCTCGGTTGGTCTCGCTTCTCCATCTCGGGGGACGAGAGTACGAAAAGCAAGAAAGAGGATAATAGCAGAGGCGCGTTAAAAAAAAGATTAACGAGGCGATGAATATTTAACGGAAAATTATGCATAACGTCATTCGCGATCTCTTTATCGTCCGGTGTACCTTATCATCTCAGTCGGGGGATTTTTTTTTCATAAAGCGCTTTCCCAACACCCAGTTAGAAAAACTTTTTGACTGCGGGTATAGGGAGACGTGGAAGTAGAGGGGGTCTGCTTCCACCAAGGGACCGCTCAAGTTATGGCAACGAGTCGAGCAAGGAATTCCGCTTGTCCGCGGTTCATTTTTATTGAATAAATCGCACGAGCGAACGAGCGCCTGGGACGCTTTACGATTTCTTTAATAACGCGATGAACATTCCCCTGTTCTCGGATGATCCTATATCCGACCTTTCTTTTCACGTAGTTGACGATGACGACCGTGATTATGAGCATACGATGTTGCGATAATCTAGAACATTCTTAAGGTCGAACATGTTAGAAGATGCACGCGAATCGCTCGTAGACAATCTGCTAATCGTGCAGATACTTGTACGTATTTTAAACTTAATCCAAATAAATTTCAAACATATTCCAAATTTGTTTCAAATCTAAAAAGTACACGTATTAGTGAGATCTACATCTTAATGAAATAATTTAAAATCATTGGAATCGACAGAGTATGGCATATTCTTAGATATATACAAATAAAATGAATTCGTTCACACTTCGTATCGAATGAATTACAAATTCAATTTTAAATTTAAACGTTTCCTTGCCATTTCGAAGCTTTAAAACATTAATATCGTCGTTTCTAAAACGCAGCATATAAAATGGTTCGAGAAGTACCATATAACTGCGCAGGACTTTAATAAACACGACGACGTCCAATAATAATTATCAAACAAAGGCAATAAATGACAAAGTCTAGAACAGAAAGCAAATGGATTTCTATATCTTATAATTATCAACAATTTTCCGTTTAGCGTTAAAAGTTTCCCATTAATTCCCATAAGATAATTCCATGAACGTCGATCGTTACTAATGACGATTCGAATGTTTAACGTATGCTATCACCGACGATCGTATATGGAGCGCAACCCTTTGTTCCTCGGACTCTATGTATAGCGTCATTCTATCCGTATTCAGGCGAAACGAAGATGTGGGGCGTGTTTTAAAAATACCGACTTGTCCCTTCACGACGACACTCGGAGCGACGGAGACGTAAAGAGAATAGAAAAGAGAAAAACGCGGAGAATATACACGCGGTTGGTGGTCCCTACGATGAAGCAGTTTAATAAAACGTCGAACGTCACGCGCAGCTCTAAAGCCGTGAAAGGTAGAACGTCATTTGATTTTGAATAATCATCGTATAGCACGGGGACAGCCACTGGCTCGAATATTTTTTATCCTTTCTCTTTTCCTTTCTGTCGTTTGTTTTTTAATTTTTTGTTTTTCACTTTTTTTCTTCTACTTTCCCCCGTTCGTTCCGCCTGTTTTTGTTTTATTCGTTTCTGGTACTTCTATCTGAACGAGCGCACAATATTGATTTCCGGTCGAATTTTTATTCGCTTTCACGAGGCCAGTTTCGGTACCGTGGAAATCGGTCGACGGAATTCTCTGTGTTTTGCGCTTGTGATTGATAAAACGATAGTTAACCGGAATTTATACTGTCTCTATCGTGAATTTCCAGTGGCCTTTTTTGTTACATCTTTTCTCCCTTCTTTTATTTCAGCCTCCGTCTTTGCTACAATTTTCTTTCTGAATATTCACGCTTGTTACGATATCCGATAATCACGAGATATGCCACCGTAGTAGCGTTGTAAGTATTTGAGTATCAGGTCCCTCCTGCATACTAATTTGCCAATTAAGAATATCAGTAAATTGAAAAGGTACAGGTTGGCGGCTAGGAACTCCTATTTTCTAATTTGGTCACATGATATTAGTTTTTTTCACACAATTCCTCGTTCATTGCTAAACGGTTTGTATTTTATAGAACAGAATAGATCGTTTCTCTTTACAAGTGTCATATCGAAGCACGCCTACTTGACCATTAAATAACCTGAAAATCAGAGAATCAACAAGACGGTACTCGTCATATTTTTTCACTCGTAAAATCTACGTTTGCAACAATTTACACGTATCCAATTGTTTATGCACGTCGGTGTACATAATTGTTACATAATACGAATGGAAATATAATAAAAACGCCATGATCAGAAGAGGAGAGATACTCAAGTATAATCGCGATTTAAAAATTCTAGTACCTGCTATAATACATTTAAAGTCAGTTTCGCGTCATCTCGGTCGCCATTACTGTAACAATGAATTTTAAGCTTCGAACAGCCGAAAAAGAACAAACTGAAAGATAGATGGAGAGAGACAGAGAGAAAGAGACCCAGTCGCGTCAGATGTGGACGACAAGATAAATGTGAATTTAAATAATTATTCATTTGGAGTAGGCAAATGGAATTAAAATACAAGCGGTGGTAGTGAATCGCGGTGAAACGAGGGTAAGTCGCGACGTTACGGACGAGAGCAGAAATTTTTGGAATGGTGGAACGTGGAGAGCAGATGGTGCGATATGGGAGAAGAAACGAGGGTCCGCGATGGGAGATGTAATCCACGAATTAAGGACCAATCCCGTATCATCCCAACATTGCCCATGAGGAAAGTCTCCAGTCGTTTGGGGATGATATAAATTGTTTTAACGCCGGTCTGATGCGATTTGACGAAGAGCGTTCCCACTGGAAGCAGTCGAACGCCAGATACCGCTATTAAATGAAGGATTTCTGGTCCCGTCTGCGACCCATGCCCGTACCAGACGGATCGTGCCTATGCTCTGTGAAATATGATTTGCATAAAGGCTTAGAGTCCTACTGTCGAGGTATAGGGTCGTGCAGGGTCACGTCTATCCGTCCTTGCACAGCTTTGTCTGACTTTAGAACGATTACGGACCTCCGGTTGAGATATTGAGCTATAAACATCGGTAATTCAACCTCTCGGATTGCTGTCGATGGACACCAGGGACTGATCTTTGCCCTGGCTGCCCTCGCTTGTTCGCGTTTAATCAGATGAATACTCATCAGGAACTTCTCCGTTGTAATGGAAATTAGTACGACGAGGAATATTAACGGGTCGTTGTGGAAAGTGTTGTCTGACTAGTTACTGGTTATATTACTTGCTACAGGTCACGGTTGCGGTATATTGTTCTACTTATTTCAAACGATATTCTGAGACACTGCGATGCGTATTTATTTAGATATTCTCGTACGTTTTATACGTGTACGTTTAACTTGGATAAATTTCAAACATTAGATATAAAAATATTAGAAATCATATTTTTCTTTTGGTTAAAACTTTTGAAACTTTAACGAAGATTTGTTTTATAAAAGACTTGCACTACTACTGGCGTATTTATCGGGTAAGCTTAGATTGATTATTAACTGGAATTCCAGTCTTACTTTTTTTCGTCTTTCTTTATAATTTTTTTTCATTTTATCATTACGTGCTTTTAGATAGGTAGGTCATACTTCGAGAAAAAGGGAAAGAATGCAAGCACGTAATAACGTTTGAGTTTGAATTATTATTTCTAGATTGAAATAGAATTTGCCTAGGTTTTTATACGCGAAATGGTCGGAATTTGATATTCATTATCGTTGAGATTCTTGTTAATTTCTTCGGTATTTAGCTCTTCAAACTTCGTCAAAGGTGCAACTACCTCTTTAAAGGAAGATAAATGATGAACTTAGTAGAAGATAAATGACCAAGTTCAAATCAAATATTTGCTATCAAACAAAGAACTCGGCAATTAATGTCGTAAAAATTCATGTCAGGTTAAATGACGTACATTGGTTGCAATTATACTACACATATTAGTTGCAAGTCTAACTATACGCACGCTATCTAACATACGGTGTGTTACTATGCGTTACGGTGTGTTAATATTCAAATTCAGTAATAGATATAGCATAAGAGTTAACAACCACCAAAACCCTCCAATTACTCAATTACTTGACACGTCGGATCAGATCCGTAGGCTAAAAAGACATTACCCTTTAGATTTAAGCACTAGATTCAATTAGAATCAAACACACGTTAAACGCTTATTAATCATGTCATAGTACCACGCTAGAAAAATTTACTTGTAATTCTCAATGAGAATTGATTGTAAAATACATCCAGATAAAAAAAAATCTAACATACGCGCTATATATCGCATTATCACAACTATCTATGCACCGTCCAAGCTACGCTGTGGTGAACTATTGGGTTGGCAACTAAGTGATTGCGGATTTTATCATTACCACCTAATGACAAAATCCACAATCACTTAGTTGTCAACTCAATAAAATCGGAGATGGTAGGATACAGATCATAGAAATTCCCATTTTGCAATGAAGAAAATTTGTCAGAATCGTTGAACCTGAAAATCTGAATTCCATTTTACCATCGCCAAATAATTTACATAAGCTTTCGTTTGTTATTCTTCCGGCAGCAGCCAGAACAGGTTACAAGCATCTGATTTACAACTTTATCAACAGCGATGCGCTACGATGCTTTTCACGTTTATCCGCCGGCTCCATTTTGTTACATAACAAAACGTTCCTCGATGGCTGCGACGGTTTGTTGCATAACGCAAGTATCTCGATGCGTTGCACGCGCAATTATACTCTTGCGGCGATATGTAACGCGAAATACGATTATGCACTCGTGTAAACCGGTAACTATGAAAACCAAAGCGGTTCTCTGCGCCAGCTTTCGCTGGCGTTTCGTCAAAACGACGAACCAAAACAGCGGCTTCGATCGGAACGAAAAGTATCGTAAGAAACGTTGCTCAAGCAACAGCGTTAAGGAAAAACAGCCTGTAATATCTGAAATATAGATTAATTGTTTCAACGTTACGCAGCAGTTTATGCACTGCTTTTATCTTCCAATTTGTGTCGGTGAAGTCTTCTCGCAGAACTTGTTGATTTCATAATTTTGATTTTATTGACATCTTGCCGAAGCTGTAAGAATAAACTACATATAATGGAACATTGTTTATTTATTCATAGCAATTGGACTGCGAATATTTCTTCTTGCTATTTCTTGTTATTTTTATTTTAAATCTTGCACAGTCTGTAAGCGAATCTTGCAAACACTTTGCTTTTAGATTTTTTTTACGGTTACAACATTGCTGTATTACATGACATTTTCGATTCGTTGAAGAATGAAGATACAGATAAAACTATACGTAACTTATCGAAGACATATCGCTTGATTAAACTAATTAAGGTATCGTAAAAGTACGAATTAAGATGCAGCAAGCCTAAAATTACACGGTGTAAGTATAAGTAATGCTCGAAGAAGCTACTATTTATACGTACACGATTTAACAATCAAACTTTACCAGTATATTTTTCAGAAGTAATCAAGCAAATTTTCGATTACGATAATTTTACCCTAACCAGCACGATCTCATTTACGATATGTGTCATCTTGTCGATAACTTGCCAATAAGCTGTGTCGTGCAGCATCGAAATTCGAAATCATTACACGAACCGTGTTCCTCATCTTAACCCAATTCCCCGTGCGAAAATGTAGATGACTGAAAATGGAAAGAACCGGACGAAAATGTAAATACCCATTCGAGGGATATCGTTCAGACGAGCGAGAGAAAATTAACTCGAAAAATTCGTAGACAGCGGCTGAGTAGAGACAAAGAGGAGGCAGAATCGGAGGAGAGACGCGCAGGAAGACGAAGACTATGCCGGTGTCGGATCTTTCCCCTTTTCCATTCCACTTTCTGCATTACGACAGTCTTACACCGCGTTGGAATTCATTTCAATGAATTTGCATTCCAACGTCAAGGTGTCCTTTCTTCCTCCAGTCGAACTTTATTTCACAGGTATATAGGTACATGTATAGGTGTACAAGTGGATCCGAGTCCCCGGACCTTTTGATAATTTTTATTTGATCAGTCGTTAATTAACGTAGGAAATTGTTATCGCAGCTCGGCCGCCTGTGCTTCGTATTCCCGGCTGAAAATCCCGATAGTTCGAAGAGTTGGTCAAAGGAAAGATAAAGTGTAAGAAGGTTCAGGAATTTCAGACGGAAAGCGTCGTTTGTTCCGCGTAAAGCGATGACTTCGACGGAGTAGAGAGGACAGAAAAGTGTTTGATAAGTTCTTGGCCTTCCTTTACTCCGCTTGTTCCTCGCGAAGGTGATGCATTTTGTCTTTCGGAGAATACATGTCACGATGCACTTATTCCACGACTTTAAACTTTCGTCCTGGCGTATCGCGTTCTACCATAATTTTTGGTATGTCTCGTACCACGAGGTATCATATTTAATGGATGTACGTGTATCACAGCAATTGTAACAAGTATAAACACGCGTTAAACATAATTTGATATTCGAACGGTATTAAGAAAAGTAACATTTGGTGCATTCCTTTTCCTTTATTTTCTTTCGAATCGAACGTCTGATTAATTTATACTCGCGGAAAGAACTTCTTCATTTTTGTTCAATGATGTACGACTTAAATATAGAACAGATAGGTTAGAGTAAGTATTGGACAATCGATCTGTTATTCAAATGTAAAATGGATGAGTTAGAGTAAGAAAGTATATCTGAAGTTAGAGGGTAAATAATTTATAATTTACATATAGAAGAAATGTAGATAGGCAATTGTACAATTTGTAGACATTTTTATAGGAACCTTAATAAAATGCTAGAATATTTCTTGTACAGCTTCCTCGAACAAAATATGATAAATTTCTAAAACCTTTAAATATTTCCACCTATATTTACATATATGTTCTGTCTGTAAAATGTGATATTTATTGAAAAAGTGATTTGTTAGAAAACTACAATCAATATATCTTCGATAGAAAACAATGTTGATAGAGACATAGCTTTTTTCTTTTATCTAGCACTTTATTGTCTGTACTATCGTTCGTTCTGTTTTGTTCCTGCTATTAATTGTTTCTGTACACCATGGCTATTTGAAACATTCATTCTTTCTTTCTCGTTAAACATTGTTCTCGCATGTAGTTTACTCGACGCATTGCAAAACGTTTGATTAAAAGTACTACGCTATTGTAGTGGACGCTGTGAGTAAAGACATATTATTGATATTATTATACGAGTAATTAGAAATGCAATAACGAACGGAGTACAAGTACGTGGTATTACGCTACTCTAAATCCTCTGTTCTCAAATCCTATAGTTCTCACACAATTGGCCTTTTCTTCAAATGCGCACTGTGACCCATTTCGCACAAGCACGTGTACTCTTGAAAGACGGTACAGAGTCCTTTGAAACTGACGCTAAGAATATTTCAACTTCTTGGCTAGTGTATTTGAAAAATTCTATTTTTCTTTTCATATAATTATTACAAATGGTGTAAGTGAAGACTTTAGCTTCAAGTTTTTGTAATTTTGAATACAAAATTCACTTAATTTAATACGTTATGAAATTTAGAATATTTATATATACCTTTCATGGATTTTTAGTATCGTCGAGTTTCATTTTTGTTGACTAAAGCTATCCGTACAATTTTAATTGTCCCAAATAGGCTGGATATTTTATGCTATCTAATTGAAGAGTAGTTCAGATGAAATGTACGTGAAAAATGGTTTTAAAACGTTCCATTAAGTGCTTCACTAAAAATAACAATTTCGTCTCAATTTTTTTGGTTTTGGTCCTTTAAAAAATAGTGGTTTACGTATTGCACGAATACGAAGCTACAACATGTTTTTTAGTCAGTAGGGAAACAATGTTCGGCGAAAGTATAAGAGGAACCTTTAACAGAGCAAACTGAACAAAAGCTTCTACGGTATTTCCATTATATTTTATCTATAGTACACACTGTTCTTGTTGTTGCATTTTGTATCCCGTTTGAATGATCATGGTTTCATGGTACAATTTTCATGTATTTCATTTTATATAATATCATATACATACACAGCATGCTACTTTATTGAACTATGTGCATAACATGCTTTATCTTTTCAAATATTCAACGCGTCCTTCAGGGAAACGTTGCAAAACCTGTCTGCTTTGCATCATTTTCATCTTTATAGAATAAATTACTTAACGTAGCAAACATTGCGCTGTTTATGCAGTATACATTTGTAATACTACTGATGGAAACCAGAGTTGGTTCAAATTAAATAAAACATTAACGTACTACGCGAAATTGAATATATTTGACTGATCGAACCTCCACATCGGGTTTCCACAGGTTGGTCAATCCTTAATTAAATGAATGTTTAATTTTGAAGAAACAGATGATCCAAATTCATGAATTGCCGTATTTAGGAAATGTAATTATGGAATAAAATATTCGTCAGATCAATTCACCCACCGTATTCTAACAATAAGCAAACAACCGTTTAATGCTTCTATTTCCTCACCTCAGTTTTCATGCTTACGTGCTTAATCATTAAACGTCTCTATAACGCAAACCGTGGCTTTACACATTTACCACAATATTTCTACGAGACACGAAACGAAACCAGTTTAGTAAACGAACCTGACAGCGTCAATAATTCCGATCGATAATTCCTTCATCGATACATTGCAGTTAGAACCATAATAAGACTATAATGTCAGTTCTCGTCTCGATGTAAGTGGGCACGAATCGAGAAAAACGCACACGCGTTAAAAATTTCACGACATATTGTACAAGGTATAAGCACGACGAAAATCTATAGTTTTGTTTAACAGCATGCTTTAATTATACGTTTATTATGGTAGTAGCAGCTTAGTAATTTTCGGGTCCAATAACATATTTACTGACAAATTCTAATAGACACGAGAGAGTTTCTTTCACAAAGTATCATAGCTTTTTTCAATGTATGAACAATAAAATGGATGCTGCACGCTACATGCGCAAGACGTGATTGATCGTTCCCATAATATCCTATTTACCATGCGATCTTGTTTAATATCCACCGTTCAAGATTCGATGGGTTCTTTGAAAAACGCATTATCATCGTATTCGTATAGTACGTAGCGTATCGCGTATATAAATAAATTTTAACGGTGTCGTCAAGATTCTTCGATATAAACAGCCATTTCGTTCGATTTCGCGTTACTTTCGGGCTGCTGTGTGCATGTAAGGTGATTGTTTCCCAGAAATACGTTCCAGAGAAATATTTTATAGCGGTGGCTAAGGTTACGTGCAACGCGGCTCGTATGCACCATCGTCAGTCTTTCTATTGAGTTTTATGTAAGACAAAAGGTACCTATAGTGTTTGCACTTTACATTTTCCTTGTTGGAATACTACGACGGTAGCTTGTAATTGCTTGTTTAAACGGGAGAAATTGCGACCACGTTGAACAACGGCAATTCAACTTGTTCCAGTACGAAGCATTTGTCTTTCTCGAGTGTTGGATCAATTATTATCAATGTACGATGAAAGTTAAATTACCTATTTGTTTGTAATATCGATACGTTGCTTATAACAAAGGCCAGTTCCGCTGGCGTAATTTTTACGCCAGCCATTGAGGAAATATGGTTTTTCTTATGTCTCTAATTGCACATTCTCGTAATTTACTACACTGTCAAAGGATTAAATACAGGTTTGCAATGCTGAATTAAATTACTTTGGCATCTCTTAATTTTTATACAATACGTTTTTATTCAAGAAAGAAAAACATAGAAGAAGGAATCTCTAGGAGATTTAAACGATTAAATGTAGAGTGGGAAAGATTTTGATCGTACTTAGGTTTCTTCTTATCAGCAAATGGGAAAGCAAAAGGTACTATTTTATAATCCATCTTCGCACATTGCTACCTTGAAAAACGTGATTTAAGTGGAGCGGGAAACTTGTAACGAATTCCAATTATCACTCCTTTTTCTCTTTTCTTTTTTTTTTTTTTTTTTTTCGTACAATTTAAACTCGCAGCTTATAGAAGGGCAGGTCATAGTTGTCTGTCCATCCATCGTTGTGTGTTGGTAAATCCATTACCGCTGGTAAAAAGCGTTCGTGCTTCATCGTTCCTTTTTCGTCTGCGAAATTTCCCTCATCTTTCTACCTCAGAAGTAGAAGCCACGGTCGTTACGTCGTTCCGGAACTAATTCCCGTTTAATAAGTTTATCAGCCTGGTAAGGCACTCGCGAAAGTAGCGGCGTTTCGGTTCGCCTTTTCATCTTAGGCTCGTTGCTCTTTATTTATAGCGCGTTCTGAAATCTCGTAGCGGGTCAAGATGAGGCTTTCGAGCTCGCTAATTAAATGGAGCGCGATACCACAACATAGTTTCTTGCCTTTCCAAACATCCAACCTGCTTACCAGCTCTTTCTTCTCGCGCCACCTCAACAAAAGTTGCGAGTACAAATTGTATCTTTTTATCCTGGTAATTCATTTTTGTCACTCTCGTACGTTGGCTGAAGCGATCGATTGCGTTTTAAACGTGCGAAAGGTGCAACGAGAAACGGAGATGTCGAATAGGTGAAACGCAAACGAGAGAACAACGAAATCTAAAATCATAGAATAGACTCGCGCTTTGAGATTATTAGGCAGCGATTAGGATTCGAGGTCTGAGATCTAGAATCTGAATGTTGTCAGGTCTGCAGTTCAGAGCGATTCAAATTATAGAATAAAAATATCTAGGATCTGCATTTTTCTAGATTTTGCACCTACCATCGCTCTAGAGTGTTTGCACCTTACATTTTAAAATTTCCGGTATTCGAAGTTTAATATTCAGAGCTTGCGGTCAGATTATGGGACCTGATATATATCCAGGATCTATGTTTTTTTAATTATAATTCCTGGATTATAGATTTCTGGATTTGGCTACACATAGATTCTGGGTTCATAAATCAATTAATCAACCGTGGAATATTTCACGGCATCGGCGATTCCATAATCCAGCGATACCCCGGATGGAACTCTAAAGTTTTAGAACCACTGTATTCAAGATCCTTCGATCTGACAATGGATCCCTAACAACCGGTCTTTGCCGAAAACTTGCGAGTGAAGATAGCAAGACTCTAAATTGTAATAAAAGACTGGAAACGTGACGGTATCTCGGCTTTGAGAAAAAAAAAAAAAAGAAAAAAGATTGGCAAGGGATGTATAATAAAAGGGGCGACGCGTCTAGCGTAAAATGAAGCTGAAAGCCCATGAATAATAATGCGACACGGAAGATACTTATCGCGGATTCTAAGTACATTCAAGGGATAAATGGCAGAAAGGCGTGCATAAAGCATTGTGAGATCTTCGGTATCGCGACAGCCACAACTTCTCACTCTCACATTCTGCTAGCGATATCCGCATAAAATGAAATCTTTCGTGGTTAATAATTTACTATCCGGAAAGAGTAAATACGGAGGAAGCGTATGGACAGATGTAACCGGAACGGTGACTGAATCGTCGAATTTCAAAGCGAACAAGTTTATAACGCCGGCGGGCGGACATGGCGTTCCCCTTTTTCAGTAGATTGGAAAAAAGAGAGCAAGATTAGAGAGCGGAGTGCTTTCTTGGGTAAACTCCTGCTATCTTTCGACGCGCTTTGATCTACGAAGAGGCAGCGGACCGTTCTTGCTTCTTCTTGTTTACCGGACATCTTTGCTCGCAGGCCCGTTTCCTTTTCATTCGTCGTCGCTTGACCAGCTTCGTGCAAATGCATTACACGTTCCGCGAGACAGATCCCCCGAGTGCTATTTTAATGTTTAGAAGGGTGTGGCTTATGTTTCGACCTCTTCTTAAGCGCTAATTGCTAATTCTCTTTTATTCTTGTTTCAGGTAAGTCGCTGAACTTGAAAGTAGATGAAATTCCATTGTCTAACTGGATCTAGCGAGTAAGTAACGACCGAATTAACATTGTATCAATGTAGTCGTCCGAGATCAAAGTTGAAACGAAGCTTGATGAGTCGTAAAGCCTTTATATTCTGAATTATGCCATTTTTTGCTTTTATATAAAATTTGTGATGCTTTTGATATCATAAGATATTTAACATAATTTTCTTCCTTTTCTAAAATATATACTATCGCTACCTATAACAATTAATATCCTGTCGAAACGGGCAACAGCGAGTCGCAGAAAATTTATTCGATGAATTCGACGTGTTACGTGAAACAATAAAAATTGATCGTCGATATAATTTATGAATAACCGATTCCCTGGATATCGAAAATTAGATAAAAACCGTGTCAAACTGTAGATTGATTCGATACGTTAATTTGTTTCGTTACGGGCTGACGCAGCGAATTGAACACGCCGAGTGAAATGAATTTTCCAAAGTTGAACGATCGTTCACCAGGCCTGGCAGCTGTAACGTTGAAAATTGAAACGGTTTTCTAAGTCTCACAAAGCCACTTGATAACTTGCTATTAATTACGCTACTTCAAAGTTGAGTTTGTTCGCGCACCATATCAGTAAGGACTCGAATTGCAAGATAGCAGTAAATACAGCGTAAAAGGATGAGGGTTCGGCATGCGCTTCGTAATACTTTAAGCTGTGTACTTCGTAAATTTATGCCAGTTTGCTAAGCCTACTATCGTATGCCAACTTGAATCTTCTGCGCAAATAGCGATCCTTGCCCAGTGTTATTTTATTTAAAGAACCACGTGTGTATCTTTCGGTTGAAGATCTGCTTTTGATGTTTGGGGCCTTCGTGTTATTAATTATAGTCTGAGAGATGATGGTATTCGTGTTTTCTTTTAATCTTTCCGAATTATCTTGATAGATGATATTAGGGAGCGTATCACTGGAAAGAAGAACATGTTACTCTAATAGAAAATATTAAAAGATATTCGCTTTCGTCTTAGTTACTTTATCGTTTTATCACGAAGTTCGTATTACTATGTAATTCTAGACTTTGTTGTTACAAAACGGCATATGCTTTTCGAATTAAAACGTTTATTCGTCATTTAAATTTAGTATATAGTATGAAGCATTTGTAATAACATTTTTATTAGGTCGTGTTAATTTATCAACTGGAAATCGATTTATTATAACGAATACGATACAAAGAAATAACAAATTACAATATTGTTTCGATAAGTACTAAAACACAGTAGTTATAAAGTTTTTTAATATTTCGTTCATTTTTCCGTAACCTTTAACTTTTAGGATAAAAGCAAGTATTTCGATAACTGTTTAATTGGAGATATGAGAATTAATAAAAGGAATCAAAATTAGTACACACCGAGGAGAATCGGAAAATACGAGTTGGCCAAATTTCCTTGACGATAAACGTAATTGGAATTCAGTAAAATTCGTAGCTGTCTTGTCAATTCGTTTAAATTTCCTGCCAAAAGAAATTGGCTTCGTTCTAATTTTTCGTAATTTGTGCTAATTTTACCGTCGATGTCTGTAGCTAGAATAAATCCGTAGCTGCTCTTAATTAATTAATGTCAGTCAATGTTTAAATGGAAGCTCCGACTTGGATTTCGTCACACGTTAATTACGTTAAAAAATACACATATTCACCGTATTGTAGGGTATAGAAACAGCTTCTTCTCGATTTGTCGATAAAATAAAAATAAATTCACCGCGAATAACTTACTTATTATTTTAATACAGCAGCAACGTTAACTCAGCTATTGACCATAATACACTCGCCAATGAACGCAAATATCATTGAAACACGGT
Organism: Bombus soroeensis; assembly: GCA_014737365.1. Classification (NCBI taxonomy): domain Eukaryota; kingdom Metazoa; phylum Arthropoda; class Insecta; order Hymenoptera; family Apidae; genus Bombus; species Bombus soroeensis. The sequence continues at coordinate 166,521 of JACXIL010005353.1, forward strand.
TCAAGTTTCAACAAAATCATTCATCATGATATATAATTGCACGCTACCATTATATACCTTAACGTCGTGTTACATATTAATGCTCGCTCCATATCGCGTAATAAAAGAAAAAATTGGATCGTTGAGCGTACCTCCATCAACGATTAAAGTAAACCAATAATCCACTTATCGTCGCGAAAAAAACACTTAAAAATCACCAACAAAATCATAGCGCGGTTTTTGTAACGCGAATGTGCAACACCAATAGTCCAGTTAGAGGGAAATATTTCACAGAAAATCTGCATAAGTTGATGGTGGGTAATGAATACTTCCGTGTGAGTTGCGTTCTAGTTGGCACTAAGTCACGTTGAATATTAAGAAGGAATTTTCAGCGAGCATGAGCACGATAAGAGAGCAGCGAGATTGTTTTTATGAAACCTAGTGTCTATATACGTTCATAGTTTTTAAGAACACGTTCATCAAGAAAATATTGTTTTCTGCTGGATGGATGAAAGAAAATGACGAGCTGTCTTTGTTGGGTCGAGGAGCGGGTATCGCCGAATCGCGTCTCTCGCAAGACAAGAGCAATCGATAAAAGCAGTGGGTCTGCAATTCAAATTTAGGGCCACGCTACTCGCTGCATGTGCACTGCAATATCTCCAATTACTGCCTTCGGTTGTTCAACTGTTGGCTTCTTTCTTTTACAGAAAAGATAGGGTGTTTGAAAATAAGGAACAAGATAGGAAATTGTAGGTATAGATCGCGGAATAGTTGGTAAACTGTATGTTCTTTGGACGTAGGATGACTTGAATTTTAGTAACGGAATTTTCCTACGTTTCTGAACGTATTAACTTTCCTGATCGAACAATTTCTTGGCCAGCGTGAAACGATCTTTTGTCATCAATCGTTGATAATAGAAATACATTTTTCTGATGTTCTTGCGAGGAAGACGTAATTAGAACCAGTTTTACTGAAAATAAATGCGTTTACTGTTGAGGAAATTAACGACGTTGTAAAATACAATATTGCCCAGACGCATAGAACACGAAAGGATTAAATATGAAAATTTGTATAATACAGAAATCCCTTTTATCGCGCTAAACATTAATCTTAGCTTCGTTGCTATCGAACCTACGACACATTAAATCACAGGTAGTCGAGGAAAACATCTTGCTTAAGAAAAACTGTAAAATATTTTCGTTTTTAATGAGAATTTTAATGTAAAGAAACAAGCAACGTTTCCTATCGATCTACGATCATCTACGACGAAGTCTACGAGAATTTTCACAACTATGAATCATTGTTACTAATGTTCATACGCGATATGCATTTATTCAAAACCTTATCGGACTGAAAGATCGCGTTTCAGATCGAAAGGCCTAATTTTCGAAGCCACGCCCATTAAACATTTCCCAGAAAGCATTATATATTTAATGCGTAGTCCCACTTTTTTTTTTTTTAACATTCTGCGTGTAGGTGTGCCGTTAAGGTATCGCGAAACGCACGCGTTTAATATTCGTACGCGTGCGTTATGGGCGAGCATTAAATCCACGCGGTAATTTAGATCAAAGATAAAGACAAGGGACGATTGGGCAGAAGGCGAGCAACGACGTCGGAATTAAACGGTCAACGAAAAATGCTCGTTCTAAAAATAGCGAAACCATTCTCGAACTGCTTCGTCATCGACGTAGACAACCAAGAAGCCTGTTCCATGAATCCTAATCTGAAATTCTTGGAGTTACGACGTTCGAAAATGGTATCGCGTAGAGAAGGTAAATGGAAGTGTTGTTTACGATGCTTGTTTCCCTTGGTCAGCTATCAAATTGAAGTATGCGGTGACGTTACTCTCGTCACAAACACGTAAAGAGACTTAAAACTTTTAATTTTACATTCTCAACGCACAAATTGTAAATGTAAAACATAGTTACGATATATTGTACTATTTATCATATGTTATTGCACGCATTTATTACATATCAATATCGTGGATCGTATTATCACCGGAAATATTTCTATCAGTTTAGAGAATCTCTCTTAGTCTGACTTATAATTAAACAAACTAAAGAGTCTGAAGCCTTTCAAATTACGGTAGTTCTGTAAGATTGAAAATTAGAATCGGCAGTTGTATCGCTGCATAGTTTTTCGTATTCGAGACTCAATTTAATCAGGTCTAAAAAGTCAAATGTGCTCTTACGCGTACCTACGATGATCATCGTTTCCCTTCGCTTGCGTAATTTTGCAATTGAAGAATAATAATATAATAACCAAGGACAAGGGTACTTTTTACAGAATGCAACCAGTAAACGTTACAAAAAATAAGAGACTATTCTTATATCGATCGAATCTTCGTTCTAGCCTCCTCTTTAAATTTCTCCTTAGGTTGATTTGAATATCTTGGTCCTTCTGTCACCTACGACGCCTTACATTCTGACATAATGAAACCTCATGCTCACGGCGCACATTTCCCATCTACATCCATCGAATCTTTTTCGATGGCGTTGCCCTCGTATCGCGTGGCACCGTACTTTGCTTTTACGATCGTCCTTCCAAATCGTACGCTACAATCTTCTTCGTATCCTTCGGCTCAAAAGAACAGACCAACTTATCTAACATGAAAAGTGGCTAGGCACGCGAAAGCGCTTGGCCAGCGGCTGACGAATCACGTGAGCGTTTGTTGGACGATAAAACAACGCGGTGAATGCATGTAGGCGAACATCTGTAAATTTGGTCGGTCCGGTTCCCGTGATATAGGAGGACCGGTTCCCACATCGGACATTAGACGCAATGTAATAGAGGTCTTGGCGAGTGTCCAGACGGTCAAACGGAGTTGGATAGTAGGGCCGTAGGGCTGGGATACTGCGCTAACCAGCCTGCATATGTACGTATCTCTGCACGCACGTGCACGTACATGTACGAATGTGCGCAAGTAGCTGCCTAATACCGGAGGGTATATAGATACGAGCCACACAGGAGATCAACGAAGGATTCCCGAAGGAGTACGCGTTGTCGTCTCGACTAGGCAGCAGATCGAGCAGCAAAATCTTGGCCAGTTAGTCTCAGCTGTGCTTGGACGTGTCCAACGATGAATAACTCCTTCTACTTTGTCGAAACTTGGAAGACGTTCTGCTCTACTTTGCCCGACGTATTAAGGAGATAGACCGCCTGTCTCTAGTATACGTGTCTTCGTTACCGTCCGTGTCACGAGTCGCATGACAAACGTGCTATTTCTCTACTTAGACACGGTTCACTGTTCGGAGAGGCGTTTTGCTGGTCCAGTTAATGATTTATAGTATACGGGATGCTGCGGGGCTATGGGTGGATCGAGTAGAGTGTGACAAAAAGAACGTTTTTTTTTTTGTTTTGTTTTGATCTGGTTTCTTCTAACGAAGCTCTCTAAATGGCGTACATTTCACTTTTATCGTACGAAATAACGATGTGTGTTATATACAGGAAACTACCGTATTAAAGCTTCAATAAAAAAAGAACAGGAACGAATGGTTGCATGTTAGTTGATTTTCTAATTTCGATGCTAGTTAACAGTTAATTGATTATCTCAATCAACGTATCTTCCGTTTAAATGTAAGGATTCGATCTTCCTAGAAACAGCCGATACAAACTGATAGCGCAATGTCGTGACGATCGATATCTTGAAAAGAAAGTGATCGACAGATACACGTATTTAGTATCGCAATTAACCGGAGAAAGAGAAACTGACGATACAAAATTCACTGACACATATCGAATAGAAAAATCGTTCCCCTGCGAAGCACGAGAAATGCGCATTATTGTATTTCTTTCTTGCGATTTTCTATTAATGTATACCAATATATACCTACTTGCACTACCTCAAACGCCCGCACGAATCATTGGAAAATCGACGAAACTACGTTTAGCTGCTCCTTGCCCGATAAAAGGATTAGGAAAATAGAGGTGGATCCCGGTGAGCGCGAGAGGGGAATATCAAGTGTCGGCTAAGTGAACCATCGCGTCCAGGAAGCTGCGGTTTCAAGGTAGCTAGGAACTCGGGTCTAGCGGGAGGACGGGCACGAGCGTAGAAGTTATTTAATTTCCTCGTTGAAGCTGACTTGGCAACGGAGGAATGGCAGCCGATTCCCGAATTGCACGAGTTGGCCTACTGGCACGGCCGTGCTCGTCCTCCTTTCAAGCCCCTTCTGTTTTGTCCGAGTCCGACCAATCGAAATTCCAAGTGTTTTCGCCGTATTCGTTTGCGGAGCTCTTCAGCCTGGGGGAGATTTCTGATTTTCGGATGGCCCGGTGATTCGCAATAGCCGCCACGTTCTTCCCCTTCCCCAAGCTGGCGATCATTTTCGCCCGAGTTCGATGATTAATTGGAAAGTGTACCGTGCACTGTGCATGACACGGCACATTTATGCAATTTATACGCACGATGCTGCGTGCTTGTTTCTCGTGCCCCGGCCGCTGACATCGCGTTGACGTTAATAGTCCGCCGCTATTAATTCGTGATCAATATTGATAAGCAATTAAGCAATCTATTTGTCGTGCCAGTGATCGGTGTCCGTCGATTCTTTCTTTCCGCAACAAAACGCTTGGGAGCGTTTCAACTGATGATATTTCCCCTGTGTCTAGTTTAACATTGGAAATATACAGTTTATTACGTTAATATTTCTCCTCGGTATATAGGTTTGTCATAGTACTTTACGGATGATCGCTGATAGGATAGGTAATTCGTTATGTTGAATTTGCGAAAAACTGCTTCTCTTCCTTTGAACGTTAAAATCTCGAGGATAATTGTATTTGTTAGTGAAAATAATAATCGTTTTCGAGTCGTTGATGGATCGAAACGACGCGATTAGCAAACTATAAGATCGATGGTGGCCAAGATTCTTTAACGTAGATAGTACTTTCCTTTTTTAGAAGAACGTTGTGACATTATGAAAATGTCGAAGGACTTAGGATATCTGGAAAGAAGTATCAACAAGCGGAAAAGTTCGATAAAACTGAAATATTCGTAGCAATCAGACTGCGCAACTCTGAGTATAATCCATCGATCGCGGAAATCGCCTCGCGTGCTGCGAAAACAACGAACTGCGGGATACAGTGTCGATGAGGGAATCAAGCGAAAGATTAACATCCCGAGCCGAGACAAACTCGGGGATGAGAGAGTGGAATTTGGGTCAGCTGTACTAACACAGTTGCAGAGTAACATCGGCCGGTGGGACATCGATAACACTCGTCGTTGGGACGAGTCGATCGTCGATAGGTGGAGTGTGTACGCTGGCGCGAGATTTTCTAATATTTCTTCGACATGGCCCCCGAGGTGTGAGTTACACGACGCGTAATTCACGGTACCGTCTAATAGCGTGCACCGCGGCCATTACGTTGGCCGATCGCATCGTCCAAATAACACGTTCCTGATCGATAAAACGACCGCGAGAGTGCGTGCGAATTCCACGGTGTAACATATTTTTCAGATAATTCCCGGTAAAACCGGTGACGATCGATTCTGCGTGGTTCCGTTCCATTTCCACTATTTTTCCCGCGATTACGACCGCGTAATGTGGTCGATTCACTGTGCGCCGAATGAAAACACCGGTTTCAAAGTGTTCTTTCTCATTTTTCTTTTCCCTTTTTTTCACTTTTCTCTCTCACTTTTTTTTTTTTTTTTTATTCACCAGTGCCGCTGTGCAAACGACGAACAAAGACACCTTTAGAGAATCTACGAGTCATGTAATAAGGTCGTTTAGCAATCGAACAAGAGAACAGGACGAAGCGCGAAGATCGAAAGGCCGCTTCGCGCGCTCTCGTTATGGATTCTGCAGCCGGAAGAGTTTTCGCATGGATCAGAGACACATCGGCGAACGTTGGGAGATAACGACTTTAATATTCGGCTCATTAATTACTTCAAGCCGCGTAAAACGGCCCGTTAGGACATTCTTGCGTTCGACTCATAAATTATGCATGGTAGCCCGGGTAGTTAGCTAGGCGGTAAAGAACCAGAGGCTCTCGGTTGGCTTTTTCGTCACGCTCTCGTCGACCCCGTTATAATTCCCGAAAAAATCCGTGCATGCCTGCACACCCTTGCTTCGCATTTGCAGCTCAGGCCAAGCAACGGTGAGCCACGTTTCTTTTTGCCAGCTGCTTTTCCCACTTTTTCCACTTTTTTCTACAGGGAATAATTACGGGCCACTTTTATACGGAACGTAATGTTATTTTTTCAGGGAAGCAGCGAGCGCGCGTGCACGCGAGTGCACGTACGTTACTGTTGTTAACATTGGCGGGGCACGTGTTGACATTGTGTTCTGCAAGCAAAGAGCATCGCATTTTGCCCGCTGTTTTTGGCGCAAATTAATGCACCCGGGACTGAAACATTTGAAACGCTGACTGAGAGGCAATATTTAATTTTTAAATATACGTCATCGCTATTTTATTGGCTGACATTTTGATGGCGGTTAGCAAAGGCCCCAGGAACTCTGTTAAACGCGTAAGGAGAATAGGTTACCGGTAATGCACGAGATGCAAATGAGATTGAATAATTACTGACAGGATCAGTTATTCTCTATCGTCTTGTGGTAGTAGTAAAATTATCGTTTATAGGATAGTGGAAGATTGCGGCGAATAGTTTATTAAATATAGAATACTTTACGTTAAAGACATTATAGGCTCAACGTAGATACGAATTATGTAATATTTGGAATTTGAGAAATAAAAGGGTAAGTTTGTAACTTGTTATATTAACAGATAGTCGATCGAATATATAATAGTACATTTTAAATTGGGGTGATGGTTAAGTTTGATGACGAACAAAAACTGACGCATAACAGGTTGATGTATAATTAAATCTCCGCGTTTATTCAAGTCTCTTACATTCGTTACCAAAATCCTGATACTAAAGTCAAACACGTGAGAATTGTTCGAATTCTTCGCCACTGTCGAACAATTTAAAATATCCACGGAATGACCAGATCAAAAGCCTCTTGTTCGTTTTATCCCAAGTATTCCATTCGTCTATCGTTTCCGTAATAAAGAGAACAAAGTATATTTCCGTAAATGTCGACGTAACGAATTCTCAAGCAGAATGTCCTTAGTATACTTACTTTCGCCTTAACGCTAGAACTACCGATAGTTAACACGAATCTATTTCTACCAAAACCATTCAAAATGATTGGTCTTTAAAAAATACGTAATAATAGAATATTTTTATATTTAAAAAATTATTTATTGCTTTCTTACAGAAGGAATTCCATGTTATGTAGTACATTTTTGGTATTATTAATCCATCTGGGACCATGATCCCTAAACGAGGGTTGACAAATTTATAAAATTGTAGAACCAATCATTTTAACTGGTGTGGAATTTCTAGTGTTAGCATCTAGCGATCGATCCGGAATTTTCCTGATATCTAATATCATCATATTGAATGACACGTAGTAAAAATTTAAGAAACGTGTGGGAAGTTGTGCAAAACGAGGACACTGGTTAATTGGGGTTCGATAAACGCATAAGATTGCAGGACCCTTTTGCACTTTGACAAGTACCAGCCATCTTGACTGGTGTTGGTATAAGTAGCCTTGATACAAAATTATTTTGAATTTGAATATATAAAAAACAAAATAAAATTCATTATATTATCGTGGAAAGAAAATATAACATGAAGTAGGAATTTTAAAATAAAATTGTAAACCCAGTCAATTTAACTGGTGTAGTAGTTCAGTGTTAATCAGAGAATATTCTACTACGTACAATATATTATATGCAAATATTACGTTATATTGTTTTACTTTGAAAGTGCTCCGAACTTTTTCAATATATACACAAACAGATTATTGCAAATCCTTGATTCAACAACACCTTATTGCTTCCCATTTTATTTTCAAAAGCACAATCACGTGCACGATCGTGAAGTACGTATTACTCTGAATCTTCTAAGGCGGCGTATCTCGATACATGGAAGTTTCTACTCGGTTCAATAACGCTGTTACTTCGTGCTAGCGACAAATTCAACTCGATGGATTTGCGATGATCGAAAGAAAACAAAAGGTCGGTCATTGATGTGTTTTTCTTTCAATTCGACCACGATGAGGGCTTCCTCTTGAGACTCCGTTACAGATATTAATGCGAGGAAAGTATAGTTTCGACGGTAATATCGGCAAGCCAAGGGGAAAAAAGTTTTCTAGGACGCGAGGAATCGAGACTGATACGACTTTTATATCTCGGTTTGTACCGGTGCTCTCAGCAACCTGACCATTATATCAAGCGAGGGCGAACGCGAGCTTTGTTAACGGTGAACAAACGTAAGTAACCTCGGCCACGATTGTGCGCTTCCTCGTGAAAGATTGCCGATGAATTCACTTCGATTTTTCTGTTTTTTCTTCTCCTCGCTTTTCCATTGAACGCACGTTCAATTACTTTGATGTTCCGTACTGGACTAAAAAGATAATCTTCCTTTTCTACAGTGTTTTGTAATTTTTGTAAATGAGCGGTACAGCCACTATTAGGAAAATGAAACGATAATATAACGCACACACAAATGCACCGAAAATACAAGATACTACTATGTACGTAAGGTAATTGGTGCGAGAGGACAGGAATATTTCAAAATTTACTGCGTGCCATTTTACCAATTACAAGTCCAATTTATTGAATCTAATTTGTATATCGCGAAACGTATAATGAATATTATGTTTGTTTAATCACTTAATGCACATATCGCTGGCGACACACATGCTTTACTCGTTTATTCGATTCTCGTGATTTCAATCTACATCTTATACATTAGAATATCTATATATCTATAAGAAATAAGTGAAACGTTAATTTCCGTTGTTCGTTTTTATCGTGAAAGAATGTTACGGGACAATTTGTATTAAGAGCTTCAGGGCGTAATGCTAGGTTTACTCCATTAGAGCTTCATGTTTCGGGAAATTAAATGATCCTTATAAATGATCCAAATAGATGTCCAAGCGACCGAAATAAATGTTTCGTTTCAAACCGAATAACTTTCATCTGCTTTTTCCATTTGGTTTTGTATACGACACGTAATATGGAAAATTCGAAGATCGAACAGAAAATATGAAAAGGCGTGTTGTTCGATTCGCGTGGACGTTATCGCTACAACAGATTCCTACGATTGTGTATTTCATGTTAGCCGGCTTGATTATTTCTCTTAACTGCCCTCCAATCTTCCCTGTGACCCCTTAACGGTATTCGTCGGAGATCTCTCGTCGCATGCGGCTTTTTCACTTCCTCTGAAACGTACTTCCTATCTGAAACGTGTAACGCTGCTGTTTTTCCGCCTAAGAGCTGGTTATATTCCGTGCCAGGGCTGGTCAACAGCCCCATTCGAAGAAAGAGAGATACCGGAAGGAAAGGCTATTTCCTTCCTGATGCAGGGGGTGTTTCTGAACGATTTGCTGCGCCCTACGATGACAGGGTCGAAGGAGAATGAGTCGGGCGAATTTCAGAGAGTGCCATCTTGGGGAAACTCTAGAACGAGTCGATTCACTCGCTCGTGACAAGCAGATTAATCGACGAAAATGTGTAAAGTTAATCTCATTACACAATCGACGAACGTGACGCGCCCCTTTTAGTTCGGATTATTGTTACATTTTGATTTATTACCTCAAGCACCTTTCTTCAAATTTTATATTTCAACTCTTACTCTTCGTATAATACGATATAATGTTTGAAAGATGTTTGATCTAACATTTACAAGAACGATTGCTAAAGCGAGTTTTAGTGCTTGGAAATTACTAGATAAATTACTAGAATGGAGGAAAGAGCGCAAGCAGAATTAACGAAATTCCAGAATATCCATATATTTCGTTGACTCTGTAACGATTGTTTTTATTCTCGTCGAATCAAGGCATACTCGAGGTCTTATTGCGCTATATCCCGGAATGTGATCGCATTAGGAGTTCAATTAAAGGCAATCCGCGATACTTAGCAAGCAGCGTATTAGTCGACGCCTGCAGTGGCACGCAATATCGTATTTGGTATAGACATCGAAGTGTGTGCGCTGTAGAAATACTGGCCTGAGCAAATCTTGCCAAACACAAAGTTGGTATCAAGTCGGATCGGCTGAATCTCGCAGCAGTTGCGTCATCACGCGACTCGTTTTCGCGTCGTAGTCAACGAATTAGCTGCGAATATCTCACTGAGCAAAAAATATTTATGCTTCTTCCTGAAATATTCGTCACACGTGTATATACGTGCACATATGTATGTATATATATATATAGGTCAATCGCGAAGATAAAATCAATGATAAAAAATGTGTTCCAAGTTTTTACACAAACCGTACGAGGAGAATGTCGTCGAACAAATTGGTCGATTGACTGCCATAACTTATATTCTCGTAACACATCGCTATAAAACGACTGAGTCGATGCGCTGGAAACGATAGTTTCCTCCCATCGAACGAAGACCCTATCGTAGGATATAAGTTTCTTTTATTAGTTGCTACGTTGCTCATTGACTGTCAGTCTTATTTACGAACCGGTCGGCGAGATGGATTCATAGGAATGAGAGAGAATTGTGTGAATTTTTGTGTCGTGTGATCAAACTGAATAATTATCCGTTGTGGGATAGTTTAATCCTACTTTTTACATTATCATAACTTGGTGTTTCCCTATCCGAATTACCATTTTAAAGAACTATCCAAGGTTTCTTTATTTTATTTGGATATATTTTACAATTAATTCTCATTGAGAATTTTAAGTAAATTTTTCTGGCGCGGTACTATGACATGATTAATAAGTGTAACGTGTGTTTAATTCTAATTGAATTTTAATTGAAAGGATAATGTCTTTTTAGCCTGCGAATCTGATCCGACGTGTCAAGTAATTGAGTAACTAGAGGATTTTGGTGGTTGTTAACTCTTATGCTATATCTATTACTGAATTTGGATACTATTAATAATTATACTACTAATTTGGATACTACCAAGGTGATTAGGATCGTGAAGAAACGACGACTGTTGGTGGTTAACGAACGACCGAAACTCTATCGATACTCTGTTTTATTACAAACTCTCCTTCCACTGAGTCGCTGTATTCTATGTTTCTATTAAAACTTTGATCACTCTTCTCTGGAGATTCTTGAACTCCGACAACTTTAGTGCTTAAATTCTATCGAATTCTTTGTCTTGTTCAATTTTTAAGATCTGTTTAAAATGTCGAAGATTCTCTTTACTACGCTCATAGCGTGTTGAGTTTCTCAATTGGGATAAATCAAAATCTGATGAAACGTAGTATATGGTAAAATGTATATCATGCACGTGATATTTCTAAGAGTGCGGTATGAGAACTGACGGAGCAAGGACAATTATTTATCGTGAAACAGTCGGATTTTAATACAACGAACGACTCGTCCTGTGACTATATTACTACTACTCCATTATTAAATATGGTTTTTATTATTTCATTTAACGTTCCACGAATAACAAAGATGCAACTCGACATTTTCCCCACGAAAATTATCGATATTTTAGAAGACGACGTCGTTTTTTAACTAGTGGATTAAGGCAGACAGCGATTTTCTTCTTCTGTCTTCTGTCTTTTAATCATTGAGCGAGCAAAGACACTACAAAGTCCTGGATCTCCTGTACATATATCGTACACTTCTGTAGGATTAAACGGAGCAAATATTAAGCGAAGAATAGTGCCTCGGCATCTACCTGTGCGGGATCAAGTGTAGTAGTTTTGAAATTTCTAACTGAATATTATCTAAAAGTAATTAGAATAGCGTGGAAGAAAGAGCTTCCAAAATAGTGTCAAAAGTATTATGGTAACGCGAGCAGCGAAAGAAAGAGGAAGAATAGGACACTATCTTCTCAGAGTGCCGGAGACACTATGGAAGCATAAAGGCAGGCATCTCTTTCATGGCCAGCTACGGTTTCATGGAAAAGGCAGCCTTTTCTCTTCGTGTACCATTGTGACAGCATTCAGATGGTCAAACAACGGACGATTAAGATACGTACGACTTCGTCGCCTTACATTGCGAAATTTAGAAAACCGTCGCAATTGCTCTCGCTTAGTCGTCGTTACAGTAAACGTCTACGATACCTAATTGTCATGGAATCTTGGAAACTATCAAGGTATTAAGCTAAAATCTTTAGGAATAAAGACAGACTAGTTTAAATTTGTGAGATCCGCTTGAATGAAGCGTCTCGAGTGCAGCGGAGACAATGTTAAATAAATTAGGATATGTTTCAGGTGGACGTAAGTCCACCTGGTACCAGGATCTTCATGGTATCGTAGCATGTCTGATGTCATAATCTTTGAAGGCACGAGATCACCAAGGACTAAAATTCTTTGAGATCTGTAAGATCTATTAGCCCAGTACGTGTTAGCGGAATGGCCGCAAGAAAGTACAGGTGACAAGTTCATCTTATTGAGCGGGATGTTGAAATATTCGAAAATCGGATCGTTTATAGATGCCACGAAGTTACCATTTTTCTGAATCTTTCGATTAGCCGTTGAGTTTGCAAGGATTTCTAAAAACTTACAGGAATTAATATCGTTTTATAAAAATTCAACGTGAAATCGACGAGTGCAGTTTAAATCGTTGATAACATTTCTTAAATTGCATCGAATCGTATAAATCGATGCCATAACTTGACAATGAATGCGTATAAGTAATATGGAGTGCTCGATTTTACACGTCGTGGCTGAGATAGTCGATGAACCCATTCTTAAAATTCTCACGCATATCTACAAGCAGATGTACAACTGACACCCGTCTCGTCGATCGATCCCGCCGAAAATCAGTCGATGAAACTCTCGTTACTCCATTGCTTCCTCATTTCTGCCAAAGAATCCAGATTCAAGAAGCTGTGTGTGTAAAAAAAGAAAAAGAAAAAGAAAGAAGCAAACTCGGGAAGAATGTTGGAAATGTAAAAGCGATGACCAAAGAGCAGGATAATCCAGAAAAAATATATCGATTGAAAGAAAGGGAGGACAGGATCACGCGTAGAAGGAGATTAGATCGGCCAGGCCTATGACAGAAGCTTTGCCATTGTCGTTTTCTTTTCTGTTTTTTTTCTTTTTTTGCTTTCTCTTGGTAGTCGGGCTCCGTCTTCACCGTTCTTTGTCCTCTCACGAGGAAGAGTAATTCCGGAGTTATCCGACCCGAGACACTCGAAGCTCGACGACTTAATAATGCACCATCTCCGGGACCGTCATTTCGCAGAGACAACTTTGCGTAGATTGAGCACACGGCCGCCGCCTCCTCTCTGCATGGCTTAGCACGATTGGCAAACTAGCTTCAACCGGGAGAACTTGCTTCTCGTTAACGCACGCCCATATTTGCTTACTCGCAACGGGCACTACGTGCTTCCGGATCTCTCTGTTCCACGCAAAGGTGACGTAGACTCGAATGACGTCCATTAGCGGAGCTTCCGTTATTAATGACCGGTACGCCAGCGTATTACCAACGAATTCCCATTGACTTACGAACAGTCAGGGATTGTAAATTTTTTAAACTGAGTTTAGAGATTTTGCAGTCAAAGACGTGATCGAATTCAATTAGTTTCATTAACGTAAATTTTGACACATTGACGCATTACCGGCAATAATTTAAAGACGAGGATATTTGGAAACCTAATCGTCTTCTTTTTAAAGATTGTGTTTAACAGTGGAAACTGGAGGCTCACAGTGTTGTGATGAAATTATGTTCGACGATTGTTATCGGGTTAACTCTTTCAAGTGTTTCTTGAACTATGGAAAATAATTCTTTATTTGTTAATTATTGATAATAACAACATGTTTTTCTCTCATCTCTTCGGAATCGCCACAGGATTTTTAGTAGATCTGGATTATTTGCCCTTATTTCTTGTTTCGTTAGATTGCAAATAATTTAACAATCGTCTGGTTGTTAAAATCGAGAGTAAAATTTAATTGCTGGTGATTCTGAGGTAACCCTAAATGCTTCGAACGTCGATCGACTATTGAAAACCTGATTGCTTTGTAAGATCGACTGATTTGCTGACTAATGAGTTGACTAAAGCTAGAGCCTTGATTGCTTCCGAAGTGATTGACGTTTCTCTGACGACTGACTACTAGCAGCTAACGTAATGAATCTATTAACTGCTAGCTTTTTGTACAGCGTCCAGACTAACGCTGTAAGTTATCCTTAATAAGGAATACTCCTTAAAAACCTACAGGGACAATAGAACGACGTTTCAGTTTCCAACATTCGTTAGAGGCATCGATTTCGAAATATTAAAGTTTTGCTCGAAATTTTTCGCGAATAGATTACGCGTATCGTACAAAACATCCTGAAATTTTTTAGCGTTATAATGGCACACGACTATCGCGATTATATTGGTAAAGATATTACTAAGGATATATAATATAAGCAAATTTGCTATTAAAAATGACAGAGGAAATATGACGTTGAAAAAAGGGTGATTCAACCTAGGATTGTAGGGGACGATTCAAAGATGATTCAGTATAAGGGATGTTTGATGTATTCTTGACACTGTGAGGGAAAAGTCGAAGTTCCGAATAACGCATGCTTCCAATTTTTTCGAGGGTTTATCGTGCTACATCAGAGGCAAAGCTGATCGCGCAGCTCGAACCATTTTGTCATTTTGTGTGTGGGTGGCTTATATAAATTGCATGTACTGACTGCTTTCTGTTGCCCGTTTCCTTTGACGGACAGTCGATATTATGCCTTGGCATACGCTTCTAGTTTCCACTCGAAGAATATATGGCTGCCAGATTTCGAGTTTACATTTAACCTTTTCTCTGCAACTTACCAGCGATAAAAGATCTATTTCCTTTTTATTTATTTATTATTTTATTTTATTATCGTACACCTTTAGATTCTGATTAAATGAATTATTACATTTTTATTATTTTTATTCTTACTTTTATCATTAATTTCACTGAATTCTGTAAGTCATCTTTATCTCAGTTGTATTTTTCTATAATTCAAAATTCTATTATTCAAATTTCTTAAGATCGAGGAGAAAGTATCACCAATTATATTGGTACGTGTTATTTTTCGTTTCAATTTTTTGTCAGAAATTCTATTATAATATTAAACGTCCTTTGGTTTGTTAATACAAGACTGTGATTCAGGCACAAAAATTCCTAGTGTTCCTACATAAAATTATTGTTATTGTTAATATTACAGCCACTATGGTAGAATGAAATAGTTATTATTACTAAAATGGAGTAGAAGAATTGCAGGATAATATAAGACGCTTGACTAAATGTATTTCCCAATGATTAACTATTTTTAGCAAAAAATGATACGAAGAGTGATGTTATTAATT
Source organism: Bombus soroeensis (assembly GCA_014737365.1). Taxonomy (NCBI): domain Eukaryota; kingdom Metazoa; phylum Arthropoda; class Insecta; order Hymenoptera; family Apidae; genus Bombus; species Bombus soroeensis. The sequence goes on from JACXIL010005353.1 coordinate 181,762, forward strand.
AATCGATAGTAATCAACGATTCGCAAGATGTATGAAATAAAAACCCAGATGAATTATGCATTTAAAATTATTTGCGTCGTTAAATAAATTAACGATCTGAATAGAACGAAATAACTAATAATTAATTAACGAGGAACACAAAGATATACATATGTTCCCGTTATTTTGTCATAATTCAAATTAAATAATAGATGAAGATATAAAATACAATATGAAGTTTTATTACGTCGCTGTTTCATTTGTGATATAACAATAGAAACAGAGAAACTAATAAATAATGGAAAAATGGCAAACTAAAATCGCTGAACGAAAACTATCTTTTGTTTCGATTAATCGTAATAAATTGATGAGTAAGGCGATATTTGGAAAAGCTTATCGTGAGTTTTACTTTTATTATTTTGCTCGATAAGGATGTCATTAACGAGGCATGAATATCATATCTACTCGACTAGTTTACCATTCCTGTGTCCAATCTATATTGGTTTAAAATTAACGGGAATTTCGCGTGAAATGTTAATTTACTAATTTTCGGTTATTGGTCATAAATAGTTGGTTCAGCAAATAAACACGCCACAAGAATTATGAAGCGATGAATTACGATCGAAATTGTTATAGAATTCTATAGGGAGGACTAATATGCCTCGCTCTTTATCAATGTCATAGATCTATTTTAAGAATCAATCGCAAAAATCATACCAGACGATTATTCTTCAAATAGTTTTTAATCCCCTGGTTACAAAATAAATGATATCTTAAAATCTTGAAATTTATAAAAAGTAATTATAATTGCTTGCAATAACAGGATTCTCCTTTCTACGACATATTTTAACATAAATAAATAAACATAATAAGATAATATCATAAATATCATAGAAATCTTAAAATACAGATTTTAGAACAATGTTAGTAGACATAGTATGGAAAAGCATAAATAAATATAAATTACATGTCTCTGCAAATATCTTGCTCAATATTCTTTCCATATTTATTATTTTGTTACGATATACTGATAAGTCTATTTTATAAGTACATACTAGTAATTAAGTTTTTAAAATAACGATATTACTGTTACTAAATCGTATTTCATTCGAGCGTATGATCGCATGTCAGTTACAAAAAATTAATGAGCATATAATACATGTTTACGGCAAACAACGAAGGAAGGAATGTACTGTTAATAAATTTAATTGGTCGGCTGTTAAATGCGTTTAGAATTCTAGCGTGACAGTGCATTTGGAGCGTTGCCAGGTTGAAAAATTTCTGGGCAATCGTGCACCTGGAACGTCAATAATTTATACGCAACGTTAATAGCATTATCATAGAACTTAATTGCAACGAGAGACAGTAATTCCGTCGTTGACTTTATCAACATTGGTCTCGTAACGTTTAGACTGGCCGAAATACATAAAGTATACAAAGCGTACTCTACGTTTTCCTCCAAATTAACTATCTTTTGTTGTACTTACGTTTCAAGCTATTTGGAGTAGAGTAGTCAAGTATTTATATATTTAGTTTATTCTTATTTGTACAATTCTCTCAAATTAAAAAGTAGAAATAGTATTTTCCGAAGAAACACAAAACGACAATTTGCTTTCGAACACAATCAAACACGATCAAACCGATCGAATCAAAATTAGTCTAAAACGAGTCGTTACTTTTTCAGTCAATCGATTGTTTCTCCTACAATTAGCACTATTGAAATTTTTTGAGTATGTATTGGAATCTTCACGATTCTTATATTAACATTCGTTTACTGTAGAAAAATATATAGTTATATTTAAAAGTGTATGAGAACAATATGTATAATAGGAACTGCAAGAACAAATATGGCAAAAATTTTACATTTCAAATTTATTTCATGCTCCATTTATAAAATATCATTTTTCACTCTACGCAATGTCCTTTATTCTGAAACTTAAAACGTCCAAGCAATATATTAAATACGTGTGAAAAATAAATTCCATGTTATTGTCTTCTAGAAAATATACAAAATCATCTAACGTGGCTGTTATGTCTTTACCAACCTCGTAAAACTATTTATACGACGGATTTTTGCGAATCTGATCTTATATAACGCTGGAAAATGATTCTGATTTATTTATTACCGTAACTGGATAAATCGCGCAGTGTGAGCCACGATATATTTCAATCGGCCATTTATTTCCCATCAATTTGGTAATCTTGACTGGCTTACCATGGAAGTTCGTTACGCTATCGCGATATTCCAATCCACCTGACTGTTTGCTCTGCTAACTGTGGCGAACGAGCATCGACACCGTGATGCTTGATATTTAATCTTCGATTATCGTTTTCCATGTCCGGAAATCACGAACGGAGCGCATGGGACGCGGAGAAGATGCCGCAAATTGCTTCGCTTAATTGGACTTTGCCTGTTGCTCCTTACGGTGCATCAACGAGATCGCTGGATATCGTTCGATCAACGATCCACATTATGATATATTAGTATCTAACACGTGCGTTACATATACATCTCGATCCTAACGTATTAACACAAACACACATCTGGGATATACGTCTAGGCTCTAGGCTATACGGTGAAAGAAATTAAACTTCTAAACGAAAGCTATTCGTCCTCCTATATGTTACATTTAATCAATAATTTCATTTGAAATATACGTATCTTCTTTAATGCGTACATGTGTCTTTTTCGAAACATATCGTTGTGTATCGTATCGATTTGTCCATTTTCGTATTTGTCCATTTCTGTCTCTGACACATTTACCCATATTAATCTCTCGTTTTTTTTTTTTTTTTTTCATACAACTGCAATTTCCTGGCTCGTGTCACACATCCCAAAATAACAACGAATCTTCGTCGATTCTCGAAAACTCGCTACTGAAAGAAAAAACCGAAAATATGATATTTTTCAACTACGCCAGACTGCCAGGAGCAAAGAAGGGAACGGTGTCTTGCAGATTATCGAAAAAGCGAAATTTCGTCGATTCAGGGAGAACGCCGGTCTCAAGGGAATGCCCCGCGTTCTCGCCATTTATTTATCATATCGATAAGAGGCAAATAGCCCGAAGCGGTCGCCTTCTTCGAGAGCAAAGTCACGAGGTTCTCGTCGTCTCGTCGAGGCGAAGCACATCCTCCGGTAGATATGTACGGCGTCTGGTGTGTATTTTCCGTATGTAACTTATCTTCATTTCACGACGGAAAAGGAAATGTCTGTTTTCTCATCCTCACTTGTCACCTGCGCTACTGAATTATGTATGCCGCATATACACCCACCTTGGCGACGACCTGAAATACGTTATTCGAATATCGGGACTAGTGATACAACGTTTATCGCGTTATTCACCACCACTCACTTCCCATTTTCTCTCTTATGTCTCGCTATCCTTTCGAGAATCATGAGTAATAATCAGTCGTTTGTCAGGGAATCGCGATAAATCCCGCGAGAGAGTGTCCCGTCGATCTTCGAGGGAAATTGTTGCACGACGAAGCTGTACTGTGTTTTCCAACGTTTGCGAAACATTAGAAAGCTGGATCGATGCGCTTTAGCATTCGGATGCCTGTTTTCGGAAGAAGAGCCAATTTCTGTCTTTTAAATTGCTTTGTGTCCTCGATGAATCGTCCGACGACTGTTTTATATGAATATTTGTTTCGTATGATTGTTTTGTATTGGGTTGGCAACTAAGTGATTGCGGGTTTTGTCATTAGGAGAAATTGACAGAATCCGCAATCATTTAGTTGCCAATCCAATATGTATGGAATATTTTTCTAATAAGAAGAGATCATTTTTGATCATCGAATTATCTTTGGAAAATTAGTGTGTTGGAACGAAATAAGGGATACAATTCTTATAAGAGAGGAAATTTAGATTCGATGATGAGGTTTTGATAAAAGCCGAAACCAATAAATATTATTCTGCGAAAAAGATGCTGCACGACAGTTAGTCGTCTGTTATTTCATATAAATTCCGTTTTTTCCAAGCTATATTACTTCCAGTACAATGATGGATAGGTATAGGCGTTTTTGGGCGACATCAGATCGCAGAATTGGACATAAGGGTACGATTTATCGGCGTATCGTTTGTTCGCTGGAAAAAATAGAATACAGGGCGAAATGTGAGAACAATGGATTGGTATGAAATATAAAAGGTATTAGACAAGACGTAGAAACGATAGAACGTATAAAATTCCACGTAATTTTATCTGGTTGTCCCAAATTATGAACGAAGACCTATATTTCCAAATGCAATAATAATAAGAAATTTTTTATTTCCTTTCACAATATATCATCGTCGCAAATTTTCTTACGATCATACGTATACTTACTGTTCCTATAAAGATACATTAACAAATAATTTGAATAAGCTCAAAGGACGTGTATGAATTTTATATTGAATGAAGAAAATGTTCGTAAGATGGAAAATTGGTAGGAAACGAACGACACGATAATCAATAAACTATAGAAATATAAAGATCCAAAGTGTATGTAATACACGATATACATAATGCAATACAATTCGCAATACACACGTAATACGCGTAATGAGGAAAAATGTGTATTCGCAACAAAGTACTCCCAATAATATTTCGTACGCCAAGTAAATCTCTCTGTCGATTTCATTTCTTCGGTTACGTCGAGAAGTATGAAAAATCCGCGGTTCTAATAATCAGTAAACGAACGCAATAATTCGGGGTCGATAACGAGGAGTCTCGAGGCGACGTTTCGCCGTCAATCCGCTCGGAAATTTTCCATGCATCGTACGTACTTTTCAAGCGGATATTAAGAAGTGGCAGGATATTGGTATCCATATTGTGCTTTTAGTCGCTCACGCTGCGTTGCATTCAATATTGCAAGAGTCCCTGATACAGCAACGGTAGAAAAGGGATAGCCGTGGGCTACTTAAGCTTTGAAAATTTATACCAAACCAAAAAAAAAAAAAAAAAAAAAAAAAAAAAAAAAAAAGGAGAAAACGAATGGAGAAGAAAGGTGACCTCTTGTTCGGTGTGGTTTTTTCGATAAATCGAAAACCACGGGCATATCCTCACTGAACTCGAACGACATGGCCACCGACTAAAATATGCATGATGCTCGTTCCTGTTTCCTTCTCCCCCTCTCGTTCGCTTTTTTTCGTTTTTTCTGTCACTGCGTCTGCGTCTTGTCCCCTCATCGTTGTTTCTTGTATTCTTTTTAAACCGATCGGCCAACGAATCGGCTCGATCATCGTTTTGCATATACATATTCATATATAGATTGTCGTAAATACACTGTTGCGATGTTTGGCTGATCGAACAATGAAGGAATATTAATTTCGATGTTTCTTCTTTTCTCTTTATATACATTTTACTTTCGTCTCTTTTTCGGGCACGTTGCGATTAATTTTTTAAACGATCGACGTAACGCGTCATTTATTTTTCAAACGTACATCAGCTAGGTTTTTGCAATGGAAATTTTATATTGGATCTCCAGCGATCCGAAACAACACGAGGACTTTTTGAACGACATATTGCATGCCGATGCGAGTCACGCCGAATAGATTCGTAATGCATTTATTTTGACGCAATGGACGTTTTATTTTGAGATAATTCATCCTGGGAATTGGCATTTGTTTCAAAATTTCAGAGACGTGTTTCTCGTGCCGTATATTGAATTGATGGAAAAAATAAATTCTTAAAGTGGACCGAACGAAATCTATTTCATGGCCGACCGGCTTTGTTTTACACATTTCGCTTAATTTTCATTTTCTTTGTATGCGAAATTACAAACGGCGCAGTATTCCATTTATGTCGCTGATTAACATGTTCAACGCAGTAAAAGCAGGTCACTGATGAACGGCGTTAATTTTTCTGACCGGAAAAAATTAATTGAAACGCATGTCTAAATTAAAGAAACAGTAATTGCTTCCTTTTATCGCCGAAACGGTGTAAAGTGCTAAATAAAGTGTGTAAACTGTTTTATTATTTTACTAAAATAGATATAGAATATTCCAAGTTTCTCCATTCAAATTCTCAATTCAAAATATTTCGTAGATAAAAATAAGAAAAAAAATGCCGCGAACATAGATCACCTTAAAACTTCATTAAAACAAAATAAGAATCTTAGGACTTACGCTTACCGTGTTCCAAGACCAACGAAATTTATCTAGCGTCCAAAGTATTAACGTTATGTTCACGGTACCTTGTGAAACGTTCTCTTCTTTAAAATAATGCCATTGACAAGAACAACAAGATTAGTAATTACGAGAACTCGAAGTAACTGAAGAAAGCGACTCTGCTGATATCTGGCCGCTGTTATTAACGTTAATTAGTTTCTACCGGCACGAAGCAACAACCAAGGAATCTATAAATTAGTTGAAAATGTGAACGTCGTCAGCGGGTGAACACAGGCTGGGAACGCGACTTCAGAACGCATATATCTCAGTGAAATATGCGTCCTTGGCTGGTCGGGCCAAGTTGCTGTTCAACCTCTGCTATTTATTAGCTCGAAGCTGTACATTGACGAGCCACTGTGTTGACTACTGTTAATTAAACCCGGGCAATTATTTTACACGACGTCGTAAACTGTCCGTATCTATGCCGACTCATGGAACCAGCCTCTACCTTGCCATTGTTCGCCATCGATCCCGCTAGAAACGTGCCTGTAACAGTTGCGTCATCGTTAACAATCCAATGAAACGATAGTAGAGAATAGAAAAACGATATAAACAAAAATCTGTACAACGAGAAGGCAAGAACGCTCTATCGTCGGTGATACGTGGTTCATATACATCCGAACAAATAAGAGATCTCGAATTGATTGCACTCGCATTATTTGTTGATTGTCGTGTGTTAATTAACGAACTTTAAGTATAAGCCATTTTTTTACTTAGTTCGATACTTGGTCTCGCATAAAGTGCTTTCTCATTCGCATTTGATTCGTGACGTCGTCGGATCAATCGAGCACGCAAATTCATCGAGTAGTCGCACTATCGTCCGGCTCGTAGCTCGCGAACAATCCTCCTCCGGCAGCAGGAAGTTTCTTTAATCCTTTGAGGAGACGAAGCCCAAGACGAAGGCGAGTGGACGCGTTCCATTACGCGAGCCGTCGCTCTTTCGAAGATTAAACGAGTTAGGGGTTTGATGCTATCAATTTCGGACTCCGTCGTCGTCCTGTTTTTCTTAGGCCCTCGCTTGGTACTCGATTCTAAGACGAACTCGCGCGGTTCTTTGCAAATACACCGACCAGCGTGTTGCTTTTGCATTAACTCTATTAATACGTTGGTAGATTCGACAATCGAATTCTTTAACTTCCATAGTTCCGAATTTGTTCGCGCTGCTTGAACACGAAGATATTGAAACGTTTTTTTATATACTAACGTATTATTGTTTATGTACTTATAAGATTCAGTATGACAGAAGGAAAATTAGATAGATGAACTTAGCCATTCCGTTTTTATAGGTTGAGGAATAGCTACAGTGAGAAGTAGAGGTTTTAGTTCTTCAAAATCATCTTCTTCGCAAATTACGCTATAAATATCCCGGTTCACCTGTTAACTACAATTAGACTTGGAGAAAACTGGCTTTGGAAATTCTTCGACTTTGGTCAATACTCGAGAATTCTCGAGTCTAATGGAAGAAGGAAATGGAAGAAGGTGGAATAATTTAAGAGCGTGCAATTCCCATTACGACGAACAAAAAATCTTCAATCAACATAAGCTCGCGAAATTAATCTTAGAACGAATAGATCGGCATGGAGATGGACGTTTATTTCAAGTTGGACGTTCGTTGCAGCTTTTGATAGAAAATACTCTTTGTCTTTTTTCTTTTCTTTTTTGATCGACCCGTAAAGTCTCTGTCGCTAGATAACTGAGATAAAAGTAGTCAGGTCACTCGGTAATGGATTACGAATCGTTTTCAACTCATCGATTATTAAATGCAGATGCACGAGATAACGTGTATTCGTCGAAGAACCTATTCGACCTGTAGATTCTGTAGTTTTAAATACAAAGACGTAACAGTCGAGAAAATACAAACGGTACGATGTAGATAATCGATCCTGTGAAACGAAACGAATCGTTTAGCGGCCGTTCTTACCGAAACAGAATTTCCTTCTGCGTTTCGTTTAGGTTGCAGTTTTAGTGAAAATAAACATAAAATATCGCATAGAAATTAGGGCGCTCGGTCATCGTATCACGATGCGCCAACATGTAGCTGTATTCCCGTGAAATTTAACTCGTTTCGCAATTGACCTAATTTCGTTCGAGTTCTTCTTTATTTGTACAGACAGCATTCCACCCGTACGCTCCTCCCTTGTGTCCTTCGAGGCATGAAAATTTATCATCCTGATGAAACTTTTGCTTCCATTCTGCTTCTCTGCTTTATTCGATTCCTGATATTCGCGAATTATCGATAGAAAGGTTCCACTGTCGTTTACAAGTATCCGGTCGCTTTGGTTGACTCGCAGTGCATCCGTTAGGTTGTCTGAAAAGTTTCTTTCGTTTTATAAGGAAATAATACACGCACAGTGTTTTTTGTTTTATATTAGTTTATTGAATTATGCACGAACGTAATAATAGTAATAGAACGAAATGGATCATACCTAATTCAATAAAATAATATAAAACAGAAATTGTTGTTCATCTATTATCACCTTACGAAACGAAAGGAACTTTCCGGACAACCTGATAGTAATTGGTTTCAACAATGTAGCATTCTCGCAGAAAAAGATTTACGTTTCTCAAAATCAAGATACGGATTATTTGCACCTTCGTTGCCTTCCTATCAATGTATAATCAAAACTATAGATTTTTATGCATTTACGACAAACGTGAATATACAGAAATGTACAAGCGCATCTTATATTGTATGATATCAAAAATAGAGTATATATTATTACATTAAGAAAATAATAGTTTACTTCGATTAAATTGAGATTCTTTATCTTCTGGTATCTGTAAAAGTATAGATTCTTATAAAGATCCATCGATTTCAAACGTCCTATCATTCACAATTCCACATATCGAAAGTTAAATGCACGCGTATTCACAGGATTTCTCAATTACGAATCCGTGCGCTAAAAGGTTCCACTTTAAATTTTTGATTTGCTTTCGCGTACACATACTCCTCATCCTGATTGTATCACTCATCGTGGAATTCTCCATACAACCACTAACTAAAAATCACTAGAATCTGGAATTTTCCATTTTTTCTCCCCTATTCAACGTATTTGCAACCAAATATGAAATATGAAATGTTCGATTGGTACAAACCCTCGAAAGCAATTGTCCGCGTACCTACACATACCTCTCGTACGTTGTCCATACAAGAGGATACAGGCGTCACAGCAACGTAATACATTAAATTTCCTTTCAGGTGAATTAACAATATAATTAAAAATATATTTCCTGGATCTCGTACATCTTTATCTACTATCATAATTTATCGCCTGTTAAATTTGTTTTTTGGTCGCTAAATGTTCTACCTACGACATAAATACCGACGTTCTTTCCATTAAGCGTTTGAAATCTCACGCGAAATTTATTTCCATTGTATGTTCAATTGTTCTCCAAAAATACCTGTTCGATTCGTTTAGGTGGACAACCTAGTCTCTACGAACGTTCGTTCGCGTTACATAGAGCGTTCTTACGAGTGTCCCAATTCTGACTCAGGAACCAGTGGCAAGACCGCGACGCCCACTCGTTTACATTTTCATTTTACTAAGTTTCGCTAAAGAACGAACGTTTCTTTCGCTAAGAGTAAGAATTCGGCCCTGATCGCTGCCGGATTTGCATTGTTGCATTAACGGCTCATCAGGACCAGGTGCGTAGCATCGATTACGGCCAGCTGGGAATAAAAACGTGTGTGGAAAGGTTTTTGCGCTGTGTGGATTTCTGACCGCGAAAAAACGACTAAAGTTCGCTTTTAAATTCGTCGCTGCCGGTGTGGCTCGGGCCTACGGGGAAGCAACAACGTTTTACGTGCAGCAACGCGTTTCTCCTTCTTTCTTTTTTCCTCATTCTTCTTCCGTCGCGCCAGTGTCCAGGAGAGTTTAAACATCGCCACGCGGTTTACCCTCGTTCATCGGCATAGCCACATGCGCGTGCTGCGGCTTGTTTCGTTTCGATCTCATCGACAACTCGCGGTAATAAGGGTCACGCTTGGAACTGGGACGCGCTTATGCATTTTCATATTTGGAGAAAAAGAAAAAAGAAGAAAAGATAACTAACATGCGTGTACCACCGATATGGAAGAGGAGTGAAGCGTGTTCTATGAAATGTTTAGAGTTTTAGTTTTAGTCAACGTTAATTTAGATCCTTTTCTTTGGTCTTTCCCGATGGAAACATCTCTCGTCGATCTCCTTTGGAGATGCATCCTATGAGATAAATTTGTTATACGCATACACACTCGACAAACTCAGTTTCCTGAAAAACGATGCGTCATGCGGAAAAGTTTTATTCCCTGTTTGCTTCTTATTTTTTCCGCAAGAGATCATTCTCCCTCGTACGTGTTATTCATAGCGTCTGTATACTGTGTTATTTATTTAAGCAGAAATGGTCTTCTCACAAGGTGCAGGAAAACTCGTGCGCGATAGAAACGGCACTCGGTCATCGTGAACTTAATCGTCCTGCAATAAACTTCTTCGTCTTTAAACAATTCTTCTCAATAGAAATTCTTGAAATCTGCTGTCCAATGTCAAATCCGTGATTACTTTCATTTATTCTTCATTAGGTCGACGTATAGCGTATTTTACAGCGACTGCAATGTATCGGTGCTATTCTAAAAGAACAAGATAGGGGAAAACGTAGAAGAAACGAGAAGAAGCGGAGAAGCAGTGGTTGGAAAGGGGGATAAAATAGAAAACAAACGCGGCCTGGGTGGTAATCAATGGGAACGCTGTGCACAGCCCGAAGCGAATTACGGCTTGAAAGAAAAGTTTCGCTCGGACTGGTAACGAATACCGCATTTTCGTTCTGTTTAGTTTAGTTCAGCCGAACTGCCATGCTTCGCTCAGGGCCAAACGTTTCTCCGCCCTTGCCGAAGCGATGAATTCACTTTGAATTTTCCCCGGATCCACGTCCTTTCTTTCCTGCGGTTGCTCGTCATTTCCACTGGACACGCGAAGACACCAGATTGGTTAAGATCCTTGACACTCACGCAACGATTTATCTTTTCCATTCCTCTTTCTTTTTTGCTTGGAAACTGGTTCGTAGAAAGTAAAATTCCTGACAGATCGCAGTAATTGGCTTGTTTTAGCGCCTGTTTTTTCGTGGCAATTATTGTTACCCTTGCGACGTTCCGATCGTTCGATACGAACGAGCGATCTCCTTTTTTGCTATTGCACGGAAAAAGTTGAATCGCTGATGGATGACCAAGCATCTGGTTCGTGGAACAGGATTCTCAGGCGTGGAAGCTGATTTTTTTCTTCTCTCGCAGCGTGAGAAGCGGAAGCTACACGGTCCTGCGTGATTCGTAGGGTGTTTAACGTCAGAGTTAATTCTATCTTATGGACGTTTTTTCTATTTCATACGATTGCTTCCATTTTATAATTGGTGGATCATTAATAAAAATATAAAATAACAAAATTCTTCAGAGCAGAATAAAGTTTAATGTATTATACGTTCGAAATGATATTCCGTGTATGAGAATTTCAAGGTGCGTTTCAAGATATGTAATAACTTGAGTTTTACTGCAAATTATTTGTTTTCTAATATTGGACAATCGATAAAAAATGGACGATGGATTTATTTAAAAATGTGCACCTAACACATGCTGCTGTGGTTCTAATAATATAAAAGGCCAGATCTGAACAATAAACAGGTGAGAAAATATAGCATCGGAGGAAATAGTTGGTGTTAAATACTTCTCAGTTAACATATTTTGTATTTAATTCTCAAGAAGAATCAGGAGTAACTTATTTTCTTCATTCTACTTCGAAAACATTCTTAAACTATTTAAAGCCAAGATCTTATTACAAGATATTCTCCAAAGAGACGATAAACGAAGCACTGACGATTCTGGTTGTGGACTTCTTCTCCTTCACAGTAACTGTCGCCTTTTTATCTTTAAACCTGTATCAATATTTCCATCTTTCTCTATTAATTAAATTCAGCGAGACGTTTTCCTGACAACAGTACTCGAGTACTAGTTCGAGCACTGGGTGACATTAGTTTCTTCACACAAAATGTATATATAGTATATTTGCATAATTAAAGTTACAGACGCGAAGAAAATGCTTATACTAAATTCAGCTCGATTTAATTTGTTCTTCGAGATAAAAATTAAAAAGTCATTCTATATTTATAACGTTTAAAAACGCTAAACCACGTATTATAAAGAAGAAAAGTAAGATGAAACTTTCCATAGTAAAATCAATGAATTGTACGTTTCTTCGAACGAGTATTTTCCTGTTGATTCGCAACTTGATTTAGATCGTTCCATTTAGCCAATATCACACACTACATGTTACCTATGTAACATCCTCGAATATTTCCAAGTAACTATTTCTTAATTTCATCCGCGCAATTTTATACACTCGATACAGATTTCCTATAATCAAAAAATTCCTCGAAAGCACATCCACCGCTGCCAACAAAAATATTTGTCGTTCAAAAGAAAGCCTCCTTCGTCCAAACATTATCATCGGAAGTATTCGACGATCGACAGGCAGCATAGAAATATTGAAAAAATTCCATTCACTCCACGAAGCAGTCGTTCCATCATAGCAAACACGATAAACCTTAAACGTTGCAACATTGTTCGAAATAGTATAGCGAGCGCAGTATTTTCTGCACTGTACCAAGAATCAGGTCGAACGTATTTTTAGCATTAAACAAATTTAATGGAGCAAACAATTATGTTTCACTCGAGAGCTTCCGCTCTGACGAGTGAAACACGATTTTCAGCGTAGGACACACAGGGAAAGGGAGAAATAAGAGAATAGGGCGAGCGTGTTTGGGGATTGAGTCGATCGAGTCATGACTGGTGTCGCGCAAGGGGATTGATATCGAGCACGACGAACCCCAGTGAATTTTTTCCGGTTCGCAGTTGGCCAATAATAAAGCAATATCAGGGGAAGATGCCGGTGCGTATTTATACCGAATTCCGGGACAGACCTTATTGCTGTTATCGATGAATATCTCGAAATTAAATACGCCAATACGAGATTACTCCCATCTGCATATCGATATTTTTATTCCCGTCATTTCGATAGTTTTAAGGCTTTATTTTAGCACTGAAGTAAAAAATCAATTGGTAGAGAGCGGAGCGTCAAACTTTTACGCTTGTCCTATTTTCGTGAAGACAAATAGAAATATTTCTTTGGCTTGATTCACTCACTGTGTTCGAAATTTATCAAAAAAGTTAGGTCCGATTCAGTTCGAATCAATTTTTCGATAAATTCTAAAGGTCGAGTGGATGAACTAAGAAGACGTTGAATTTGTTCAAATTTCCCTTGTTTCGTGAAAGAAGATTGAATTTAAACAGCTCAAATTTGGAGAAGCTATTAAGCTGCATAATTATTATTTGCTTCAGAAGGCTATTTATGTATATCGATTCTTTACCAAGTATACGCGTTTGCTATAAATATACTTGGAACTTTTGTATATAATTTCAGATTCGTTTCAAATATTGCCGGTATAATATTATGATAGTCGTGTCTCCTTACGAAACTAGTAAAATTACAAAATATTTTTTTTATGATATGTGTTTAAATGCTTTGCCGAGTCACTGTACTTATTGAAGGGGAGGAGGATGGTTGACGAGCACAGCCATAACCTCGTGCACACGCCAACTGTTCTTTCGGGTTTATAGTGGATTCATGAGGGCGAGTTAGGAAAAGAGGAGGAAAACGAAACCAACAGGCGCAATTTGTTAATAGTGAATTTATCACTGAAGAGAGAAACGTGTTTCGAATTGCTTATACATATGTATGTCGATTGATCGGTAGATGGAAATTAATTGAAATCTCATCGATAGAAACGCGATACGATTTTTAGCCACGGAAACCAAGTCGAGGAAATATATTTGCGTATTTCACACGGTGTTTAAAGTTCCGATGTAATTATTGAGACGATATATCGGAACGTTAGTACTTTACGCTTTTTAATATTTATTTGAGCGATCGCTTATGGATGAAGTGTAGCGAGCTGTGTAGTACCATATCGATAGTAATTGCGGAATAAATGGATTAAAAGAGTTTCGATACCAGTGTAATGAAAAATCGCTAGAATTTCTATTTCTTTCGATTTTTCTTTCTACGTGCTCGAAAAGTCTTTGTCCTACTCTTTGATCGTTTGTTTAATTTACACTTTAGCACTTTCTTCTATTCCTTCTTATATCTGTCCAGTTTTATACCATATACCGTAGCACGTTTTTGTATTTTGAGAAATTATCTTTTTTATTTTAATTTCTATAGTTTTTATTCTTCACACGTATCAATGCATTCAATGAAAGTATTTCACGAATAAACATGTATTTCAGTTTATTAATTAGATTAGATTCGATAAGGTGAGGGTATATATAATTAAATGTATTCTGCAAAAAAAAAAAATTCGTGATGGATTTCTTATGTGAGTAAGATAGAATCAATATAATTACAAATCCGAGTATACATATTAATAGTGTTCGTAGAAACTGCCGATCTCAAAGTGAAACTTAACAATTCTAAGTAATACTAAAGCAGTTTAATGTAAAGTAGTATTAGTTAGTAGTAATATTGGTATAAACTAAGCTAAACGTGTAATGTTAGGATAAATGTGAACCAGAATTCTAATATATTCCAAAGACATCAAGGACATTTATAAAAACGAATGATACGACAGTTTTAGCGATCGCGATCTCTTGATAAAAATATGTGATTTGTCAGTTTTGTCATTGTGAAAAATTTGATTTGTCATTTTTTTTTTTATAAACGCTAGTAAAAATAACTTCTGCGTAACGATAACGTTTTTTTTTCTTCTACGACATGTTTCATTTTAATGGCGGTTGTCCTGATAGCTATCTTGAGGCGCAACACTCGTTTGAAAAAGTTTTTGATATTTTCCAATCTACTTTTCAGCTCGTAACCCGCCATATTTCCCTTTCGTTTTCCTTCATGCTACTTTGTTGCTTCGTTTCCAATGCTTGAGATATTTATGCAGGCACTTATGCGATAGCAAACAGAGTTCGCATCGATATCTCTCGAATCGTATTTCCAAGTCTTTTTTTTTCACCGCCATATGCCCAGCTGTATCTTTGCTTCTCGTGTCAAACTCTCAGCCCCTGTTTTCCTATCGAATGCAGCTTATTGATTCGAGAATCCTTAAAAAGTTCGTTTATAGTACGGGGCTTCTGAAAACGTTCGATTTTAATCAACTTTCGTATTCTAAATTAATAGCAATTATTGAGAGGATACTTTTAACGATCATCGCGAGAAATAGTTGAAACGCGCATTTTTCTTGATCTTTTCATTTTTATATCATTTAAGTGATATCAGACTGTAGGTAACTGACTTAGAAATAACTGAACGGACTACAGATAGCTAACTCATCGTCCAACACAAAACCATCGAAATTCTTCCCCTTCTGTCATACTCGTACGAAAACATTTACCACCGACGAAAATTTTCTAATTTGTACAATTACAAAGTAAACGAAGACCCGTAATGGAACGTAAACGTTAGATTGAAAAGGATCAAGCGTTCGATCAGGGAACGAAATGAAGCATTATCAGAAGTTTCCCCTGGCGAGAAGGTAATTTTAATAGGGAGAGAAAGTTCGTGCCGATATTGGGGACGGTGTGTGTTTAATTCCTCTTCGATGATCGGAGGATTAAACGTCGCCTGGATCGCGTTCGAAAAATGGCATGGATGATTTTATCGCAATATTCGATCGATCGGATTCGAAGGAAGCCACTTGACCTCGTTTAATCCCCTTATCATCTGTGTCTCTGCTCCTAATCTCGTTGTGTATTTCAAACCTCTTTCGCTCCATTTCTTTCACCTTTCTCTCCGATTCCCTGGTCCTTCGTCCTATATCGGCTAGTTCGATCGCCGAGTTCTCGAGTGAACAAGTCCCGCGTATCGGTAATTAGTCACGTCCGATGAGAATTCTCCGTTCTGGCATTGGCAGCGTCGAATACAGCGTATCTGGATCATCCACAGCCACAGATTATGGAAATTCTGAGGCTTCTGATTCACCGGTGAAAAGTCGTATCGTTGAATGGTTATACGGTTTCTTCCTCGTGGTGAAATTTGGTTTTCACAAAGGTTTTGCAGAGTGTCTTAAAAAAAAGAGAAAGAAAATTTTATAATTTATTGAAATCAAGGTTGTTGAAACTCGTACATTAGGATTCTAAAGTTTAAATAAGAAATTTCTAAGAACTTGGTTGCTGTTTCGTGGAGCAAGGAACGTAATTAACAGACTGCGGTTGTTTATTCAAATTCATTTTTGAATGGACAAAAGTAAAGAAATGGATACGCACTCTATATATTTTCACTTACCCAAATTTCCTGAAAATGCACAAATAATAAAATAAATAAGACATAAGTAAAAAAACGCACTTATAAGAATACGCACTTTAACCTGTACAGAATATAGTCTTTAAGCCGACAAGCTAGAAATTCGAAGAAAAGGGAAGAACTTATAAATAAATTATCTAATCCTTATATAGAGGGCGCATATTTTCCGATTACGGAAATTCTCTCTTACGAGGAATTTTCAAAATCCTTTTGCGCTATTCACCTAATATTATTAACTAAATTTGACAAGTCGCAAGTCACAATTATAGTACTAATAAATTTTCTTGCATAATAATAATAAGGTTGAAGATATAACAATATAAATAAAACCTTACAATTTCGCAAATTAAATGCCAGTTAACTGTGCCGTTTGATGAAAAATCGTAAAATTGTAGAAATTGAATTCAATAACTTACATATTGTCGCTTGTCAATTAAACGATATTAGTCAAAATTATTACTCAAAGACCCCATGATATGCAATTTTCTAAACAACAGAGTGCACTAAATACGAGCAATGACATTATGCCCTTTTAGTTCCATTTTCCATCACACAATTTACCAATGCGCTAGCCTGGAATACCGTTCGTTATAGATATAACAGAAGCAACCCTTGTAATCCAGTCCGTATCAATTGTCAAATCAATGTTGGCCATTCGAAACAGTCGACAACTGGACCGTACGCCGATTTACACAGAAAGTTCGTAACACCGTGTCTAATTTCAGGAGTTTCAAATTGACGGCAGAATTATCGAGCAGCTCGGATAGCGGTTCAATTATGTTAGGCTATCTCGGATTCGGGGTCGAGCTTCGGGGTACGTACAAACCCGTTACGTGCGGACATCACGAGCTCCTGCAAGCTGTAATTAGGCGAAGTTCGAAGCTTTCGAACTTAAATCTCCTGTCTGCTATGGCGGTCGCTAAGTTACGGTTAAAGAACTTGCCGACCTGTGCCGACCTGTGTTTGAATTACTTCCGTGTCTCTCTTTCTTTCTTTCTTTTCTTCCGTCCTTTTCCCTTGAAACAGGCGAAATCCACTTGCCATGAATTAGCGAGATCGATGCTTTGGACTTCTGTTTCTTGAAGAAACAGAATTTTTACGGCCCCTTTACGACACTTCTGTTATCCAATGTACTCGTCCCGTTTCTGCCATTGTTCCGACATTCGCTGGCAAATATTGAGAATCTCGTCCTGTCCGCTCCAGCGGCTATAGTACCGTCGACCATTCACAAGGAATGCGTCGGTTGTAATTTTTGCTTATTTCAATGAAATTTGGTCTGACGATTCTACGTGTAGCATGAACGTAGACGTAATTTTACCTGCAGATCATCAGCAAATTATGAAAAAGATGCGTGTAAAATTTAAAAAAATTGCATCGTCTTATGGGTCGTGATACCGCAACATATCATTCAGCGATATATCATTTTTCACGAAACTGTTTTATTAATAATAATCCTGAAATGACATACTTTGACTTTTATAATCCTAGTAAAATACTGCTTTTGGTTACTGAGAAGATTCTCGTACCTTTTTAACTTTGAAATTTGATGGCTCTAAACTATGCACTTGAAAGTATTTCAGCGAACTTTTACAAGATCTTTTGGGTGTGCTATTTCAGGGACAAGTTAGAAAACGAAGAAGTTTATAGCGAAAAATGCATAGAATTAACTTGCTTAATTTAACGTAATACTTTTACGGTGTGGGTCTACCGTAAGAAATATGAAAGAATACATTTGACCAATTATAAAAATTATTATAGAAATTAGAACTCGCACCGTTACCTGATTTTAATTGCAACGATATATGTCGAGCGGATAAAGCGAAAATGTGAAGCAAAATTTTGTTCCACGAGCTTTCATTTTTGAGAATAATCAAGTTCAAATATACTCGTGAAATGAATTTCATTGCGAGAACTTGTCGAGTTCAAATTTATAACGGAAGTTATAAGCTGCACGCATATGTGAGAGTACGACATACATAATTAACAGATTAAATGCTTTGAAAAGAAAGATTGCGCCATGTAAATTTATCGGATGTTATACACGTCGGATATCATCAAACAGATATTAAAGACAACTATTTGAAGCAATACGTTTGCAATCATTTCTCTTTACTTTTCTTTTTCTATCAATTATCCAATTTTGAGAAAAATCCTTCTTTGCGCTAAAATAGTGGAAATTTATTTCAATTCTTCTAAAAATTCGTGAAGTTTACGAAAAAGACTGTTGTATAAAAATGAACGTAGATCGTTGAAGAACGCACTGAAATTGCGCTAATTTACAAATATCGTAATTTTTCTATATTTCCTAAAAGAAACCCTGAGAAGTTTACAAAGAACGCTATTGTACTGAAAAGAATACACAGCATATATATAGCAAATTATTTTAACTGGTAAAAACAATCATTTGTTCATGCTTTTTTAGAAATTTCATTCAATCAAGTATCAAATTGTGGTAATTTGAGAAAAATTATAATTTTCTTTTCTCAAGATATCAGAAGATTACACAGAAGGCTGTTGTATTAAGGACACACACGTATCATAACAAACTCTGCTATGATAGAAAAATAATAACTTCCCAGTATTTCTCTTAGAATCTGAAATTTTTACAAAACATTCGTATTGTATTAAACGCACAGACCACGGATTAAGAAAACCTCTGCGATCTATAATTATATACGACGGCAATTAGCAACTACAAAAATAGCAATGCACGATGCTTACCTCCAGAAATAATAATAAATAAAAAGAGGGGTGCATAAATAAAGGGAGCTGCAAAAAATGACAACATGCAACTCTTCACTTGGAATACGTAAGTTAGAAGAACAACAGCGAGCGATATGAAATCGGTCCTGGTATTTTTCCTTTGTAGGCCTTTTCAGTCGTTTTTCATCGCTTAATAGCGGAGCCCGACTGTTTGGTTGGAAGCACCTGACCTAATTTTACCGGGGTGAATCGCACTCGACGCGCTTCACTTTGTTATCAATCGGAGTTTTATCGACGTTCATTGAAAGTACGATGCTGCCCCGGGATTCTGCAACCTCAGCGTTCCGCGATCCAGATCATAGAGAGTAAGAGAGCACAGGGAGCAAAGAGAGGGAGATCCGAACTCTGTCTGAGGTTCTCCGTGAACTTTAACTCGGCCCTGTGAAATATATAGGTGGCAAAGGTGCCATAACTCCGCTCGTTCTATTTCACATTGCCGAATCGATCGACCGACCAAACGATTTTTGAGCATTTCGTCGTTGGTTTCAACCTCGTCGTATTTCTGGTAACAGCACAGTGTGCCATCGAACGTTACGAATCACCGAGCAAATAATGTACACCGTGACCCGCAATTATCAATTTCCGAGGATTGCCACTGTCGGCTGTAAAGTGATGAGGCATCTAGCATCGTCCAGGATGGAGGATTCATTTTCTGCCACGACCTTTGCCACTAATTCGCCTGATGTATTATTTCGTGATTAAATAGATGTAATTTGGCAGCGGTTTCGGTTGGTATTTTAGTAGATCGTAGTTAATGAATCGTCTCTTTTTCTTGTTTGATACGGTACGTCAGGGAAGTATTCGAACGCTTGTAAAAAGTCTTTATATTAAATATTACATGTATTATATGAAACATTTTGAAGTTCGATCAGCAACGTAACAAATGCAGACAGAAGCTACGATGTCTATGAAAAATGCTACCTAAATGCGACTTGATAGTAATGAGTTTGAAAATTTGCATATGTACTGTTCATTGTTGGACAGAATCGTAGAATGCTTTCATTTAAAATTCCAATTCTTCTTTTACTGTGTTGTAAATTACGTTGCATGAGCACGCATGATATAAAAGAGTTCATAAAACTCAGTGACCTTATCAACCTCATCAACTGTGCAATAAAATACTCCAAGGCTTGTAAAACGCCTACTTTGCCCCTGAACCGCGTTAAATCGGTCATAAAACTCCTTCTCCTATTATATAGCGTATTATATATTCCCATTACACAAATCCATCGTACGCGTTTAATAAATCCTTTATCGTAGCAATAAAATTTATCAATTGAAGAATTCAAATAGATGAACAGAGAATAATCCTTGTCCAGGAAAGCCAAAGAATATTTATTAATTTCTTTCGACGCGTTCCAATGCCCTTTTTTAACGCAATATTCGTCGTATTACGGAACTGTTGCTGGCGTATCTCATAGATGAATCGTGTTCAATTAAATTAAATTGCGTTCGATGAAGTTATTAAATCTTGGTGAAAAGTATTTCCATGGAGTACTTCAATTTTCATTCGACGATAAGGCAGAACATAGAAAGTCGAGAAATGTGTGACTTGCTCCGAGTTCCTTCTTAACTGTCATTTGCTATTTACATCACGGAGAAGAACACAGAATTTAATGAACTTGTATCCAAATTATTGAAAATGATCTTCGAACGAAACTCTTTAATCCAATTTTCGCCTCTGGTCTTACCTCAGGCAACCATATACAGATAGTAAATGTTGATAGAATCAATACTTACTATTTATCAGTGCGAAGAGGAAAGAAATAATTGAAGGTGTATGAAATGGTTCTCGGATACACCTGAATTAATCGACTTTAAATGTGTTTCTTCAACGATAAGGTGTTAAAAGTGCTACATCTATTCCTTGTCTTAGTTCAAAATTAAAGCATTCGATTCCAGTTATTGCAAGAGATAAAGAATTAACACCACAAAAACGTTCTTCGATCATCACTTCGAAGACATAACAAAAATATAAACTTAACAAATGGAATTGTAACTAAATATCAAATTTAATCGAATGAGATGCAAATACTTGTGCACTGTTCAGCGTACGTTTCAGAATACTAATAATAATCAACTTCGACTATGCCAGTATGGTGGCATATCGTGGAAACACTAGAGCATCGATCGACAACAATTAAACGAAGCTATGCCTCTACGATAATTAAACTCGTCAATTAAACTTCTATTCTTAACTCACACAAGACAACTACTTAACTCACACAAGACAACATGCATAACCCACATAACGTAGCGCAAGGCAAATATAATCTTCGCTGTGCTTCATTCCGTGTACCTATTAGTTTCAATTTCCATCGAAGAGGATCGAAATTCATCAGGCGGTCGATTAAAAGGACAATTGGCAGTGGAATTTCTGCTGGTAACTATATTTTCCGTTCGAAACGTCGCGTATCCAAACGGAGAACCGTGGAAAATTTCCACGCTCTATTATTCATACCAGCGGTGAGAAGGAGTTAAAGTCCTTTCAGAGTTAATTATCCTCGTAACCTCAGGTTGGGTATTTCACGGCCCTGCAGCAGCCGAATATTCTATAACGAAGACTCTTTAACCTGTCTTATATTCCGGTCGAAAAGCCGTATTGCAGCTCTGGCCTAGATTTGGTGTAATTTGGAGTGCGATCGTTAACGAAAGACCCCTGTGAAGGTGGGTCGTTTGTGTGCCGGCTAACTACGTTGTCTGAGCGGCTGCCGCGCACCTGTGCACGTGCCCCGTGCGATGCATTCTTCTCCGTTCGAAACCAACGGCCAAGAAACTGAAGGTAAAATTAGCCTTCTCCTGAATATGCTGTACAGCCTGTAGGAATTTATGCTGTATAGATAATTGATAACGTATGGATGAAACCGTGCAGCAGAAGTTTACGTTGTGCACGTTTCGTTCGTGTGCTGCAACGTCGACACGATTCAACATTTGTAATTTTTAGTTGTTGGTATAGAAAGAATTTTCTCGCTATTTGTACTTTTTTTTTTAAGAGTTGAATCCTGTAAGTAAGCTGCCGTTACTTTCCACACGAGGATACTTGTGTCGCTATTGCCAGTTTGCTGCGACACTGACACATCTTTGCTGTACCACTAGAACGGAAGTGCGAAGTTTACTAAAGTTTTAAGAAGCATGTCACGTTGTACGCTGTTACGACATTGATGTAGAGATAATTACAACTTCTTCCTTCTTTTTATCAGTAATAAAGTATTATTTCAACTTATGACTTTATCGATGAGGTTAACACATATGGCTGTTGAATTTGTGTTAGTCTGGCTTTCAAGTAATATAGAAATATTACATTGATATTATGATAACACTTAAAAACGATACACTTCTGGTGTCGACCTTTTACGGTAGAATATTACGTACACGAACAGTTGAACAGAGTGAAACAGTTACCGGAAAATCAATTAGTAAATGAACGCGATAAGCCAATAATTTCATAAAATAATTACATTATTTATTTATTATTTCATTATTTATGTATTACTTCTTTATTATTAATATCTACATATTAATATATTCCGTAAAATAATTTGGTAAAATAATTTAATAAAATAATTCCGTCAAACCCGGTAAGATATTAAATATAGCAATAACGATAAATATTTTTCGTTCAATGAATGGAGTATTCGTAAATTTACACATAGCCGATAAACGAAACGATTATTCGTTGCGATTAAGCAATTAAATCGATGTTGTACCGTTTATCGTACGATATAAAATGCAGAAAAACGCACTCGGCTCCATATTCAGATAAATACACTTTTGCGATTACTGCGACGTAAAACGAAATAATAAACGCACCGTATCTATCGGCGCATTTGTTCTCAACGTGGTTACCAATTCGTATAAAATACATAAGTTAAACTACTTTTCGGTAAAACGTTCTCTAAATATTTGAAAAGTAAGCCAAATTATTTTAATCTAGATTTGTAATTTAAAATATTTCAATTGCTTGGAAATTTTCGATAATTTATATTTCTAAATTAAACGTTATGGAAGTTTCTGGCTATTAATTTAGGATGTTCTGAGTACGAGGACGATGGTAACATCATAATCGTCAAAGATCTTACGTGCAAGTTATTATTGCAACGAAAATTTGTTATTTCATGTTGTTGTTACAAGCATACTTTGCTTGTAACTACATCGTAGATGTATCTACGTATTTATATGATACAGAATAGAATTAAATATACAGAATGCGTATACCATACGAAAATGTACAATACATCCAAACTCTGATAGTTCCCATTATATTTATTTAGAAGATAAAACAAATTTATATAAATTTTATTTATTTAATAATCGTTTTCATAAGAGTATGAATTGCATAAATATCTGTAACCTACTCGTACCTTACCATTTACAAACTCATAGCGTACGAAGTATTACTTATATCTTTTTATTTGTCCTGTTACTTCACATGAAGACAGTGCTCTACGAAAATGTACTTATCGCTTGAAAATACATTAGACATGGGTCGAATGAACGATTAGAATTTGCTTGTCGTGTCTATGAGTTGTTAGTCAACAAGACGAATTGGATTAAGCTTTCGTGCGTTGGTTCCTGTTTCAATAAAGATGTCACTCGGTCGTGTACCATTGATGGCAAGCTAATTGGCGCTTCACAGTATGTGTAGTATGAACGCGATGGAGATTTAGACTTGTACTGTCTAGCTTCATCCATTTTAATGTCCATTTACTTTTCAACGGAACGGAAACCACATATTGGCGTTTTTAAGACACATTTATTCCTATAAAATGACCGTGAGATAGAAACGTAAGTAATTTCACTCAACTCAAATACCAACTTCAATCGATCGTAGAAAAGAATTATACTACAAATTCCAAAACTACTTTTGTTAAGAAATTATCCTTGCGATGAATATTCGTTACTACGACGAATGTTCAATAAAAATCACTTTTTATTTGGTTAAGTCCGCTGCTAACAATTTTCCATTTAAAAGATACTTATGTTGACTCCGAATAAAAATCTTTTGTAGATTCCAAGAATATTTTATTTTATCTTGTGTATAATAGAAAAATGTTCACGCACGTATCTGTAAAACACAAATTTTCATGTTACTAAGGTGAATATTCGTGATTCGTAGAAGCAGATTTCGGAATGCAGATCCTTGAATATTGCATAACTGCAGAGATTTCTAGATCTTTGTAAATTTTGACGTTCGTGGCCGATTTAAACGGAGCCTGGCAACATTGCTGGAAATCCTCCATGTTCCATATTAATCTATTTTAATATTTCATCTACTTCGCGAAGTTCGAGTTCGTTGTAAGGGAATGTAGGTCAAGGAAACTTGTCTTCAACGTGTTTCAATAGCGTGTTATAATAATGATGCCGTGTGCATATTAATACGTTTAACTATGAATTTCAGTGGAATTAAATGAAAGAGAAAATTCCCAATAGAGACGCCAATGAAAGAAAGAGAAAGTGATAAATGTACTGCGGATTTCTATGCAAATTCAATTTTTGATGAATACAATTAAAGAGATAGAACGTACGCAGAAAGTTTCACTCATTAAATGATAGGTGTAAAATTGTTACATATAACTCTATATTTTCGATATTATACGTATTCTGGGCATAAATATTCGCAGTTTAGTATTATCACAAAAGTAATTCGCCTTCCGCAGTAACGAATATAGTAAACGCTGTTGTACAAAGTAACGTGTTTTTACGTACAACCTTTATCGATATGTTTTATAGCCGAGAATAGGATCAAAATACCGTTTAAACATGAACCTATTAGATATACTGTTATCAGAAGTTATTAATAGGATTAGGACTTTATAACTTTCAGCAAACATGAGACACAAGGGCAATTAATAGCTTGATGTTACTACAGACACGCTACCTCTCAAAGGTATTCAGATACTTGCTCATCTTTGACAAGATGTAATTTAATTACAGGATCACATATAAAAAGGTCGATGTTGGTAACATTCTGTATTAATACTTTATTATTGTAACATAAAATTAATTTAAAAAGCCGATAAAAAGCTATTCTTAAGCTGGATACTTATGAATACACCAATATTACGTATGAATAAACGGCAGAGAATTGTTACAGAGAAGTCTCACGATATCCCAACGATGAATTCGTCGAAAGAATTAATACCCTAATAATCTATCAAAATTAGATAAATTCAAAATAACGTTTCTTCCAAAATGAATTTTATATTGCCTCTACATCAGCTGATAGAAACGTTGCTTCAAAGTAGAAGAAGGTCCGTCCCATTATACCTTTATACGTTACATGCTCGTCAACTTTTCAACGTAACATTCATATTACTGTATTTACGTGACATATGTATTCGTCTCGCTTGCAACCACGAAAGATACTGACCAAAACCATACATGTATGAAACTCCGTACACGAGACACGTACAAACGGTAGAAACTCATTAACCCTCGACAAAGATATACCCTCCAAGCCACAATGAAATCCGTACCTTTCCACGATATACTTGTAAAAACATTTTTCTATCCCTTTCCTCCTATGTGTCCAAAGCGCGATCCATTAAAATCCAGGCGCTTTCTCTCTTCTCTCTCTCTCTCTCTCTCTGTACATTTAATTATCCTTCAGAAACAACCGCTGTTACCTCTGTCTGGACACACTCGAGCGACGTTCAAGCTTCGGCGCAGAGGTCGTAGTTCAACCCCGTAAAATAGTCTCGATGTCGGTTCTATAATTAATGCATTAGTATGCGTGCTCGTAACACCACGTTGGTCACCTCGTACAAACACGCATTTGCAATAATTTTACGAAGGCGCCAGTCTTCTTCGCCATCACGTTCCCTCTCTCATCGTTTATCGTTGAACCCGATGCGTTTGGGCGAATATCGCCTCGAGTTTGTTTGTCCCGATCGTCAACCACGTGTACAGTCCCTGTCCGCATTGAATTAAGATCACTCACACCGAATTTTCTATATGTGTCAGTTTTTTAGTAAAATTGAGGGACGCGATCGAGCTTTATGCGAATTTTGTAGGGGAAAAAACACGATGAGCCACATTTCTTATGTTTTATCTCTTTAAACGATGACTGTTTTGAAATATTATTAGATTCACGAGATTGAGAATTCTAACAATGGGTTTAGTCTCTCTGTCTCGTTTAACGCCATGGTTACAGTAGACTCGTGTTCTAACGAACTGCCGTTCTGACAAATACGTTTTAGTAATGAAATATATATATGTTATAAATAAATAAATAAATATATACATATATGTATATATAGATTCTTCTGAGTATTCTTACGAGTATTTCCAGCTTCAGATGTTTCATTCGTTAGAACAACAGTTCGTTAGAACACCATTGTAATCCATTGTAACCACGTGTAACACATGGCACACACAACAGTAACCTTTACAACCTTCATCGCTTAAACCTATCTAATCCGGACGAATACCACGTTGGAACACGTACACACAGAGAAAGAGACAGTGAGAAGCTCAAGGGCCGAGAGTGCAGTTTGGTCCGCCGTGATCAGGAGGTGGTACACGTAACCAACGCGTTCTCTAATTAACAAGAGCCAGAGGCTTGAAGTTACGTTTAGGTCCTGCTGTTTGCTTCCTACTCTGACCGTCCTTTCAGGTTTACTCGCCTTCATCTTGGAGAGGCGGCTAAGTATTCCCGTGAGCACCTTAACGTAACTCGGTTTGCCTACGTACGCCCGGGGTGCTAACGTCGCATAATTAAGCGCCTCCAGCGTGAGGATAATGACGTCATAATTACAGGTCGTCTTGCTTTTCCGTCCTCTTACAACGCGACGCGACAACGTTCGGAGTCCGCACGAGTCGCGACTTTGGTCACGCGCACTTGCCTCGTACAGTTATCCGTTCTTTTCCTTCTTTCCTTTTTCTTTTTTTTTTTTTATTTTTGACAGAGCGACATCTTTTTTACGAGTCACATGTGCGAGCATTCCGTCGTACGTTACACAAGAGTCTCTAATTGTTTGGGAGACAATGAGAACCGGTAACGTATTTCTACGAACGTGTTGCTGAAATCTGCGGTTCTACGGGGATTAAAACAGTCGATGGTAAAAGGTACTCCTCGTTGGGGAAAGCTACGTAGAACCTCAAACTTTACAATCACGAAATCGTTGGCCCCGTACAACGTTACCGTGTTTGACCCACTATGACTTAATAGTGGCCCCAAATGGATCTCACGGTTTCAAACACGTACGGTTTAGATCTTACGACTCAATGGGGTTAGGGCGTGTTCCATAACTTCATAGACATAGTATTAGAAGTTTTACGACCCCACGGTGTATCTCAGTGTCTGGATCAGGGAATTCGAGGTGCCATGGGACAATAATAGCCCGAGGCACGTCACATTTCATGGTACTTAGCCTAATGATGATTCGTGGCAGATGTTGCGACTCTGGAATCGTAGCATCTGGGGTCATGCACGATTTGGTGAACCTCGTTTAAGCTAATAAATTCTACCGTATGCTGTTCTATCATATTCCATGTACCTTCCTAATGAATTTTCTATTTTATCCGGGCTTACTATATTTCTTTATCTAGTAACCGCACGTTCAATGATAGAATACAGAAATTGTATTATAAAACAGTATCATCGTAAGAGGAGGTTACGGTAGGGGGCTATAATCTTCTTGAAGATGGTCGTATCGCATTACCAAGTTAACTTCTTACGGAATCTGTGTCGATTAAAGCAGCAATTTAGGAAGTTGGCGTACCGAGAATCGAAATCAACATCGATATTACCGTTTGGCTGTGACACATACTTTTGCAAATAAGGTCGCCCGGTTTGCAATCGGAATTCAGGGCTCTTCAACCACTTCCACTCTCTACACTCGGCATTTCTCTCTAGCGTATTCATGGAAATTCTAAGGACCCTATAAACTCTGTTTAAAGATCATTTTGATCGAATTAGAACAGCTCTGTGTAGACCGGTGAGCACGGTACAATGGAATTCCAATACCAATTTACGTTCGCTTTGCTTCACATCAACGACTATAACCTCCATCGGCCACGCGATGCGACCATACAATTATACGTACAGCCATTGACCAATGAACGACGCGAACTACTTTACGATCAGTATATCTGCTCACTCGTGAGAGTATTTTCCATAAGATAACGAGAACACACGCGTGCCGAATGCGAATTGCAAAGATTTCCCTCTATTTTGGGTTTGAATAGATATTAGACTTGCGCGCAGTTTGTGTAAACGATTATGTGGAAAATGATTATGACTCGATCATAGACCATTACAAATTTGTTAAATAAATCGTCGACTAAATGGAAAGAGAATTAGGATTATTTCAAGTTTTATAGGACGATTATCTACAAAGTTTAGCTTAGAAGGCAAATTTCCAATAAGGAACCGAAAGAAATTGATTCGATAATAACAGTACGCGATATTTCTAGTGCAAAGAAGAATCTAAGAAATTCGTATTATAGATAAGCGACAGAACGCTCCGATTGTTGAAATATTAACTGAAAATTAGTTTAGTAATCGGTGTATTAATAACATACTAAAATAAAATAAAATATTCAGACTGTTAGGAACGACAGTTATTCTACCCAGTGTCGTAAACTTAGAACGATCGCTTATCTTAAATAATGGTCGGTTTTACGTAACAAACGGAAGAGACTTGTAACGTTTAAAGTAGCATCGAGTAGATAAGGTTTCTTATGGTTATAACAGAATGAAACTTTTTGAATTGCAAACGACTCCATGAAAGCAGAACTTAGATATCAGACGTTCCATTGAACCTCTGGTTTGGATGCTTCCCGCGTTCCTTTCGTACAGATGTAAATTCAATTATGGAAACTGACCAGTTCAGCAAGTTGATCCTTTACAGAATTCAACTACCGCGAACTATCTTCTTCTGTCGTTCATGGATGATGAAACGCTATACATATGTATATTGTTACTGAGACCGCGTAAAGAGCGTTACCAACATTCTGATATTTCGCGATGAACGTTAAAAGTATCGAATAACGAGATACCATCGTCGTATTAAAGTATTCGTTATACTTACCGTGTTATTTTTACTTTATTCATACCTTTTTTTCATAATAAAACAAGTCTTTCGACATTTATATTCGATACTGTGATTTTCATTGATATTAAGATCGATGTACCAGGGGTTCAGTAGAAAAGTTTCCGTATCAAATAGCAGGAAATTTTGTCTGTTTTTTAGAATTTTATAGAAATCCTACGAGTAAAGAAAGAAAAATTATTATAAATCCTGTACGGTGAGTTGCTCATTGGAAAGAAGTCTAAAATTTGCATTTCGAAGATTGCATTATTCAAGGAAGAAGCGAGGACGAAATAAACACGTAAATAAATTCTTGCCCGATTTAATGATTCTGTTAATTGTTCGTGGTGCGTCATCAAACGAATCTTCTCCAATGACACTACAGAAAACGATTTAGCTACTTGAGAGTGACAGGGACAACTGAAGCACTAAGGACAGGGGCGTAACTGCGGAATGAGCGAAGAATGCCAAGGGGATTAGACCCATCGAAGCGAAAAGAAGGTAACCATAGTGTACCATCATCAACCCCAGATCAGTTGTACTCCAACAGAATCACTTTGCAACCGTACAGAAATAGGCAGTAAGCAATTTCTTAATCTGCAAATAATCCAAATGATACACGGAGATCTTCAGCGAAGATATTTAATTCTTTCACAATGTAATTAGATGACACAAAATTGAAGACAGACGATTCTCGTGTTTTTAATGCTATTAAAAGCCTGATATAGAAACTACATGCTTTTAGCTATCTATGTAAATGATTATGCAAATTTTAATCATTGCGTTGTAATAACTAAATTACAGACGTTTATGCTGATTATTATGAGCATAGCTCATAGCTGAAAAGAAATAAAGATTCGTTTTACTTATCTGAGGTAAATATTTTTTAGTAAACGCTTAGTGTTTTCCACATTTATCTCTGCCTCTTTCAATTTTTTGTAGCTTCATTCTTTAATGACACTCGAATAGGTCGGTTTCTAGTAGCACTCCACAACTCTGTGTATGTGTGTGTGTGTGTGAATAGGATCGTTAAATTTTGAAAATTTTTGCTAGTGTTACAAGGAATACCTCACTTTCGATGTTTTATATGTTTTCACGTGTTACGAAGATTAAAGTTTTCGCATGGCTCAGTTTTTATATATTAAATTTGCCGCGACCCGATCGATCCTCTACGTCATCCAATCCTATTCGAACATTAATTGACGTTAAACATACTATTAACCTATCGAACGTCAAATTACGTGCCACTTAGCGAAAACAATGGAGAGAATTCGTGGCGAGAGGAAACATATGGTGAAATGAAAAATGATCGAAGGCCACTCCTGCCAGCCATCGATAGCTTCGATTATCCGCCTCGATTTATGATCGGGAAACCAAGTATTATTTCCACTTCTTATTTCTAAAATCGAAGAGAAAATAGAAAGAACACAGGTAGGAAGAGAGGACAAAAAGGAAGATAATGAGAGTACTGCGAAACAATAAGCATTATGGAAAATGGAGTGGCATGATGCAACGATAGTCTTTGTTGATGACGTGCGAAACAAGGGAGCAGGAATAGAAGCGGGTCGTGTTTATAAAGGGATTGACGGGTGTACGAGAGAGGCTTACAGTGCAGTGGTAGGAGTAGAAGGATGAGAGGGTCCAATAATGATCGATCACACGTTACGTCCGTTACGGATGTCGTATCCTCGAACAACGCCAGGACGAACCAGGATAGACAGTCATTTGCGCGAGGAGAAGGTTCCCAGCGTGATAACGAGCCACGAAAAACGCTTCAGGGGCAGAGTAACGATGTTAAGTATCGGTGAGATGACATCCACTTTTTCCCCCCTGTGCCTGTTACATCTTTTCTTGTACCCTTCTTTTCTCTCTTTTTTTTCCCTTCTTTCGCGACTTGGTGTTGGAACGATGTTTACGAGTCGAGTCGAGGAATTCTTCTATCGGCGATCTTCGGACGATTGGCATGATTTAGAGAAATACCAATATAACTGAACTTAAGAGGGATAAAATAGCGGGCAAATAGCTCAAAATTCAGTGGAAATTTATAATGAACGAGAGAGGATTTACGAGGGATGAAAATGTTAAAGCATGGATAAACGATTATGCAAAGAGATCTTAGAAAGAGGAAAAGAAGGGAAGTTAAGAACACTGTTAGAGGAAAGATCGAAAAGACGAGATTTCAGGTAGAAGAAATAAATATTGCACGAGGTATAAATAAATAGATATTCTAAAATGGAGTAATTGATTAATTCACTATAGGTTCATTTTGTTTGCTCTTTTCGCGCCTTCGACTCTCTACGATTTTAAGTTTCAAAGTTTCAACGCGGATAGGATAAGCCGGTTCTACTTATCGCGCACAATTCGCTAAATGTTCGAACGACAAGCAGGGCAATTTTAGTTTGCCCGAGTTTCTGCCCCTCTGCTCCTTCACCATACACATTTTTTCTTAGCTATCCTGCTTCCGCAGGTAATATCGGTGTTTCAAAATCTTCGCGGAATTTTTTCAATTTCGCGACTGCAACTGCGTCCATCCACCAATTAATTCGCGTCCTGTATCCTTTACGCTGTATCCGTACCGTACATATCCGAGTTTCTAGCCTCCATGGCGTGACTTTTTTAACTTCTTAGGAAAAAGTTCTAACGTGTGGATGGAACAAATAGTTTTCTCAATCTTTTATTTTGTAGTTCTACACATACGTTGCTCAAGCCACGTAGGTGATTAAACGGATACCATGAACGATTCCGTTACATTAATTAAACAGATGAAAGCAGAAAATTCTATGTAGTTGATAAAATGATATTACTCGTACGATATTATGATAAAGATTTGGTGACTTTAAGATAGTAGGTAATTTAAAAAAATATACGGTCGCAAGAAGTGGGTTTAAAGATCAAAATTATCGGTAGGGAAGATGATTTGAAATTATGTATTTTTCTAATAATGGAGAAATTCTCATTTATAAGATATTTAGCAATACAGTTTCACGGTAAATCAACTGCTGGGAAGAATTAATATTTGCAAATTTAACTTTACTGCAGGTAGTCGAGTTTTTGTCTCCTAATCTTCCTCTCGTTTCGACGAATACAAAGACTTTTAATGTTTGTAGAAAATCTGTAGTATAAAATTCAAACAAATAGTCACGAATATGAACGATAATTGATGGAATGAAGATAAACTTTTGTACATTTTCCTTTACTTTCATAAATCTTTTAACAATAGCAAAATGTATTTCCATTTTTGGCGGTGAGTAATAATTTTCAATTTAAGATTAATAATTAATTATTGTAGAAAACAGCATTCGTATAGTTTCGTGTCGTGTAATTGTTAATTCTAAGGAACAAGTATATCTGGATAATCTGGATTAACTAACGTTGCAGGCTATTATTGGTGGATTATGTAAATATGAGAATATTATAATTAACGAACTTAGTGCTGGGAGAAGATTTTGAGAGATTGCTGTTACTGTTACGACACGAATGAAAAAATGGCGCGAAACAAATAAACTGATAGTTTTGGCTGCCCATAAACGCATGCGAAGTTCGGGATAAGGAAAGACACGTAGCATAATTCACGATGCGTTGAAAGGGTAAAAGTTCGGAATAATTAAAAAGAGAAATAATGGTATGAATGGAAAAAATTAAAATAAAAGTTAAAGTAAAAGTCATTTATAGGAAGTATATTATGGCGTAAAAGGAGAATAGGGAGCGGTGCGTTTTTAAATGAGATTTAAAACATTAAAAGCAAAGAGGAAAAAATGAATCGTGATTACGGTAAAAAATATACAAAGAATTAATATGGAACTCGTTAAGAGAAATAACCGCAGTTAATCTATTTCTTTTTTCCATATTTACATTTTTCATAACTTCATAATGAATGTATACCCGTAGCAAGGCGAACCATTTTCCCAAAAAAGTGGTAACGTATGAGAACCACGCATGATATTAATTTCAAGAAGCCAGAAGTATCACGTCAGATTAAAAAGATATCAGTTACTTCAGGACTGTAAAAACTTTTTCCCCTATCAGTACATAAAACGTAGAACCGCAGGCACAACATGCACAAATTGACTTTTACAATCTGTGAAGCGACTTCCGAGCGTTCTACAAACTTTGTATTAGTCTACTCCGTACACGAGAAACTAAAGAAAAAGTTTGGTTTAACTCGATTTGATTTCGTTTAATACTAACGAACTCCAACTGTCCAATGTTTCACTCCACTTCCTCCTTTTTATAGATATATCCTTTATTTTCTCTCAATGTTTCGATATCTGTACATTACATCGTCGTCGGAATTTACGAATTCATAGAAATTTCTGTTGTTATTTCTGTATTTAGAGGGAGGATCACAATAGCCATTATTTTATTCTTTGGATAAATCTATCATATCGTTCTGAGCTGAAAAATTTTTATTGCACTTTCTTAAATGGACTAGGGATAAAAACAAAAGAATATCTTAAACCTATCGATTAAATCCGTCGATTATATCTACAACTATTTTCTAGTTACTATTTATTGCATATGGATGGCGAATGCGAACTCATGTTGCCATTTTCAACAATTTCGTTTTTCCAATTACAATAAATCTAACTCCCATTACGTGCAGTGAATACCGATTGACTGCAGCTGTATGCCGTTTGTATTAAAAACTTCATTTCAGCGCATCTTCTCGTTTTACAAAACTGGAACGTACTTTGAGCGAACTCGTCACCGATGGTTAGTCGCACTGAAAGAGTCAAAGGATTCTTAGAGAAAATTTGAAGCCTGGGACGATAACAGCGATAACAGAGCGCACGTAAACTTCAGACGCCGTTTCCACGTCGATTTTCACGTATATTGTCAATAACAGGGAAACTCGTAATGTGGAATAGCCGAATTATAAAACCTATGATTTTGTATTTCACATTTATATATCTTACAAAGCGTGTAATATCCTGGCTTAATAATATACTTGTTTTTTGGCAAAATTTGTCAAATTGAAAAAAAAAAATTTTTTTCTCAGAGACTAAAAGAAATTCGGTCTCGAAAAAATTAAGCACTCGTATCAGCTTATTTTTCGAAAAATGTATCGCCATTCGTTAAAGTAGTATGAACTTGAACAAGTTTATACCACTGGCACATTTAATAAGTTTTGGATTTTGCGTGATTATGCGAAATAGCATTCGATGTGTCGGAAACAGTGGCATTAAATACAGTAGGTTCACTGAACTCTAGTTTTCCGCGTCCTCTTTGAATCCTCGTTAAGAATTCTTGCTCTGTACTCTCGTTCTAAACTTTTTCTCAACTCTCATTCACTACGCACTGTCTGTCTCCAAGAGGACTTAACCCCTTACAAGTGCATACGTATACACTTTACCTTCTAATAGTTAGCACTCAATCTCCTAGACAGACACACAC
Source organism: Bombus soroeensis (assembly GCA_014737365.1). Taxonomy (NCBI): domain Eukaryota; kingdom Metazoa; phylum Arthropoda; class Insecta; order Hymenoptera; family Apidae; genus Bombus; species Bombus soroeensis. The sequence goes on from JACXIL010005353.1 coordinate 216,399, forward strand.
TTTTATTATCCTACTCTTCCAAGTATCCCATCACAATTTCATTTATTAGCTTCATTTTATTCACAGAGACGCGTAAGTCGTTGTTTGTTAAATTTCCTGATAAACGAATAACGCGTCAGTGATTTGCAGTGAACTTTAAAAGATTTTAGAGACAACCTACCTTCCGTAAATCTGCACATGAAAATAGACTGGAATGTGAGTAGCTCGATGCGTCACATGAGTTTTCAATGACCTAGATCGTCAATACTCGTCAATAAACCGAATGATTTACCATAACCTTTAAATGTACTTGATGATTGGTCATCCTTGACCTTATAATAATATCCCTGAGGATTAATGACACGAGTTTACGATCTTCGTCGTCCCATTTCTCGTCGAATGTAATGTCTGTGTATAACCAGCGTGAGGTGCTGTGATGGATCAATTTTTTTTTTTTTTTTTTTAAGTAGACGAGGTAACTATAACACTGGAAACCTTGTACAATGAGTAAGTCATTGTTTCGAAAAGAGCAATGTCTATTGTAGGAGATGAAGGTTAACATACTAGAAGGAATTGATTTATGGGTTCACCTGCATTGTCGCAGCCTGACGGACTTATGAATATGGAAATAACGCAACTAGGAAGAAAAATTCATTATTTTAAGATACCTTAACCGGCATTATACTTTCATAAATTTTACGTCAATTATAAAAAAAAAGGGAAGAAATCAGTACATGGCGTAAAAATTAAAATTCATCTTCGTGTTTTCGTATCATCTAAAAAGCAAAAGACTAAAAAAAAATGTGTCTTTGAGAAGTTTAATAATAAAATCTAATTTAATAATCTTTCTCTTAAAATTGTAATTCTTGACCAACGTACTATGCCAAGGTATTAGGTTGTCCGAAAAGAGTCTTTCTCTTACAACGATGCATCTTTATACAAACATGAAACCTAATCTGTCAAACATTCTGATCTTTATCTTGATAAAACAAAATGGACCATACGTAATTCGATAAAATAATATAAAACGAACAATTTTGTGCATCTATTATTTCCTTATAAAACGAAAGAAACTTTTGGACGACCTAATACAATCATACACAACCGTATCAGCTTATAACAAACATACATAAAACTATAAGATCAGTTCACGCGTTACTCGATTGAAATAATGTCACTCCTGTGCGCGTTAAACGCCGTGCAGTTCCATTGAGAAAATTAACAATCTTGTAAGAACAATGTACGATTTACAAGGACTGTGAAGGGATATCAAAGATAGAAAGTGATCGCGAACATATACGTATACATGGTCGCACGATGGAAATTAACGCGTGAAAATTACGAGGATGCGTGTGTAATGAATCCGTTGGCCGACACGTGCGCACTTAATAACACTGAATAAATGGATTACAGGCCATCGGAAGTAGCGTAATACGAGGTCGGCTGCTGATCAAATACGCAGCATTAGTCGCGGAGTGATCAGCGTTATTCAACCTTGAACAAGCCGCCATGGGACGTTCCAGCTTTGCTCGAACTTGAACGAAAGCGTTTGGCGATCAATTATAATAGAATTTTGAATTCCGATAGATCCACGAATTTTAATCTTATCAAACGGAACACGTTATAGATTATAGACTATCTGAAAGAGTTAAATAAGTGAACTACGAACTGCTTGTCCAAAATGTAAAATGAATGTCGTTGACAGTAATTCTAATACATTACGAAGACGTGAGTCGATATCAACAGTGAAAAATGTCGATTCAGTAGAAAATAATCGTAATCTAATCGTAATCTAGCTGACTTCGCGTTAATTATTCCCTATACAAATTGCAAATTACTTCGTTCAATTTACGAAATCTGAATAAATTTCCCTTTAACACGAACCGCGTTTCCTAACTCTAAATCTCGCTCACTCTGCATTTTTCACAGAGGAATTCTTATTCTCTGTCGGATAAATGCCTACGACGTCGAACATCTTCTCAATATCATCATTTTGATCCAGCCAACAACATCGAGAGTCGATTGCATTAGAACGTTCGCGATAATTAACGGATCGCTCGCAAATCGTGCGTGACTAGTATCTCGCTGATTGCCCATTGACCCGTGGCATTCTCGGAAGGCAAGCCATTTAATGAGCTCCCTTCCGGCATATTGAAACCTGTCGCGCGTGTTCTCATCGAAGTTCATCGGCGCCCGGGCCGACGTTATATACTTCCGAATCAGAGATACGCTCGTCGAGGAAATATCTGATTTCCCTGATGGATCCGTCGGCTCGAGAATCGATCGCAGACGACTTAAGACGATACGGTTGTTCCGTGGTGCGTATCACGATTTAATGAGATCCGGCAAGTTGTAAATCTTGGTTGGGTTAACTGGCGACGACGTTCGATCAGAAGCATTGCGGAGTAAATCGATGTTGTCTGATCGATTCGACTGAAATTGCGAGTGACAAAGTACCGTTTTTCGGTAATCGGATGGATAACGTGATTGTAAAATATAGTAGAATTTGTTAATTTATATGGTTTAGGGATTGTCGAATTATTATTATTGAAGAATTGAATTATGCAAGAATACAGAGATAATTATTTTTGGGACCGACTCCTTGACATTTACTTGATTTTAATTTATTGAACGTTTACTTGAAATTATTCAGAAATCGAGGCTACGTACAAATTCTGCGTATACGAATTTTAAATTATTTTATTGAATTCCAAAATTCCAACAAATTTTTATATATTCGATATAGCATGCATTATACTTCCCAGTTTAAAAGCTCACCTCATAATATTATATTTAAGATTTTATAGAACTTCGTTGCTAGTAAAGAATTAATTTTCAAATATCGCTGACTATAAAGCTATTTAATTGTTTGAACGATTTGTTGCTTGCAATATGTACCGTATATTTTAGTCCTAACGAGAAACAAAATTTGAGGCAAAGTAAATTTATAGAATATTTTGTAAGTTATAATTTAGAATACATGCATTTATTTTCGTTATTGAGATTCATATTTTTAAACTTAATGTGCTTTTTACGTAATTTTTACATGATTTCTAAAAGGCGTATTTACATTTTTTATGTGTTTGGTAATAGTGAAATAATGATCTGGAAATTATTGTCAGAGTATCACTGTTTTGATCTGATGAATTATTATTGCATTCAGTGACGCAAATGGAATTAATTAAATAATAACAAGTTCAGCAAACATCAATATCGACAGGTCATTGAGATCCAAGAGCGCAAATATTGTATGCGCGTATTACTGTTCAGTGTTCAGTTTCTTTATTTGAATTGTGATTATTTCGAAACACGCGCTGTGTTTGACTAATAATTGATCTAAATGAACTTTCCTAATAGCGTTTATGTATTCTGATAGTAACTGGAAGTAGATACGCGAACTCGATCGTATCAATAAATAGAAGAAATAAATAAATACAAAATAACAATTTTTGTTCTCTTATACAAACACAAATGTGATATTGACCTTGCAATTAGTCAAACAACGAAGAATATCGATCCACGGTTTAAATAAAAATAAAATCTATAAATCTAGGGACAATTTTTTTCAAGAGATTAGTTTTATGAAAATTAAATTCTCTCCATTTTTTCGAAAAATTCTCATCTGTTTCAGAGGAATGAAAACTTTTAATTTACAGTGATAAAAATTATAAACAGAGACTCATATATGTATATGTTACTCTACAAGCTATATGACAGTGATACAACCTATAATTTCTCAGCCTCTTAGTAAATCTAATGTTACAAATTGTAATAATTCCATCTTTGCTTTAACTTTCAACATATAATCACCGATACGAGTAATATCTATTTTTTATCTCTGTAAATTTTATATCATAATTAACGTTGCATTCTTTAAAATAATCAAGAAATTCAGTATACGGCTTTTAGCACAGCTGGGGAAAAAGGACTTGTGAGATAAGCAGTAAATTACTACGGTAGATAAATCAAAGACTGTAAGTGCATCCCATTTGAAAGTTAAGAGCATAGTGTTAGATATATGTTCAGACAAGAATAAAGTAGAAGCAGTAAGACCTACTTGCTCAAGGTTGGCGTTCTTATTGTATTTGAGGGTAAAGATATTGGTTTAGGTATATATCTTTGTTCTTAGTAGATTTATGGCTGGATTTTTTGCTTCTTCTTTCCGTTTGTTTGCACTTTCATTTTTCGTTTCCAGATTTTATTTCTCTGCATGTTTCTTGAATTCTCGTATCAGTCCTTGCGTCTCTTGGAAAAATCGATCGAGTCGAAGATTTTCCAATTACCAATGGTGATACCAATGCAAAATAAAATCGAATAAAAGGAACGTTCAGTTTTATACGCAATGGAACGTTCTTTGCTAATCCTTAAATAGCCTATTAAAATAATTTTCACGATATCGTACAGTTAGCACGGACCTTTTATTTTCTCCTGTTCATACTACTGCGTCATAATCTTGAACAAGTGTGGGGAAAGAGAATTACTTGCCGCCATCGCAATTGTTTCAGACCTGCGACTGACACCAGCTTTTCTTATCACTAACTGCATCGACGCGACTAGATTTAACGATTGTCACAATGAAAAGGAAATGATAAAACGTTCACGTTGCAATAAATTGTATAACTTGTTACATAATTATATAGCGTTGCCGCTTGACAATACGTTTCGTAGGGATATCGTAAATCCGCTGGCAGATGTTGTCCGTTCGATTGAATCGGTCACGACGTAATTCAAGCCACATTGTTTAGCAGAAACAATCGAATTCGTTGTCCATTCGACGTGTAATAATAATGTTTCGAGCGCAATTAGTCGATCGTCGAAGCCGTGTTTGTCCGTGAATTAAATTGATTTCGAATTTCACAATGTTCCGCGGAGTACAGAGGCAGACCGCGAAAAATACGTGTATTCCCACGGAAACGAATGTTAAAACTCGTTATCGAAATGAACCCATTTCAATTTACGCCGATGGTTTATATACGTATCGTATATTGGCTATTTCATATTTTTCCGACTCATTTCGAATCGATACAACGCATTTCGTCGGCTGCTTTGCATACTACAATTATCGTTCGTATGGAAATGACGACCAGGTAACAGGATTTTCAGCTACTGCGCCAAATTCGCCCAGAGATTTGTAGCCGTGGAAAAAGAAATATCTAATTCGCCTGAATATCGCGAACGTGGACAGGACTATAGCAAGTTTCGGCTATATCTATAGGGAAATATAACATAGATTGTGTTTGAACAACGAAGAGCGATAATTGGTAGGAGAGATTTACCACAGCTAGGAAGGTCCTAACTCTCTCACAGTCGAATTTGTATTAGTCTGCGAGGAAAATTATTTGTTCTTTAATCGAGCCTGTCAGAAATCAAGCCGATTAACTCCAATCGATCATCTTTCAATTTTATCGCACAGATATATATGTCGAGTTCTCATTGGAATTAGGGGCGTGTAACGAATCTTCATTTGGAATGTTATACAATATAGACGATATTTACTGGTACAAATATGATTATTACAGAATTTGACAAGTAACCGTGGCGATTAGATACTCGAGATGCTAATGTGTTTTCTTCCAAAGTCTAAGTCGAACTGAACTTACTGGTCCACAATTCAAGTGTAACTCAACTTACTTGTCCACAGTACAAGTAGAACTCAATTAACTCCTCTCAGTCCAAGTGAAACTGGCCTTATATACTCTTCTCTGTACCTCTCTGTACCCCTCGAGTCAACTATATTTTTAAGGAGAGCTATACAACTACTCCATACCTCTGTTAGGTAAAAACGTCCATCCCGTGACCCTGGCTACGTTTAGCGACCCGATGTATCACTCGGAGCCCAAGCCTAGCGTCATAGATCTCGGGCAAACGTAATCGGATTAAATCATAAACTGCTACTTCTAAGTTTTATTACTTAATTACAGCTATAATAAAAAGTCTAGACTAAAGTATTGGGGATCTTCCCAAAAATTCCAAAAGAAAGGTCCCGATGTTTTTTCATCTCCGACATATATAACACATATTACCAGTATTTAACGCGATATCGATTTCTCGTCTGACAATCGTGCAGGACTTAGGACTTAGACTTAGGATTGTTGGTCATATCGAAATTTACATTTACGGAGTAACGTTTAAAAACTATATCCTCACTCGCAACATAAAAATATTTTGCATACAAGAATAGAATGTTCTTCGAATTTCTTTTGATATTTAAATTATTCCGAAGAGCGTTCGAAGCTCAAACACGGAAGACCTTTGGCAGAAGACGGGTGGAAAATTTTCCAGAGTCTTCGAAGTGGCGCATTCGAGTCACGTGTGCCAAGATTTCGGCAGATCACCGAAGGCTTACTCTCAAAGAACAGTCTTAGAACTTAGCGTCGAAGAGAGAAAATAAAGATCCGCTAAGGGTTAATCTTCTGCCGTCACTCACGTCGCCACCTTACCCATCTAATCCAGAAGTCGTTCATCCGTAGAAAAGGAGAGAGCAACAGAGGCAGAACGAAAGACAGATAGCAAGGAACGAGCTAGATATATCGATGCCTCGAATTTCCCTTTTCTTCAATTCCCTTGAACTTTCGATATCGCGGAAACGGGCTCGCGAGTCCTACGTCTGATCGTAATCTCTTTAGAATTCACGGCATGCGTCAAAGAAAATGTGATTGCCCTACGAAAATTCCATCCCTCGAGAAATTCGAGTTTTACCTCTAAATAAACCCATTACGTCTGTAACGAAAGGGAGCGTGTACTTTTGAAGCAGAAAATTGCTCGATTCTTAATTCATTAGCAAAAAATAATTTGCGAATAGTATAGAATTTTAGTTAAATTAATTGATTAGTTTCTTCTGTTTACGTATCTTGTATCTTACGTCATATATTCTCTATATATCTAACACATATGTCTTACATTACATATGGATATCCAAGGTATAATATATATTTTTTAATTTGAACGATTAGCAGAATTAATCCCTTACAGGTAAATATATTTCTGAACATTTTACAGATAAATTGGGCTGCTCGAAACTCAATTGCTTTTACTATTTTAAGCTTTCAAGAAATCGAATGTTTGAAATAGTTCTCCGCGAGTATTAGCTCGCGAAGAGCTAAAGTAGATTGGTAAATTTAAACTCGTTAGTAATTTTAGAAGAACGATGGTCGTTTAAAAATATTTTCAAGTCCAATCGAGACATCTTCTCGAATCTTAACGAGTCACCTGATTGATCGTATCGAACCAATCAGGTCACGCTTTCAACTCAAAACTCGCTTCCATTAGAATCATTATATCGACATATCCGTCACGTTTTACTCGAATTAACGTATACTCAAAAGTTAAGTAGAAGAAATTGTCATAATTCGAGTATATCGTCGTATTTTCCCAATTAACAGTTCATATACAACCGTGTACTTCCATTAAATTAAACTTTAGTGCGAAAGCGTACGTTTTACATCATAGAAAACAAAATAATTGGAAAATCCAACGACGTAAGATGTCAAGTTCATGTAAATGTAAAACCACAAAGATTTAACGTTCATCTTGAAACTGTTCGCTCCTCGTCTTCCAGTTTCTTAATTGAGAGAACCATCGCTTCTCCTTCTGGTTTTCACGGATAGTACCGTTTGTACAGGTATCCGTAAATGGCCCTATTTGAAATGCATTAGTTGTCACCGAGGCAACCACAAGGATGCTGTTTGCGCTGTCAACCGAAGGATAATGGATCGGAGCCGTTGGGCAGAGGACTGTCGCGTAGCCGAGCCAACTCTCGGCCACGGAAAAATGACTATTACTTCGTGAAAGATCAGGTTAATAAAACGATCGGTCAACGTAACGACAGCGGACGTACTGATCGCCGTTTGTCATCGTGAGAATCGAGCGATTTGCCGCGCTCGTTGTTCGAACCTCGATGATCGAACGACGTGTTGGATAGAAAATGGTACTCGAGGAGCGAGTACGCGTGCTTGAGGAGAAATATTGACCCAATGTGGTCTGAAGAAAATTCCAGCTGTGTCTCTTTCGTTCGTTTCAAATCTGAGAATTAGTTTTGCGCAATTATTTGGCTGTAGGTAAACGATTGATATTTGATATTCGCGATAGCGAATAACAACCGACTATGCTTCTGGATATTTAATTAATTTTTACAATTTAACGGCTAACAAAATCAGGGGCTGATGGTTCTTTCAGATTCGACAGTCTAACGAAAATACACTGTCACGGTTTTTTTTCACTACATCTAGAGTTGACCGTAACTGTTAGCGACAGCTGTCAAACACGTAGTCGACGTGAATTTTCGCAAAGTTCTTTTATTATGCAGGGAACAACGTCAAACTTCGATCACTTCGTGGCATTCCGTCAATTAGCAGTCGATCGTCAACGAAAAATTCGTAGGCAGTGATCGATCAAATTCCCGCGGCGAAGCTCGCGTGGAACGTAGTTGCGGATTGCCCTAAAAATCTGTGTTATTCTCCCGTAGAAAAATACAAACATGGAAAGAGGAATACACCTTTGGTTGTTCTTTCGAATTTTTTCCAGTAGAATTTGTTACTGGAAAGATTAGAAGAATCGAACATTTTGTTAGTAAGCTTTTAGATTTCAACTTGTATCGCTAATAAGTATCGCCATTTTTTATTCTTTTCTTTCTTTAATTTTAATAGCTTTATTATTTTCGAAGTATAGTAATAAAAGATTGGCTTTTGCTTTGATCAGTTATTTAGGTCAATCTCTATGTTTTTATTTAAGAAAGTTACATAAGGATTTTATTTTCCTCGGAGATGTTCTCAAAGCCGCCAGGCATACTTCTTTCTTTCATCTTTTTATATAAGAATTTCTCTGCATGAAATGTCGGAACACAAAAATATAAGCTACTAAAACTAAACCTAACACACTTTTGCAAATTTCGTATTTCCTATTTATCGAACATGGAAAACCAAAGTAACAGACCTAAAAATGTTATTTCATCGGTACACAAGCTTCAACGTGGAATTACGTGGCACAGAAATCTACGTCAAGGAAGCTTCGAAACTGGTAGGAGTATTCAGAAATTACACCTTCGATCTCGACAAGTAGCACCGCTTCTCGAGCCATCGAAGCAGCAGAAAGAAAAGGAAGTACCTCAGCCTTCCTCGTTCCTTCCTCTACGTAAATGCTCGAAAAAGAGTCGAGGGTTTTCGAAGGTTTTACGAAGAGGCGTGCACATGCGCTCGCTTCTTCATGTTGCTCCTTTCAATCCACCACACTGGAACGCGTACTCGAACCTGGCACACATTCGTGGTTTCTTGATCGTGATGCAAAAAATGGGTGATTTTCTGGGAATTAAATTTTTCCGAGGCTGACAGCGGCCGTACGAAGAAAATCGCCGACGAGTTTGATCCCCCAGGAATCGTCTGGCTGTCGTGGAATCGTTCGCGGCTCAGGCGCTCGTTAAAACTCAAAGTGAACTGTTCCCAGAACCAAGTTGATCGTCTTCCTTGATTTTTCCTTCTGGCCGATGAGCGTGCTTCACCAGCGAAGAATCGCTTCTCGTTACTCGATCCTTCCATTCCAACGAGCGTTTGCTTTCTCACGAGTACGGAGATATGACAGATTCATCCGGTTTAATATCGAACGATATTTTATCACTCGTAACCGAGCAAAGTTCACTGTTCTTCTGGAAATGCGATCTGCTAAGTTTGAATTGCGAAAATGCATACAATGTAGAGTTTCGGGATACGAATTTTATACAACGATGCTTTAATCTCTATAAAATAACTGGTAAAAAGGGTTTCGATGGCGATAATATCCGTTTAAAATTCGTTTTCGTTCGAGCAGATTGATATTAAATTTGAAAATATGAATGTAAATTTGAGGATATGAATTTGAATTCACATTTGAGATCTTGAAATCTTGTTGGAAAATTTCAATTGGAATTTAAATTCGAGTGGAAGCTGAAAGTGTTCGATTTCGAGTTTAAATATCCAGAAACTGTCATAAATTTTAGTATGTGTCGCTACTATTATAAACTTCTCAAGTAACTTAATACAGATCAAACAGATGTAATTAAATATACTTCGAAAAATATTGGACAGGAATAAAAATTTCATAAATCTGCTGCAACTACATCGTTACGATCTTCATCTAGTTGTTAACCTTGCAAGCGTCCAAAATATTCTGCCATATGGTGACACAATTTTGCAGAAAATTCTGTTCGTTAATTTCAAATGAAAATGGACAAGCTGTTACATCATAAAAACATTCGTTCAGTTCCTAATATAATAATAATATTACTATATATATATCGTAGCTCGTAGAATTGAAATGCATTTCATATTCCACAACAACGAAACTAATTTAAACCGCAGATATATATCAGCATATACCAATTTCTCCACTCACATTGAATTTACCAATCAATTTGTATCTCCATTTTTCAATACCTACGATAATTATCGTACAGGATCAGTCAATAAGAAGTGTCAACAGAAAAATACTGCTTCGCGTCTTTCCTTGTTTCTATTCAACAGATCCACAATTGTCTTTGTATCTCAGAAGATACAAGATATTAAGAAATAAAATTGCATCCGTTCGGCGAGTCCCTTGAAATGTAACATAATTCGTTTAAAAAGTTTAATTATCTTAGACAATACTTCTTATCGACTCGCTCCGTGCATAGGCATATCACTTACAAACAACGTGATGGAATATCGTGAAAATTTCAACGAGGCTAGCAAATATCCTTCCATTATTATTCCTCTCGATGGTGTGAAGATTATTAAACGCGTGTAAATGCGCTGAAACGAGGCAAATATTTTTCGGAACTGGGAATTCGGTTTAAATGCAAGAGCACGGCACAGCAGGGAACGAGCCGGAAAAATCCGAGAACACGCAAATAACGAGCGGAAACGAAGCAGCCATTCAAAAATGGCGAAACAAAATTAGCGAAATTTTCGCGAGTTTCAGTCGTGGTTGTATTTAACCGGGCGTTCGTTTCCTTTGCATAGAACCGCAAACCGCAGCCTTTGACTCGAAACACTGGCTTATTTTACCACCGCAAAATATATACCTGCTCTTTGTGCGTTTGTGTGCGTTTGTACGCGTGTGCACGTGTGTATCTGTATGGTGTAAACGTGATGTATGCGTACACGCGCGCGTCTGGCTTTGTCAGTAGAACGGCGATAACGAAAGCCGCAATTAATCCTGTATTCGCGAGTTTCACGAGTTAAGACACATCGCTGGAATATTTTCACCGACGGAAAAAAGTGTCTGGCTCTTTATTTCGGTCGCTTTCGCGAACCACCAACTTCTTTTTCTTCTCTTTTTTTCCGCCTCCTTTCGTTCCTTTTCGGCTTGCCTGATGTCGCTTATTTCTCGGACTGTTAAATACTCTCCGTTGAATTCCGATTACGCTACCGTGGTTCGTTGCTGTTTTGCGGTAAACGTTCGATGGAGAGAATGGTTAGATCGTTTCGAATTCCAGGGATTTATTTTGCTGTTGGATTTTAAGTCGACTTTTTTGTTGATGCGATATAGAAGATAGAATACTCAATGAATTCCTTTCTCTTTTTTTGCATTTCTTTTCCTTTTTCTTTCTTTTTTCTTTTTATTCTTTCACGTTGATCAGGATCGTTGACTTGTTATTTTTATGCTTGCGTGTCCGTAAATAAGTCTGAACTCTTGAATACATTAGATAAAAAGAAGTTTTAGTTCAAAAGGTTAACTCTTCAAGTGCTTGATAAAGTATCATAGTTAAATGTAGTCTAATAAATTTCTTGCACTTTTGAGAATTTAACTGACTCAATCATTACAGATGGTTAAATGTATATCTCAAAAATTCTTTTCCAGCCGTTTGATGCCGTTATGAGGTATAAATTTCAGATCACACGAAGTGAATTTATTATTTCAAGTATCTGTTGTAATTTGCAGCAAGCAGCTTGTCACCAATCGCTCCTACATTTGTTATGATAAATATTCAAAGGATTAAAGCGAAACGAAGGTGCTATGGATTTGACTAAAATTAGATTATCTGCCAGAAATAATTCTTCGTCTGAAATCCTAAAAATTTTCCAATACGATATGCGTGTGTATGTGTAGCTTAAAAATAATAATCGTGTTCTGTGATAAGACAAGACAAGAAGCGTAGAATTGACGTAATAAATAAGGAAAGGTCGTTGTTCCAGATGTATAGCTTGTTTTCATTAACATCACGTTCTCGTTTATCCAAAGTGTGACGTGGAACACCTGCTGAAGTTGCGTGGGCAGTTTCGAACCAGAACCGTGTTCTCACACGTGTAACGCGTAACGTTAGCATGTTTGTCGAAGGTACGCGGTTCGTTTTGGGATGAAATCACGTTCCCATAAGCGTAGGGCAGGATGTAGAACACTTAATGATAGCGTGTGGTTCGTTTCGAGTTAAAATCGTATCCACACACATGTGCAACGTGCGACGCGTTTTTCTTCTAATGTCTGTGATGACACGAGTGAGCAATTACGCGCGTGTAGCGAGGATCTATTGGTCTTTTCAGTGCACGTTGCCTCATTAACAGCCGTCTTTAATAAGTTTCTCTGGTGTATTCGATATCTCGTACTCTGCGTGTAGATATGTATGTCAATTTACGTAATTCCTCGTTTATTCCATGTTTGATATATTTTAGTCGATTCATGATTGATGAAGATACCGAATCGATTGGTGTTTACTTTACTAAACTGCTGGTTAATATCGATGGCCTTCTTTACATATTTATTTGGTTAAAAATAGAAGTTACAGGATTAAACGTAGGGTAATAATTTCTTGAATGATATTGCTAGTTTTCTAAAAATCTTGTTTAGCATCGGATGTTTTAAAATAGAAAACAAAATCTATGTTTAAATCATTGAACGATAAACGTTTATATTTGGACGTATTAAAATATTTAGAAATAATAAAGATCCGAAAAAAGACTTCCTCTTACGAGGATCGGTGTCATTAGTAGTTCTAGCGAAATTTGTAATGAGAAACAGATGACAAAGTTCAGAATATCTGGAACTGTTCGTTTTCTTTAGATAACTATGTACTCTGTAGGCATATTCTATGAGAGTACGTAATATTAATTACAGTGAAAGGGCTTCTCTTTTTGTGTTTTTTTTTCTTTTTTGATGATAAATTCCAGTCATGTAAAACATTTTGTAGTTGGAAATTATACATTCATTTTTTATACGTTATTACAAAATTCATTCGAATTTAAATATATTTTCAAAGTTTTATCATATTTCATTCAGATTTTGATCGTGCTAAAAGAAACAAATTAAAAACAGAGGATCACAGTATTTTTAAAAAATGCTTCTCTAGAAATTGGCTGACTGTGAATTAATTAAAGCTAAAAGTAAAAGCTGAATCAAAAATGTAAAAGGAACGTTTTATAATCGATAATGCTTCGTGAATCTCGTGGTCATATAAACTTTCAAATTAGCGTTCAGATACTGTTACAATTACTAATTAATTGTCGTGAAAGATACATTAAAAGAAAGTTTACTGTTTTACCTATACAGTGGCTCAAAACAGGCGGACTCGAGGAATCCTCTTTTAATCCCATTGCAGTTCTTCAATTTTGTATTTGAATTTCGCTCTCGTTTCAACAAATAGAAAGAATTTTAATGTTTTAATAAACTCTGTATCAAAGAAAGATGAAATAAAAATTGGTGTATATCGTAGAATACGCGACTGATCCGAAAATGAAAATAGCAAATTGAATTCATAATTAAACCATTATCAATACTATTTTCACGTATCCGCCGCACTATCCCATAGACTATTACTATCCTTGCATTAACCATTTAGCAATATAAATTAAGAACATAAAATCTCTACAATTCTGAATCTTTTACCAAAAAGAATTTGTAGAGCTACTACAATAAAGAGGCAGCTCTACTTTCTCGTTATTCCAGCAAACCAACAAAAGACAACTTAGAATCGATTGTCAAAGCACTTGTCATAGACGTGTTATAAATTAACAGTCGGCTGATGTTCCTAGTAATAAACTTCTGAACTTTTAAATATGAAAACTATAGATTTCCTCCTCTTCCGATAAATGTAATTTAAATAGCTATCTTCTTGCCAATCTATGCTACTCGCTCCATTAGACGTTCATCAACGATCGCGTAATTCATCGATCACCGAAATCGATCAGAAAGAAAGCAACGAAGAAGAAAGAAGCAATGAGTTTCATTAAACGTTCCCTAGACGGTTTCTATCTCTGCCAATTTCATTAAATCCATGAACCGGTCCCAGACGTATTTAGCGCCGGTTTGCGGCGTGTTTCTGTTCCTTGGAGCAAAAGGCCGGTCGAAAAATACGAGCGCGCCGGGAAACATGCCGGTCCCGTAATTAACCAGCCAGAAAGATTAAAGAGGTTGGAAAGCTCTTTTCCCTTGTTCCTTTGTGGCATAGCTGCAGGACGTTGCCTCTTATTTAGATTCCCTGGCCACCGATGCCAGCCATTTTTGCCATACTCTGTGAACACTCGTAAACCACCATTCCTTCTCCTTCCCCTTGTTACGTCCAGAACGCACAAAAGAGCACGCGATGTCTTGACGATCGCAACAAGAAGCTATTTTGAAATTGGAATCTCGAAATATTGAGCGATGTAGCAGACGGTATACTCTTTAGGATTTTAGTATCTTTCGCAACTGAATAATTGAGGATGTGTTATGAATTTGATATTTTCATGGATAACTTAAAAAACATATATAACGGTAAGAGTTGTCTTGAAACATGAAGACTCAAGATAGGTCACTTCATCATGCATTCTCGCCTTATCGGAAAACAGAACACGGTATCTTGTGAATATTGCAATACCAAAGAAGACCATCGAACATTTGCTTTGCTACGGCATCAAATTTGATGACACAAGACGCAATTTAAAAATACTCGATAATATACAATTGTAGCGGCATATGCGTCTTAGGACGTCGCGATACGCAGATGCCTTACATGGTTGTTTTGCCTCAGAGGATTAACACTGTACGTCGCATATATGTAATAAACAAACTCTAGACAAATCAATTTCGCGGCTATGTGCGATTTACTACGGCAACAAGTTCAAACCCTTCGGTACCCCCTTTGCCTACTATAAATAGACGACCATGTCCTCCAGACACAGTCAGTCGCACAAACGAACATCAGTCTGTCAGACAGTCAGACAGTCGGTTATTATCATCACTCTTAGTAGTGCGAGAAAATATCAGCATCGAATTAGTGAGGAAAAGCGAAGTAGTATTACGAATCAATCTTACAACGAGTATCATCAAGCGAACGACGCTTGCGACTAACTTTGTATTCTACAGTTTAAAATATCTGTACATATAGTTAATTAAATTTACTTGTCTCATTATTGATTTAACCAACAACACGTCTCACCGTCCACCACACAATCGTTTCTAAGTAATAGAATACAATGTAAGAGAACTTCAAATTTCCTAAAAAAAAAACAAATCTTTTGCACTGTCTATAAGCGTACCAATCGTACCAACTTGCTAAATAACCAAATATTAATTAACTAAATACTAACAACAACTTTACCAAATTTAGCATGTAAAGATTATTTAGCATACATATATTTATAGAATACTTGTAATCGTAGTCGCTGGTAACTTACGAGGCAATTAGAGCGCCGATAAGCAATAAATAAAAAAGAAATACGAATTATCGAAGTTTCTGATTTGGAGGAAATCCTGCAACTTTGTCGAAAATCCGACAATCAGGGTGCTGTAGATTTGAAGATTAAATTATCGGCAACGATCAATCAATATGCATTCCGAGCGTACCAAGGAAAGCTTGGGTATTTCAATTAAAATGCACATCAAACATCTCTTGGCATTCAAGTTGCAAACATCGAACAAGCATACAAGATACGTTCGATTATTCAAGATTTTAACCGGCCAAAATTTGGTAATTTTAAGAGACAGAATTTGATCGTATAAATCGATTGAAAAGAACTGCAAATGGAATGTCGTGTTTGCACGCATCGTTGACCCTTGACGAAGGGTCATCGTCGAAGAAAAACTTTTCTCCCTCCTCTGGTATACCTTTTGGGACGTTTTTGTTTCTGTGCGAAGAAGATTCGCCAACTCCTCTCAAGGAGACCGCGGTCTCCAGAAATTGAGTGCGTCGTTGGAATCGTCGGTGGTGAAAGCACCCATGGGACAATGAGGGTTTACCGCCTACGTTACGTTGGCCGCGTTCGCGATTCCAGCGTTTATGAGGTTTTGTCCCTTTGTAAGTGGCGCTGCCGGATTTCCTGGAATTGACGTGGTCTCGGGGGAAACCATCGTGTTTGCTAATGCGTGTTTGTTGTGTATATAAGTCATCGGGATGAGGTACTCCCATGATCGAAGCAACGATTATTACGGGAATATTCGTGGTATTTGCTTCGTAGTTGAGTTGAGTATTACCGGTTACTGTGGATACGGTGCATCGAAAGTGGCATGGCGAAGATGGAGATTTATATTGAAATTGGTTGTGTAGCTATATAAATATAAATATTGTAACAAGAGCGGAGCACAAAGATTGTCAAAAATCCAGGAGCTTAATAGCGTTCAAGAAGCACATAACAAATTCAAAACGCTTTCATCTTTATTCGATATACTGTAATGGGTTGTCATATTTGAATTTTCGATAAAGTATAGTAATTCTACAGCATCTCAGAGAATTCAGGGTTTGCATACCTCTTACAATTTTTTGTGTTTGTAGATTTTGGGAGAGGATACTTCTTCTAATGTATGGAATACCTTTTATATGTTATAGTACTTGATTAAATTTATAACTCATTAATAGTAAGCTAATATCGCTAAAATAATCAGACTATTAACCCTTTGCACTCCGAATTTTACTTCAATTTTGTTACCAGCAGCTCCCAACGCTTTCAAGTGTTTTATTTGAAATTTACTTTAACTAAAAAGTAAGACAATTTAAATAAATACAAGAAGAAAGAAATTCACGTAAATATCAGGATTATTCACACTATTATTGTATTTTGTAATTTTTAAGTGTATGATATATCTTGAAACTATTTCCAGGATACAATCCTGATTTTCTTTCGTACGTTTCACAAAAAAGGTGGAACTGAAAGAATGTCGAGTGGAACTCGACAAAGGAGCTCCTGCTGAGATAAAAACTGATGTCAAGTCACACTCGACGTAGGAGTGAAAAGGGTGAAACGTTCGATCAATTCGGCTTCGATAACTCAAGCAGATTTCAATTCCGTATTTAAACTTAATATTAATTTGGTGGTCGAGTTTTACAGATGACACAACTCGTAACAATATGCAGCAGCTTGTCGAGTTAAAATTACTCTTCTCGAATAAATTGTAATAGAAACGTAAATGACTACCTTCCCTTCTCGTAATATACAGCGTGAGATTACTTTTAATTAACGCTGTCAGAATTACAAGATTCTTCTATAACTATGACCATATAAGTGTACGAATATCTTTCTACTTCTACGATATATGTAACTAATTTCGTACTTTTTAAATCTTATATAGAGTACCGTGCATATAAATAGAAAAAATGCGTTATATGGTTATACCAGATAGAATTTAATTTAGTTTGTAATTATTATCTAAAAACGAAGTTTAAAAGCTATTCTAAATTTATAATGCTTCGAAGTACAAGAGATATATTTCTAAATCCTACTGGTGGAAAAATATTACTTTCTTTTACTTTTCTTCGTTATAATTGATATCGACTTCCGCAATTATTAGTACTTGCAGTTGTAGACTAATTTCGAACCACTTTCACGCCAAGTGTACGCCAAGTTTCTGCATAGAATCAAATTGTGCAGTTTAACTGCAGTATTGACTTCCCTTCGTGCTATTCCTTATTAACGCATGAGGAATTTCAGATTCATAACGTGGGACAGCGTCTGCTCAATAAATATGTAAATAGAATTTTTACGACCTCCTCTCTTCTCTAGGGAATGAGAATCTTCATTTTTGATCTGGGTGAATCTGGATCAATTGTTATCGAAGCGAAGAGCTATTCATAATTCCATGAAATTGCTATTAGTATCGATTTCGAAGTCTACGTTTATTACAGACTAATCATATGATATTTTACAAGTATTGGCTTGGCAACTAAGTGATTGCGGATTTTGTCAATACCACCTAATGACAAACTCCGCAATTACTTAGTTGCCAACGCAATACATGCAGGTACAAAAAAACTTCCATGGATGGGAACATGTATAAAAATATTAGTTTCCACAGAGCTTCAAAAGTAGGTCAGTAAATTATATCCGAATATTTTATTGTAGAAATAAAACACTCATTCGGAATGTTTAATTAATACATTCACTGTGATATAGAATCAAATAACAGTCTTTGTCCACCTAATAAAGAGTTTGCTTTTGATGTTACATATTCACGAGTCGTAAATGGTGTTAACGTATGTTTGAACTGAAATTTGTAAGTGTAGAATTTGTGTAATAATTTGTACATTTTCCATTAAACTTGTACCGTAATTAACACTTTTCTTCTATTATGTGTATTATGTCAAATTGTTCATTCAAACGTCTAATTATTATAGCACAGCGTAAAATACAATTTATGCGATAGCGTGATTCAAACGTACAATCATTCGCAAAAGTATTTCAACAATTATCGTTGAAAATTTGTATTGTATCGGATACATTACGCGCGTCATATAAAACAGCTTGAAGCATTAACATTCTAATAAGACAAGACCATCGCGATTATATCGATAATATTTGAAATATATATCACGATTTCAAGATATTTATTGGGAACATGCACTAAATTAGCATTGAATATTTCCCTTAAACGTATAATTAGTATTATTAAAGACAGGTTCCATTAATATCGAAGCTTATTAATATACTGGATCATTAAATGTTCAAATACTTTTGTATCATCAGCAAAATATATAGACATTTGCACCGAATATCTTGTAATCGTTATGTACATTTTCATTATAATGCTAATGAAATTTCAAAATGTTTCGTATTACACACACGACATATTCACAAAAGCCGAAAGATTTCTAGTATTCATATAATTCCGTGAGCCACTGTATAAACATGATATTACTTACGGAATAATATACCTTCTCAAATAGTCTGCACAAATTCGAACTACGAGTTCGCACGACTTTATCGTTTCTCCAATAATTTTCCAAAATCTGACTGGCTGGCGAGCAATCTTGGAGATAGTCCGCAGAGGGAAACGAGCGAGAAATACCAGTCGTATTATTAAACGCGAGCATGGGATACGTGGAGAAAAAAAGTGGAATTGCCATGTGGAGATTCTCGTCGGACACACCTCCTGTATCTTAGCCAGCTTCTCCAGTTTGCAATTTACTCGACGCTGGAAAAAGTATACGTTTCCGTTATTTACCATTCGTGTAACACGAGCAGTCGGTTCAAAGCATCCACCAGTATACATATGTATACTTTGCCTGTTCATGATCGCCTCTGTTTCCTCTATTATATTCTCGTCAATTTATGCTTTCCAATATCGAGACTCTTTGCCTTTGAAGTTGCAAAAACACGATTTTACGTGATTTTCGTAGTATACAAAAAAGAGAAGGGTGGAAAGAGGGTAGAAGGGAAAAAAGAGTCTATGAATTTCTTCTTACATGTAAATATGTAAATTGCAATATGAAATTTTAATATACGATAATATATATATATATACATGGAAGAAATTCTGATTTGAGAATAAAAATATATCTTACATATGTGAAACATCGAAGATGCAAAATTTTTATTGACACATTCATATAAAAATATTATATTACGTGTAGTGGAAAATATTCAGTAGACAATGCAATATATTTATAATATACATTCCAATACAATATATAATAACATAAATTAATGTACAAGAATATATTAAATATCTATGTTGAAACACGAGAAATGCAAAATTTTAATAAATTCATCAATTCATGATATAGAGATATTAAACATAGTTGAAAAATTGGTTTGATACAGGGAATAATAGATATCTGTGTTGAGACATGAAGCATGCAAAATTTTAATAAATCCAGTGATATAAAAGTATTAAAGAAATATGGAAAAAATATTATATGTATTATAATCATACGTTGTCTGTATTATTCTCGATTGTAAGATAAATACACGCGACGTAGATAGAACAAACATTCATAACATGTGTTTAAAAAACCTGTGTAATAAAATACGTAACGCGAGGAAAACATTAAGGTTGAGAAGATTAGAAAAAGCTTTAAGAATATGCGAGAATTTATTCATTGACCTATTTCAAATTTTAAGCTGCTTACCAGCTGTCCTAACATTCATAGCAATTAGCAAATTATGTTTTTTTTTTTAGAACGAAAGGGTGTTACATCCGATGAGATTTAAAGAAAAAACTTCAATCCTTAATATGCATACAACGTGATAAGAATGTTAGCACGTAAGAAATAATCGTTTTAATTCAGTGAAAAGTACTTAAGTACACTCGGGAAAGAGAGCACACACAGCATCTGTAATATTTCATCACCTTTATTTTGAATATTCCTCATCCACGCGGTAAACATTAACATACACAATGGAAATCCTGTTCTATAGTGTGCTTTAATCCTTTAATCGCTCGTGAACTCTACAAATCTGGCTGTACACCCTCCTCGGAAAACCACCTTTGTATTTTAATAATACAACTACAGCAATTGTCGCTTAGATCATCTCGCAGCCATCTCGCTCGTATATACAATATCTCCTTTTCTCATTCTTAACCGATTTACATTGTAAATGACGTTTTCATAAAAAAAGACTGTGAACCTCGGGCACACCATCATTTTTCAAGAGACAAAGGATAAAACCGGTCCAGAACAAAAATCATACAACTCTCGTTGAAGCTCAGCAAAAATAGAAAAAACAACAAAAAAAAAAAAAAAAAGAAAAACAGAGGGTCGAATTAAAAAGATCCAGAATTCATTGAAACTGCGTTCGATCACTGATATTGCTTTCAATTACGAGAATGGTCCTGGAGAAAAGATTTCGAAACTACTATTCTCTCGCTCAACTCTTCCCCATATTGTTTTAAACTAGCAATAATCGCACCTGAATAGAACCCCATTGGTTACGATATTGCCACCGCGCAAAGCTCTTCCCCATATCGATCGATGCAATCATTTTTAACATAAAACTATCGTTCTCTTCGAAACGGTGTTTTTATTTTTATATATAACAAGCTCTTCCAGAAGATAGTTGCGTTCAGTTATCGCTGTATTGTAAACGTCGTAACGCGATGCATAAGATCGGTCATGCGTCTGAAACATCTGAAACGAAAACCTGACAGCGTGCAAGACTATTCCAAGTTCGTTCGCGCCACTTTGACAGTAGAAGAGTCACGCTTATACATTATTCATATCGCAAGGGATGAGAGCGCGAGATACATTGTACTTACGAACATCAATATGCGTGATTTCGAGATGCCCTTATTTCCAGTCAAAGAATATCTGAAGCCAACTGTCGGCCGTTGGCGCGAGAAACTATTGGTCTATCGATAACCAGATTTCCGTATCTTTTTTTCCTCGATCGCGCGAATAAATCATTCTGTTGCATCGTTCATTTGCCATTTTTCTTAATCATTTTTATTAGGCGTGTGCAAACAGCGCGTGTAAAATATTTATCCTGTGAAATTAAATTTGCCTTTTAAATTTTGTTCCATTTCTATCAGTTGAGGTCTTTAAAAGCTGGTCAACTTCATTTTCTGATAATTTCTCAATTTTATTATCCAGATACATTATCGGTATTCGATTTATTTCTTATCTATTATTTTTACCTTCATTAACTTTATTAACTTGATTATTTCCGTAAGTTCATCCTTTTCTTCTTTTACTTTTTTTTTTCTTTTCACGGAAAATGGCGTAACGGTGATGAACTCGTAAATAAAGTTTTCAAAATTGCGTTTGTAACATTATCGTTCCTTTGCATTTTTTATAGTAGAATTAATACTATTTATAGTAGACTTTCTCAACTTACGGAATTATACGATATAACTTTTGAACTGTTTAATCATCGATCATAAATGAGAAGGAATTTCTCATCATTTTTTCATTATTGAGATTCGCGAATAATCAGAATATTCATGTAATTTTCTTGTATGCGCTTAAATTTGGATAAGTGCCATGAATGTTCTGCAGATATAAATTTAGCATTTCAAGAAGATTAAAGACTTTCTTTACTCCGTCTAAACAATTTTTTTAATATACAAATGTATATTAATTGTATAAATTACTTTAAGATAAAACAGAGAAACTGTAGCAGTTCTATTTCGAGAAATTTCCAATTCTTACGAACCTGAAATAATGAAAGTAATTAGTCGTTGAATCGTGTGCAAAGTACTTTGATTAAATATATTATGTTTCGAAGAAATCGAGAAAGTTTTATTTTAAACAACGGCACATGCGTTAACCTAATAATTTATATTTCATTGTATTATTTTCACGAAGCTTGATACGCTCGTTGCTGCCTGTTTAATATTCAATTCCCTTTATGATAGTAATCAGAACATATGAATACGAGATTTTTACAATTTTGTTTATTTTCTGAGAAAGAACTTTCAATATGGGATATTTGTTGTGATAGATGCGAAGAGATATAAAAAATAATAGCTACATCGGTTTTTAAAAATTGAAGCTATTTTCGTTTTTACACGTTTGATGGCAATCTGAATTAATTACGAGGTACATGACAAATGATTGGAATAAATTAATTTGCCAATAGCAGAACTGCGTGAATTTCAAGAAGGCACCTACATAATAACGTTCGTTATTTACGAGTTCGTTTATGTTACAGTGCTAGCACGTTGCATATAAATTTGTTGGACATTGACAAGTCTGCCAATAGTTAGTACAGCGTTATATTTGTACGTGCTGATACGTCTACCGATATTTCATCGTACATTTCCCATATTCGCGTAATTTTATTTAATATAACGTGTCCAGCTCATAGCGTCGTTTCATAATATTCTATACGTCAAAATTATTCACGCGTGACAGAAAAAAAAGATCGCGTATTTGGCAGCACCAACCAACCGTATAAAATAATTCATTCAAACTTTTAGCGAGTAGGTTATCTAGAATTAAAAATCGTTTTTCTTTCTTTTTTTTTTTTTTTAATCAACTCATTCCACTCGAACGATTGTCCGTCACGAAATTTTCATGAAAACTGTAGGTAAAAGCTGTCTGGTATTGTAACACGTACTCGGTTGTGTAAAATTCTAAAACGAGAATGGCAAAACGCGATG
The DNA here is from genome assembly GCA_014737365.1 of Bombus soroeensis. Lineage (NCBI taxonomy): Eukaryota > Metazoa > Arthropoda > Insecta > Hymenoptera > Apidae > Bombus > Bombus soroeensis. The sequence continues at coordinate 239,610 of JACXIL010005353.1, forward strand.
AATAAAATCAAAATTTTAAGATTTTGACACGGTAAACCATGGAATAATGGGAATAAAATTTATTATTGCCAGCGTTGAGCCGGCAGCGTTAAAACGGCGCTGATACGGCGAAGATGATACATTAAACCGCTTTTGCAATATTTCACGGATGCACCATTATTCTGTTTTAGTACTCCATTTTTCCCCAGCCGCGTATATCCTTCTTTTCGTTGCCGGTTATCGTATAGTTTAAGGTAATCCGACCGGAATTCGCAATAATTTATGACGCGTGTTAACATCCTGATGCCGTAACATTCGTAATCGATCTTGTAATAATAACTCACGGTTGAAAGGAATAAGTTATACTATTTTTAAGTATAAACCATGATATAGTGTAATACTTACAATTATTTCGTTCCATTTATCGGTAATATATTCGTCTTATTGTTAGGAATGCGATTAATTTAAAAAAGTTAGTCTCTTAAAATTGTGCACAATAAGATGTCCAATTTTATTAGGTGAACGATAAATTCGTCGAGTTTACAAGTCATATACGATTTTATATTTCATAGTCGAAATACGAACTCCTTTTTAATTATTGGAAATAAAATGTATGTGTTTCTCCTTTTTCAAAAAATGTCTGCATTTCGATAATGGTTAGAGAAATGTTTTAGCGAAATAACCGGCAGCACTGTTATAACTGGGTCAATTGCATATCTTGAGCAATTGGATCAATATTATTAGTGAAATTTTACAAATTACCAGTTATCGATGTTAATAAATTCTTTTCCCGATAACATACCTTAGGAATAAATTTCGCAAATTGCAAGAGAGCCGATCGTTGCATTTAATGTAAACTTGTAAAATTGTAAAAACAATTCTGTTTGTGCAATGGAAATCTATAACCAACGATTTATAACTTGTTGATGCACAGATATTTGGTAGAGCACGAACATTATGCAAATTCATTATATTTACGAGTGTGAGGAAATGGAAACTATATAGAAATTTATTTCACTCAGTGAATATTATCACGAAGATTGTACTTTGAATAATTTACACATTTTTGCATATTATTTATTTACTACGTTTCTCATAAATGAAGATCACAGAAAAATTACTTCTCAAGTACATTTCTGTCTTTTTGAGTTTAAAGTAGCTTTATGACTGACAAATAAATATCTTAATATAAAATCGCCAAAAATGTAAATTCCTGTTGGATTAAGAAAGGTACTCGAAGGAATTTTGTAGAAAGCACAGCTACAACTGTTAAGACAAGCAATATTTTAATATCAGGACAAGCTATATTTCTTAAAATTTTGAAGAATATAGACAAATTATTTCTTGTGGTTATTTTAAAATTATTTTTGAAAAATATATTATATTAAAAATTAGTTTAATATTATTGCATCAATAAAAACGTTCAAATATAGAGACATTCGCAATCTAACAATTAATTTCTAAATTATTCTCTCTAATAAAATCTGCTTGCTTTAGGATACTAATTAAACAAAACAATCTGCAATTACCTTATCGGCAAAAAGTATCTCGGCCCATTCTGCCGATCGAAACAATCGCAACGATGTTAATTCCCTATCAGAATGAGTCGTGTGGCGAGGCAACCACGGCGACCTCGGTGAAATTCTTTCAAATCGTCGTATACACGTCGGAACAATGGTTCCCTCAGCCCCTTTATCGCACAATTCCACCGGGCAGAAATGTCATTTCTTTCGCGGAGGTTGCTCATTGTGGCCGCCATGAATCGGCAACAAAAGCCGTTGTCAAAGTACTTTCGGCATGCGAACAAGAAATTATTACGTAGCAATGGAGCGGAGCTCGTTCGTGAAAGCAAGAAATAACGAGCTCCACACTCTAATTACTCCCGTATCGATACGAACCAAGGAGGGAAAGATAGAGAAAACTTTCTTTCGTTTAATTCTTCGCCGGAAATGGTATCGCTGCGCGCGCCCTCGTGTTCGCCAAGTCACCACGACATTGAAACCAGCCGAGTATTTTCACTCTGTAATAAGGTCGACGGATATTTTGTTGACAATAAGCTGGCGAGCAATAAATGGCGAGATAGCGACGAATTGAATACGTTTTCGGGGTAAAGAGCGAAGAGAAATCGCACAGGCGATGGACTAAATCAAAGAACTGGGGCAAACTGCGGCCGTTCGATGGCAGAGAGGAAAAGAAGGATCTTTCGATTAGCGGATTCAATTAGAAATTGTATTTGTCGCGAACTTGCAGCTTCTACCTTCTCTCTTCTTTTCGTGCAGATTGTCATTTGTGAAATTTTCTGATTGTACTGGGAAAATGATACGTACGTTCTGGATATCGAGGTTAAGGAGGAAAGGTTCGTTGGTAATACGGGTACCTTAATCTGTGATAATCTTACAACATGGCTCTTTTTCTCATTGCGTTTGTTTCGTACGTTTTCAATAAATATATTCTAAGTAACTTTGGTATACACTGGCTCACGAAAACTTCTTCTCTATCGTATCGATAATTTCGAAGGATTCACATTACTAAGATTTTTCACGTAATATCTGCTTTGGAATAGTTCCATTCTCTACTTCATCTGTATACTAATACCTATTTTCTTCTCTGTTTTTAGGTAAGTTTTCGATACTGAACACCTGCATGGTTCACTAACCGGAGACCCTGTTATGTGAGTAAAAATCTGAAAATTATAACGTTAAGTGTCATATATAATTATTTAGAAAATTGTCGTAGAACTATCATAGAAGAACTAACTACGTACCAAGTTATCTAAACCGTTAAACTCTTATCCAACACGTCTATCGATGTCATCAACAATTTCTAAGATGTTCTCGGAGATCAATTTAAACGAGACGCTTTATGTACGTATCCCTCGTGCTGACAACTTTTTCAAAAAGACTATCTCCTGTCTACTTTTATATCCTGCCATCAAACGATCTACTTTATCCGCGAAAAATCAAACAGGCCGTGCGCTACCATCTCGCCCGATGTGTCTTTCTCGATCGAGATTTCAGTCAGCCGAAAAACAGGTCCGTGCTCTGGAAACATGCCTCCCGGCGTGGTTCGCGTTATGTCTTTTGCTTCGGGCTATTATGCTAACGGTGTTTCCCGCGAAAACGTTTTCAAACGCTAAATTCGCTATTTATATTCTCTCGACACAGTTCGGAGAAGCAGGTTGACACACGTGCAAAGACTTATATAGAGGCTGTGATAGATCAATCTAGAATAGATCGTTAAACGAAAGAAGATGCGTGTGACTACGTTTTCAGACGCGTCAGGATCAGCCCCGAGGAAACATTTCGGTGTCTCGACGTCGCAAAATTTCCTATTTATATGCCCGCGGGCATCCGGGATTAGGACACTGACTGCCGTTGAAGCATCGGCATGCATATGCAGCCGAGTCCTCGGCCAACTTCTTAAGCAAACGAGACGTACGATATGGCGCTCTACCTTTGTGGATTTTCGCGGAAACTTTGGCCATCGCGATGACCAACTTCTCTGTTCCCGTGTTTGCGATCGGCGAAGACTTTGGTTTTGAATTAGTGCTTGGAAGGGCGAGAAGCGAGAGATGAATTGAACGAAGAGAGCTGAAGTGTTGGCAGATGAATTAAAGTTGGTCTTCGGAAGGCGGATTGGTATGGTAATATTTGGCTCGGAATTTGCGACGATCGAGCATTTCGATGGTCTTCAGTTCAAGTCGTTTCATACTGCTTCATTTTGCGTTTATCGCGGATAAAACAGAAGATTTCATTTTCGTCTGTTGAGGTACAATTGTGCGAAGTTCGAGCAATAAAGCACGGAGCTGGGAAAATCAATTTTATTATTTGCATTTACTGTGATATCGTACGACATCTTTCCTCGTATACGTAAGCGATATTTGAATTAATTTAAAGTTTTTCGAGGGAAAAAATTCGTATTGTTGCGAGATGTGCACCGGGCAACGAAGACTTGTCTTGATGGCGGCGCACGGGAGAAGCGGTTCAGGAAGATTGGCATCAATATTTCAATCGTGTACATCTGGCACGCAATAGTTTCGCAACGTTGGCTGGGGATATTTCAATATTTTCCTCAAAGGTGGGCAAAGCTGTGCCAGCTTCAATTTGCCATTCTTTAGGACACGTAAGCCTGGCCAAACGCATTTTCATTTCGCCCTTGGAGAGCATACGAGATTACAATTAGAAAGTTCTCGCGTCTCATCCGCGTTAATTCTACCAATTCTAGCTAGTAATTTTTCCACCAATTCCGACAGAATTAAAGCGAACGCGACGGAAGAGGAAAGTTTTCCGGAAATTGCGCGTGTAGTGCATCGCGTTTTGGTTTCAAAGAATCTCCACGACCGGGTCCTACGTCTTCAAATTTCGAGAAATTCGGACGAAGTGCTCCTTATCTTTTAAATAAGAAATTAGAAATTATTTTGCGAGGAACGTCAGTTTCATTTTTATATCTCCTGTGGCGATTTTGGTACAAATTTCGATTAACGTCTTATATATCTTATATACGTAATAGGAAGAAATAAAAAGAGGACGGGCTAAAATGACAGAATAATTATAACTGATGGAATTACTTATTAAATGATGGAAACCTTCTAACATAAAAACAGGATATTTTTAAGGGAAGGAACAAGCAAGTAAACAGTTCGATAATGTAATTTATGCGATGTTTACCTTTAAATTTCTTAATAATATCGATAATGAATTTCTCTGAAAATGAAAAGATTCGTTAACCATAAACTAAGAACTACATATTACATCGCAACGTATCATTGAACGTATCTAATTTCCACTTCTACAGCTTTGATTCTACCTCAGAAATAATTACCCGACGTAATACGATTCTCTTCTAACGTCCTATAACGTTTTAATTAAAATTTCCAATTTCCTACAAAATATTAGTTTCCCTTAAATCCTTGATCTTTCGTGTCTTTGACATTGTCATCGCAAAGTAGTGGAATATATTCTGTCTCTGTTGCAAGGCCAGTTTAATTCAATATCCGTAGCCGTCCAAAACCGTGACGTGGAAAATCTCGAAATGCTCGATCGCCAGGGCAACGGGACGCGCCGAGCAAATGCAGTGTTTCAGCAAGGTGGCCGTCGCCCAGAAATTACCTCGTTCCGTAACCCCTTATTTCGCTCGGCCGTTTTACCAGGGAAATTAATTTACGCAATCAACATACAGATAAGGCGAGCTGGAGCGTGTGCGCAAACAATGCCGGAACGAGTCGAGTTGCCAGCTAGAGAGAACCGAGCGAACAAACGCGTCGACCCGGTCGATATTTCCAGCGCAAAGGATTAATGCTATTAATTTAATAGAGTCGAGTGGGAAAACCTTCTCTCAAGGATTCTATTTTTCGCTTTTATCCCGAATCTCTTTTCTCTTTCGTGTCTCGTTTGCCCGGTGGACAAAGTGACTCTTTCCTGTTGGTAGTTTCGTTAGGAGACGGGACACATCTGGAGAAAAAGAGAATACGTTTGATTGTAAAAAAAATAATGTTCTGTAGTAGAGTGACGTGGTTTAATATTAATAAGATTAAAGTTATTTGAAAACGCCTAAAAGTAGTAAAAGTTATTATTTTTAACTATTTTATACTTCGGCTATCGAGCATTCCAAGTTTTATATTTAAACTTCCGGTACAACATAATGACGAGAAACACGACACGATTACGAAATTATGATATGACATCTTCGAAATTCGTGTCTTATGTTACTGTCATTTAAGTACGAACTGTTTGTCAATTAATTATAAATTCAAATGTTGTGAACTTTTCGCGGTGAAATATTCACGTCCCTACCCCCGCTGTTGTCCCAACTTTCACCTCGCATTTGCATCTTTTCAATATTCGTAAACAGCGTGGAATAAAAGGTAGAATCGTATTAAATATTAAAACTAATTAAAAACTATCTATACTTTGATAGTAAAGAGAAATATAAGATCAATTTTGGGTCACACAAACCAGAGGAGAACAGCAGGGCTGTTAATTACACGAGTTCATTTGCAAAAATAGGAACAGCTTCTTTTGACTTGCAATATTTACAATTAATTCCTTCAAGGCAATTGTGAATAATTTAGATGACGTATTTAGATGTCGTATCGCGAGAAGTGATTTAATCTATTAGTTGCATCGGGCAAGAAAGATGTTACGAAAATGTACCGGGTTACATGTAAAAAAACATCTGCAAAGAAACAAGGAGAAACGATTTTAAAATGATTTTATCGTTCAATCTTCCATAGATTGGCCATTTCAAAATAGAAGCTATCACCTGTAAAGCGGAGATTGTCTATTTTGTTTTCAGAAATCGTTGGCACGTTGACCTACGCCGCTCCACCAACTGCGAGCCAACTCGCTAAATTATTTGAAAGTTTCTATATCGAAGTGGCTCGCGTATCGTCGAATTAGCAATTTACGGCAAGCATAGCGAACGAACCGACTCATACTGATTCCTAAGAGTCACTTGCGCCAATATTTAAACACAACGTTCGTAACATCGTTGTTAAAATAATGTCTCGGCTAAAGCTAGCCAGTCAAGTCTGTTGATCGCTAGAGAAACAACCGAGCAGCTACTTTTGGCGTTTCAAACGGCCTTTGAAAGATGTAATTTTAGAAGATGCATATTTATTTACCACCTTTCACTCGCCTTATTCGATTGATTCTCTCAGCGAGGATAAACAGCGTTGCTATTCTGTAGGAATGTTGAACTGCCGGTAAATTTTCACCCATTGAATATAAAATGGAACAAACAATACTACATTTAACAAAATAGAAATAGAACGATAAATAATTTGTAACTTTCTGAAAATTCCTCTCATTTCTCTTCCATCGCGTTATCGTCGCTAACCTACGATAAAGAAATAACTTCAACGTAACTCGTATTATTTTCCAAGTATATACTCGCTACTCGCGTACGCGGTCTTTGAAACTCTTTGATTCAGAAATGACTCTTTCAATTCCCATCTTATTTGGACACGTCTCTTAAAATCTCTCAACAATCTTCATACGCGCAACGCACATTCTTGCCGCGCGTAACCAAATATCCAGCCGACGTCACGCGCCCTGACCCGCACACGCATCTTCCGCATCGATTCTCCATCCTACAATCGTCATCCTCAATTTAGAATAATTATTTCCTCGGTTTCCTGTTACTCGTCATCAAGGCGCATTCTCACCGCTGCAGTCCCGCTAAAAAATCGCACGGTGACCCAGGAAGTTTCAAGCGGCTGGCAACTCGCTGCCAAATAAAGTTCGATAACGAAAGGACGCGGCGATCTTGTCTGGAGTAATCTTACTCGGAGCACTTCCGGTTGATCAGTCACGGCTACTACTACCACTATCACCATCGGCACTTTCCACGCGTTATCCGCAACTTATCTGAACGCGATTTCTTCTCGTTCGACTTCCTCCTCCCTGTGAATTTTATGAATCCCCTCGGCGAGGCAGTGGACGCGGCGCACTCTCAACTTCCTCCACGGGGTGGTTATCGAGAAGTGGACTCTTAAGAGACACCAGAGGGAGCAGTCTTCTCTGGCCGGTGATTTCGATATCTCCACGGAAACCGCTGGGAGCATTAACTTGCACTCGTTAAGCGGAAGAGCGAGACGAAAGGAACGGTCGCCCGGAGCAGGCGAGAAAGGGTAGCCAATAAGGAAAAAACAAAGAAAGAGAGATTCGTATCGAATCGAATGGAGGATAGAAGAGAGACGAGAGAAAGGAAGAGAGAGGGTGGTGGCAAATTGAACGAAGCCCCGTGGGCATGGTATGACGAAGCGATGGGGGATGAAGCGGCTCGACTAGAGGTATACCTTGCCTGTTTCCCAATTGGGTTCCGCAGATGACAGGACGCGGAAGAAGAGACGTCTTAAGGCGTTGGCAATCGTTAGTTTTAAGCCAGGTTTATAAGACGAACGTGATTTCCTTGCCATTTCTGAGTTTTAGGTTTTTCTACAAGCATTTTAACCGTATCTCGCTTTAGTCTCGTTTGTGCAATTTATCATAGCATTTATTTCTAATAGAATTTATCATTTTAACGGAGAATTCGCAGTTTCTTTCTGCGTTTCAGTGGCAATTGTCATAAACTCGCGATGTCTCGTGTCCTTTACGAGCGACTGCTAACGCTATTGTTAAGTCTTCAAAAAATTGGACAAGAGTTTTGTCTGATTATTTTATCTTCGCTTTGTTCGATTGGACAACTTGTTTTGTTACGTTTCCTTCAATTGGAACAGACACCGTTCGAATACCACGTTCCTCGATGATTTGGCCTGATCACGTTTGAAAGTCGTGAACCGGAATTGGCTGATTTAATTCGCCTGTTAATTCGAACGAAGGACCATTCGAAGGAGCATAGCTCGCAGCTGCTTCGAAAACGGGGCGCAGTCTACCATCGTCGGTTTTTACGGTCGATAGAAAATTGTTTCATTATCAGGAGTAGAGTACACGGCATGGTGCATCAGATTCCAGCGACGTCGCGACCCGTTAACTCCTCTGGAAAATAATTTCAATGGGATTCGCGCCAAGATTCTTGCACGGTCGCCGTGTTAGGCTGAAAGTGCACCGTAATCTGCATTGTATTACCGCCAGTTTCTAGGCTGCTCGCGGCTACACGATAAGAAAATTCGCCACGATGTCGATCGTACAAATTTACTTAAATGTTGGTTAACTGCTATTTCCAGCGGGCCGTACCCGTTCAAAATACTTGAACGAGAACGACCAAGTGTTTTTCGATAATGATGAAGTGGTTTAATTGTTTTTGCGTTCACAAATTAGAAATTCTTCTTTTGATAGATTTTGTCTGACAACGATAACATTGAAATGGTTTTACTAATATTTAGGAGCGCATACCGAAAATAACTGTTAATTATTTCTTACGTTTCTTGATACTACACAGATTAATATCTCGTCTTTTTGATAAGTAAAAATTTCATTCGCCACTTAACATACTAATGAATATTACGTAAGAGATATATATAATTATGAAATAATCGAATTTTCGATCGTTTAGAATTTAGACCAGTACCATTGCTTAACGATTCTCGACGTAATATCGATAGATGATTTTTAGTAAGTTTGCTGAGACATAGGGGTGATTTAAGAGACATTCTTAATCAACTGCTCGCCTGCTTTGCTTTTATTATTGATCGGGCTAAATTGTGCATAAAAAGATTAATTTCATTCTTGGAATATAAGTAGTTGCCTCTATTGTTTTGTCTTCTTTCTTTTTTTTTTTTTTGGTTCTTTTGCGATTACAGCTCAAAAATACATTATTCGGGTTATAATACGTTATTGATATCAAACAATGAAAAACGTATACTGCACGATAAATATCGTTCTACATACAAAATTTCGTTACAATAGCGTTTACGTAGAGGAAAAATATTTGTTTGTTTAAAATAATGTATATGAAATATTTGTGAATAATATAGTAATGTATACATTTAATGAAGAGTATCGAAAGAACAGCGATCGTTTGCGCGTTATTAGCAAGCGCAAATGAAGGAAATAAAACGTTACATCTCATTGCAGCGCGTAAATAAAAAAGCAGCAAAAATGAAAGAAAAAAAATAGAGAAATATTGCGATCTTTCGTTCGCGATTAGTACAAATTTTCGTATTGCTTTTACATAATCTAGGATAGATCTCATCGGCATGCTTTATCGACGTGGAAGCGAAAAGCAACTAAACCGTGGCATTTGTTCGATGCACACGTCAATGCAGAATGGCGAAGAGAGGACGTTGAAAAAGGAGGAAAAAGGCAGGGAGCCAAAAATATTATTCAATTAGCTGATGAAACGAGCCAGAAATTCAGTAAGTCCGTATAAACTGGCCTAGAATTTAATTCATAATATCGTCTGGCGATTCACGATGAACAGGTGAAGCACCGACAGTAGCTACGTTGTCGATTTAATTAAATAAGACAGCTGTTCTCTCAGATATAGAAGTTTATCGAAACGAAAATTTATTCTATCTCCTAGTTTTTCATAACTTTTCTCCCTGTTCTATTCCATATGACGTCACAATATGGTTTCCAATTATGAGAGGAACCTTTTTTTCGAACTGTACGTGAAATTCTTAACGCGAAAGGTAAAATTTTACTTGGAAAGTGTTCGCGTTTGAAAATTGCTATCGATATCGATACCTACGATATTTAAATGTATCGTGGAATTGAGCGGAGAGCTTCTATACCGTGCGAAATGAACGGCGAACGTGCTCACAGTTGTAAAAACTAATAATGAGAAAACCGAATTTATGGAAAGATAAATCTAAATTGTATTTGGAAATGAATTTAATTGATCCGCCATATTCCGCCGAATTCTCTCCAAACGGTAACGAAAATTGGTCATATTAAAGATTTACAAACAAGTATGGTACGATCGAAACTATCAAGCTGAATTTTTCAGCGAAACGAAACTCGTTGAATCGCGTCACGAATAAATATAAAACGTATTGTATATGATTTGCAGTGAACGACATGGCACTCGACCCATAAGTGGAAAGTTGTTGCAGTGACGAACAATTTCGAAACGTCGAAAGTTGAGCAATTCGATGCGATTCCTCCGTACCATAAACGTTGAACAAACCAGTGGTAAATCTTCGACACGCGTGACTGATGTTTATAGACATTTCGTGTATTTTTCGACGCGATGTAATAAATAATCCAGCCTTTGGTATTGGAGCAGGTCGCGAGCATCGATCAAAAACGCGCGAGTTTGTTTTCGAAATAATAGCGTACAGTTCGTTCGGAAAGAGGAATCGATGACTGATCGAATTTTTCTGCTGTAGAAGTGACCGTGCCCAGGCCCTGAGGGATATTGCTCTCTGGTTTAATATCAGAATTGGATAATTTAGTAGCTGTAAGGATAAATGTTTGGAACGATCGGTATTGTTTGATCGAATGCATTCTGACGGTGAAATATTTGTTTCTGCTCTGTGCGTAAATTGACAGGATTTTTATGCAAACGCATTCTTCTCTGCAGGAATGTTTCGAATTTTGTTTGCTGTACGCGTGGAAATATTTGCAAAGAAATAAGAGAGCCAATTTAATTCTGATAGAATTAAAATATTATAAAGAATTGCAAAATATCATTGAATGTATCAATATATATAGAATCAATACGCGTGACACGTAGGATTGTTGGGATTTGGGTATTATTGTAATTTTTTAATACGCAACATTCGTTATTCAGATGTCTAATTGCATTTTATAGCACGGTATTTAGTAACTCGTATTTAGTTACATAGTATACTGACGACTATTTCAATTTTAACATATTTCACGTTCATATAATACTTCTCATGAAATATTTCAGTAACCTATATGAAATAAAAGTTATTAAAACATAAGAGAGACGAAAATATATTATTCAATAGGAAACTACAATGCGAAAAATGATATTTAAAATGTTGAAAATGGCAGCATACAATCGATTGGGCTGTTAGTGCTTGGCAATGAGGATCTCAAGTATCTGCAAGTATCATCCGCGGCGACGCGGCTCGTTCGCTCTTCTCTTTTTTGTTCTCATCGAATTACCACTAGAGAAATAAGGGTTTGTTTGTCTACGTGACTACGTGCCTGAAAAGTCACTTTGATTAAACGTGCCGATTAGCCGACGAGACGGCGCGATAAATTGAAGAGAAACACTCGGTCTATGCCAATTATGCGACAGTGGTCCTCCTCGCCGCCCAGATTTTCGTTTCATTATCCCATGTTCAATGTACAGTGTACAATGTACACGCGTCGTTAAACTGCTACAAATTTGTAAGAGATAGGTTCCTTTACTTTCTACGGCATCTAACGCTATTCCACGCTGGTTACGAGATGAAGATCGACTTCCGGTTGATTAACGATACCAATGAATAGCTAACAATTTTATCATAAATCGGCAAAATGTGACTGTCGAGTGAAATTTGAATACCTTTAGCGTCGATGGAATGATGGAAGTGAAAAGAAGAAACGAAAAGTCTTGACTTGAATCTTTCTCAAGTTTAAATGGTTCAGGTTGAAAGTTCAAAATGGAGGTAGATCCTGGAATATGTTTTTTGGTCCGATTATAGCGTGGATGAAAGATACAAATTCACGGATGAAAATTTTAGACGTGCTACTTGACAAACAGAACCAGGCTTCATCATAAATGCGCACCTGTCTCAAAAGGAACACGACAAATCGTTCCAAAATGGTCAGATGTTGGTGACGCACAATGTCGCGCTCGAGACACAATTCTCACGAATATCTCGTCTTATTTAGCTTGTATCTCGTACTCAGAACCCACTATCGCTTCCACAACATACAATAGGATACGACACGCTATTGTCTTTGTTATTAACTCCAGAAAAATGGGAATCACTGCAAATCGATTATTATTATAATAAATAGACTAGACTTTAGTAACAAACAACCACATTGAATTTATAATCGCTGTATTCAACGCGAATTGGAAAGATCGTGACTAGCCACAATGAAGATTTATACTTTTGCGCCTTTAACACCGTTATAGGCTGCTGCACTCGTCCAGTAGAACAGGTTCAAAATATGAACCGCTGACACTTCACGGTTGGCTTTTAGCTTCGTTCGTTAGCTCGGCGTTGTTACGGAAATCCGTGTTACTTAACGCGCTACGGTTTTCGAGGTTCGTCCCCTTTAGAGCTTTTATAACGTTAATGTCGCCACGCATTGTGCACGCGCGCTAGCTTAAATCACGACTGCGACGTATCTTCTGAATACCAAATAGTAGCGGCCAACAAACCCATGTGTTTGTTGCTGCGTGCAAGCGAAGCAATTAAAGGGAGCCCTTGCCGCTCGTCGACTTTTCATCCGTACCGTTTCTCTCCATTACACCGGCATCATTTGCCAGAACGATAAAAGCAGAGATGGGACAGACGAGCGAATTTACTTGTACTTACGAACGCTCTTGCACACCGACCATGTTCAGCCATTTTCGCGTGACGCGTAGGTAAATGGCTCGTGACGAATCCGCCTGATGTATGTACTTTTCGATGCTTTTGTCGATTTCTAAGGCTTCGTCGCTTATTCTTGATGGATATCCGAACAATCTTATCTATCGGCGTCGTTAAACAAAATTTTGCAAAATTATCGTCGGGCTCTACAATGTACATTGAAATTCGATATTAGCGCTCATGGGTTGGATTTTTACGAAGGTTTTATAAGGATTTTAAAGGTTTTTAAATCATTCTTCGCGCGTATCATAAATCTTGGCGTATTCCTTAAATCGCACCTGTAGCGACAGTTCCGCGTGTCAAACTGGCGCGTCGTCTTCCAGCACTGAATCACGGCAGCTCGCTCCATTGAGTGTACACGCCAGAGCTTCGTTGTACATCAAGCGCATAAAGTGCGCGTAAATCGATCCACGGCAGGTTTTGACGTCAGGAGCCGTTAGAGGATCCGGTGGCTTCGATAAATCGTCGCCTCCATTGTTCGCAACGATGGATCTAGGACGATTGTTCCGTTTTGGCACGAACACCGTTGAGAACCTGCTGCTACGCTGGCCTCGTTATTCTTTTCAGCCTCGTACGGCCCCGTGCATATCATTTCGATCCATTGGCCATGCTGACCAACCGACCGGACCAAAATCCTTTGCGCGCGGTCCCGTGTTTTCTCTCCCGAGCCATTGTTTCGTTTTACGTTTCCCATCGAAATCGTCCGCCACCGAATACAAAGGTCCAAGTTCGCCGGTTCGAAACGATTGCCTGACAGATTGAGTGGAAAATGTCTGGCTTACTATGTCATTCCACCCACTCTCAACCGCCTTTTCTGCCTTTTCTTTTCAACGTTCTCCGATTTCTCGTTCTTCTTTGTCCGCGTCTTACTCCTCTCGTCGTCGAATCGCCCATTCTTTTTTTTCTCTCTCCATCCTCTTCCTCTTCTGCGACTACACAGTAGTTCCCTCTTCGTGGAGGTTTCTGGCGGCGGGGAAGAAAACCTGATCGACCTCCTTTGTTCGCGGTTTTTTATCTCCCTCGAGCGCCCGTCCAATTAAAGGGAAAGTTCTGGCCCCAGGAACCAGGGCGACGCTGGCCTCGCCCGGGACACCAGGTTTCGGGTGTGTTACCCTACGTTCGCTATTCGCACGGCTACAGGAAATCCTGCCAACCTACTCCAAGATTTCGCCCCAATTAAATTTGCATTAAAAAAAATTTATTCCTCCGTGCTCTTTTCTTCTTTCGCGCATGAGGAACGTTTCGTGGGATTTTGGCAGTCGATCGAGAGGCCATCGTCAGTTTTAATTAAATCTCAATGCGTTTTGGTGGAAATCGAGCAGCAGAAGGGCGGCTCGCAGATGAATGGCTCGATTTTAGAAATGCAAACGTTTTAAGGTGAAGGTTAAGTAGAGCGTGACTTTAATTGCATGGGCGACTTGATACGAGGTAAATGTGAATTCCGGTTTGAAAATTTCGCCTGATATTTCGTTGATAAGTAATAAAAGAAGAGAAAAATTATAGTAAAGTATAGCTAATTAGTGAATCCAAGGAACAGATTAAGGAAGAAACTTGAAAAAGCTAGGCGCACATTATGCTATACAAAAGAAAACGATTTATTTTAAGTATAACTTGAACAATATTTCTGTAAGAAACGTTACAATGATTACTAATCCTTTTTAATCTACCTATTATCTAGACTTAAATAAGAATAACCAGTGATCGAATGACGGCTGTTGGTACAGCCTATAAAAGGCTCATAAAATATTATTACAGATAATGAATGACGAGTACAGCCCAGTAAGTTATTTTATAATAATTTATTATAATAACAACATCGTAATTCACGTTATACAATATATATATCGTATTATGCATTATAAATCATGAAATGAAAAAATTGAAGTGTCAGAATAAATACTTCCTTTCTTAGTTCAAAAATAACATAAACTTTATCGAAGCAGCAAATTTTCTATAAAAACCTAACTCGATTAAGAAATATAAAGATACAAGTATTAATAGATCACTAGATGAATCGTTGAACCACCTGCTCGTAAGATTTAATTAACTGTTCCGAACAGCGCGTTACCACGAACATACAGACTTTATATCTATCACGTTCGAGATTGGATAAAAAAAAAAAGAGAGCGATAGATTAACGAATTTCTGCAGACGTAGATTTATAAGTTGTATCGGCCTATCGAAATCGGCGCAGACCGATGCAGATTTTTTTATGGTGCTATAAATTTTCCCGCGGTCTGATCTACTTTGGGCTCCAGTTACCGTGGCGGAACAAAAATATTTTTGCTGGCCGAAATACGACTACCCATAAAGTTCGACCGCAGTTTATCGATTCACCGTACTATCATTTTCGCCGACGGGTCATCCTTAAGTTAACGCTACGACCGTCGCATTATCGAGCTTCAAATTTTGCTATTAACGACATTGGTTTTTAGGGGAATTGGATTTTTGCCGGCTCTTCGTTAGAGCAAGGTTATTTCAGGGAAGATTCGAATCTATTCGCAGGTGCGCCGTAAGAAAATCTAATAGGACTCTTCGATGTCCATGACCGCAATTAGTATTGCGGGCGATGAAAGGATGAAGAAGGTGCGATGATGGTTGAGACTCGAGGTTAAAGGCGGAATTGGAGTTGAGGATATAGCGAGAGATCGAACACGTACACATTTATCTATTGTAACATGGTACAGAGTTTTGGAGATACGTTGAAATGAAAGATGGTTTTGAAATTAAAATGCTCGTGCACGTTTCGATGTAATTACGATGGGACGAAAAACGGAGGAATTATAATAAAGAAATATGTGTATGTTTATGCGTATTTGGACACAGTTGTAATATTTTTGTCAGTGATGTTATACATAAATATGTGTACACATTTTATTTTCATAAATATATACTCTCGATATTTCTTTATCAAGATGCGAAAGCTTATAATCGTACCATGAGAAGGTAATTGTGCGTTTCTTCGAGCTCTCACCACAATCTAACTACCGATTCACAAGCTTCAACTTTGACCACACATTTACATTTTGTGGTTAGCTCTTCGAGAATCGAATATTTTTCGAATTGTGGGAAAAGATTTTCTTTCGTCAATTATTAATCACAGAAATACGTCTTTTCTAGCATTTTGGTAAAGAAGAGATAACGTTCTAGGATTGGAACCAGTTTTATCAAAGACGAACATATTCTATCTATATCTTGTTCAATTAATTGATAATTTATTAAAACATATTTAATGTTGCGATTGCATAGGCGAATATACATAATATAACCGTCCAGATGATTATTACTATTATGATTATTGTTATTATCATCATTGTATAATTTATGTCAATAGATCAAAGATATACTATACAATGGATACCGTATCTACAAGATTTTTATTTTCCACGCAATCTGACTCATCGAAGTACAAATATCCCCTTTAAAAAGAGAAATTGGATAGATTAGAAAAATTAAGTGAGACACGGTTCAGGCTTTCGGACGAAATTCACCATCCCCTCCTTAGTTTTGTTTCCAAGATCAGTGTTTTTCTTGCTTGAAACGTTCGCCCGTTTCACCAAACGGCCAATCGAACCCGAACCCAAACCTCTTCCAACGCGAAAACTGCCCGATATCGATTAGAATAGCAATTACCGATAAACTACAGCAGCCGGCCCTATAAAGACATCGAAGAAACTATTCAGCAAGCACGAATAACATCGTTTAGTTAGGCTGATATAAACATTTACGATCGCCCGTAGCCATTTCCTTGGTTGCCGACGCGAATAGATTCGCGGAAGTAAAAACATCGTAAAACATCGTTGAAACGTTTAAGAATGTCGCGTGATCTATCGGTCAGGCATTTTCTTCGAATCGTATCACGGAAACCCTAAGCTCGTAACGAAATCAGCGGGCAATCTCGATCGTCGTCAAGGAACAGTTTCTACGATTGTTTTGTGCAACGAAATGCAAAGTTTCCGTGCATTCTCGATCCGCGTCTCGATTCGAGATATCCGTGGATAACGGCGACCGCCGGATGCGAGTTGCGGGTTTAACAGTCGCCATTGACCCCATTTACGACGGGTCGTCGAATGGCGAACAGCTTGATAACGTGGCTGGGACGCATCGCGCCAGCCAATGGAGAACGGATGAGTTCTCGAGGATCGGACCATTTTAGGGGTAAGTGGCTTCCTCGGTTTTTCGTTGGGCCGCGAGTCGAGAGAATCGTTTCAAAGATCGTTTCGACCAACGGAACTATCCGACCTGTTTGGTTCTGGGTTTCTTTCTTTCGACTGTATCGAGTCGACGAGCACCGCCACGGATGTTTAGCTGGAGAAATTTGTAGTTTCTGAGCTGAACTGTGTGGATTGCGGATTGTATGATGATAACAGCAGTAACGATAAAAAAGATTCCGTTTTGGTATTGAAGATTTTGTAACAGCGTAATGAATATGTTTTACAATACGTTAATCGAAGTATTCATCGCGAATTTATTCATATTGAATTGTTCATAGTGGAAGCAGTGGAGATAAGGAGGATTTCGTTTGAAATCGTCAAAGAGGATTATTCGTGTCGTATATTGGATGATTGGTAGATTAGCATGATTGATTGACGAGCTTTTGATTTTAAAATAAATGTATCTTATGGTGAGATACTAAACTATAGAAGTTTCTGTACATTGTTATGCTTCAGATTTTAAATACGTATAATTTTCTCTTCTTCGTTTAAGTCGTTTACGGTGGTTTCCAAGATATCAACATTTCCTAAATTACATCTCTACAACCAAATGTAACGAAAATCCTGAATGCTCTGAAAGAATGGATTACTTTTTTACGTCGAGAAATACTAAATATATTTGTATCTACTGTTTGTATCTTGAATTATATACAAAAAATAATAATATGGAAAAATACGAGCAAAAGAGAACAGAGAATAGAGAAAGGAAAAGAATAGTATCTTTTATAATTCGTAGAAGATAAAACTAATTCTTAAAGAGTTGCCACTTTTTTAATCATGTCCAGGAAAATATGAATTTTTATCGTGAATATCCCCAGTGTGTACTCGTCTCAAATCACAGGCGGATCAAATGTTTATCGAAGAAAATGTTTGTCGGGATAGAAAAATGAAAGAAGAAGTGAAAATAATACATAGTAGGGAGACGAGGGTGCAAGCACATATATTATACTCATACATCCGTGACGTATATTTAACAAGAGCTAGGGCACGTGGTAAACTCGTAAAAGTAGGGATCGTGTCCACCGTGATTCATAGTAAACTTATATGGTGAAATGTTTGATTTATGGTAACGTAGTTTTAACTTTATTCATCGTGATTTAACTTTTACGATGAAAAAAATATTTATGAAGAAAAAATATTCTTTCTGCGTAATAGAAATATTATTCTCGTTCCTGACTATAGTAGAGAATCGAAACAAAACTGTTTTGTAATTCGTATGTCGAGATTTTTAACGTAATGTACGTAATTTGAGTTCATTTCACGGTAATTGGCGTGGTAAATGGTATGGCAAGAAAGCGTAATTTGAATTTATTTTTCTAAGCATCTTGACGATTTTAGTAAGGTTGAATTTTTAACGATGGTGTTCTAACCGGTAAATTATAATATCGCGCTTAACACGACAAAAAGTCGCGGAAAAAATTAAAATAGAAGAGTGTTACGTGCATAAAAAACGAATGTATAAAAATTAGATTCCTTTCCGAGTTAAACAAACAAAAAAGAAAAGATATTACGATAGAAATAGTTGATATGCAAATGAGACAAGGAACGTTGCCGTCTAACATGAAAACATCGAATTTTCATTATATCGAACTTAACTAGCGCAAACCTTCTTCATTTAACCTGTAGAAGATCCTTCATGAAGTTAATTAATTCTCCATCTTCTTACTTGCAACATCTGTAACCTAACACAATCCTTGTTTATTTGATCTATATAAGTCTTTTTTCCACAATGAAGCTATTCAATCTCGTTATATTAACCCTTAAAAACGATCATCGAAGGAAATTATGTTGATATTATTATGGACAAAATTTCACTCAAGTGGCTATCCTGTATTTTAAAAAAGTTAAATAAAAACAATAAAACATTTCAATCTTATTCTATGTTAAGGATTGTGTCCTGGATTAGAATGTTCTAAAACAGCGTTTCTTTGTGATTTTTTTAGAAGGGAAAGAAAAAAATGAAGTTATTGAATTTTAAGGTATGGTTTTATATATATTTAATGAATACAACAAATCTTTTTTTAAAGTAAAAAAAATTATAACAGATTTCAAAGCCTATTTCATGGGCGTCTTGTCGCTGCAGTCTTCAATCGGCGGGAAAGATCCATCTCGTAATTATTGACTGAAACAAAAAACCAAAAAAAGATTAAATTATTATATATTTTTCTTCTAGGTGAACTAAAAAAAGGCAGGAAAAAATGTGAAATTAAAAATTTTGGCGGGTTTAAAAAAAAAAATGAAATTAATTGAAAAACATAAATGCTAACATTTTCAAGAAGAGTCGAATGAAAAGTACACGAAAAAATATGGTAACTTCATTTTCGTTAAATTTCTAATCGTCGTCATTTAACTGCTAAAATAAAGTACAATAGAAATTCGTTTATCCAAATCGGTCAAGCAACAAAATATTTCGAACATGTTCGGATAATAGAGGCTTGCTGTTTGCTACGTTCATCAGCTGCTGCTAAGAGTTTCGATGGTAACGACAACAATTTCGACACAGACTATGTTAAATTATATGTCAGCTTAGACAAAACACACCGGCGTGTCCGACTTATGGCTACGCGTTCGTACAATTTAAAGTACGTTCCAGCGTAGTCAGGATAATGGAGGCTCAGGTACAAGTTCATATAACCGACGGTAAACAAAATCTGGTTCGTATAAACGGGGTTGAGAGTTCATGAACTTCTAGCGTATTTTAATATAGCGATGTAAAATATAAATAATATATACGAATATAAAATAGTATAAAATGGTTGAAAAAGGGAATAATCTGATAGATTGAAAGATATTAGAAATTAAACACTTTTGAAAATAAACACACAATTTTCCCTAAGAAGTGAATAATATTATATTCAAGATGGTGAGTAATAATGTCGCAGGAAACGATTTTTTACCGTTTTCGAACGTTCGAATTTTATAACTTTCAACTATATGTTTGAAAATATTTCAGCAAGCTTTTACAGAATTTGTTGGCATATTTAGTATGTACAAAAATCGCAACAAATCTGAAAGACTCGTGAAAAGAACCGTTTAAAAAAGAAATGTATGTCATTGCAGAATTAAAGCGGAATTCGCACGGGATGAAATTTCAATAATACTATTACAGAATGATAATATTTAAACAAAATTCGCGTACTGCGAAGTTTCACCTATGCAAATCTTTATCCCAAAATCTCATTTCTATAACGTTGTTCTCGACGCATCTCTTTCGAAAGCCCTTTCGAAAATCGTTTAATTGTTGCTTCCAATAATCCTTTAGCTTTCCTCCAACGAAAAAAAAACCACTAATCCTCTTGAAATTTAAATTACACGTCGTGGAGATTCACGCTCGCGCCAACGAAGGCAAACAAAGGCAGACGCGGCTGGGAACGAATCGAGCGTTAAGTAACTTGACGATCGAGCGTATAAAGAGTCGTCCGCAGCTCGAAGATCTACAAATTCCTCGGTCGACGTCATGCGAATAATTAATGATACGTCAACGGTAGCGCGATGAAGAACGAAGAAAGTGTCGGTTGAGCTTTCCAAAAAACCGTCCATCGATCTTCGTATAATGGAGAAGAGCTAAGCTCGGTTGGAGGGCGCGAGACATCCTCTATCAGCCGGTCCAAGGCGTGTCTTCTCTAGCGTCTTTGTTCCGCTTCGCGCCGATTAGCCCCGTGCTAATGGACGTTCACGTTGAATAATTAGATATGGAAACGCTAATTGCCTGTTATTAATCACCCCGGTCGAATCGTCGGATCGAACACTGATTGCCACCGATTAGACTTCTATTCTGGATTTCGGTTAGATGTAATTGAACCGACCAGCCGGCTACGAGCTTAACCGCATTTCGATCGAATAATCCCTGTTCCACCGCGAGATCTGTCCACGTCCTTCGAGCGAGAGGAAAAGAATTTCGAGGAGGATAACGCTGTGAAATTGGAACGCTTCGTGGTCGTTGTGTGATGGATCGTAAGTGGAGTCATTTCAAATTTATTTCACACTTTCGCTACTGCCGCAACTGACGCATATGGTACGCTACTTTAATTATCTGATCAAGTAAATCACGCTATCGATACATTTTTATTCTTCGACGTTTCGTTGAAACGTCTTGAATTCGCATAGATATTCAATCACACGGAATATCGCAAATGTCATCAAATTCCATTTTCTTCTTCTTATTCTTCTTCTTCTTAAATGTGTTCGATGTTATCCCAGGTTTACCCTGAAAATATCTCGGAAATTTGGAATTCGTCGGAGCGCGTGAACTTTAAAATCCTGCCGTTTCAAAAAATCGCAAGAAGAAAGCGAGTTCGATAGGGATCATCGCTAAACAGAAAGTAAATTTGGTGGATTGAGCTTGTCGTTGATTCCACGCGAGAAATTGCATCGTTTCATTCAATTCGTTTGCTAGGGGCGTTCCTCGACGAACGATCGACGAGACGTTGCTTCGCGAAAAATGGATCAATGGTGTCGAATCGATGGGACGCCAGTGAACGCCAAATGTGAGTCATGGCGTCTCGCTAGAAGACCGGGATCGTTTGAATAATCGCGTTCGAGCGAGCATTTTCTCACGGCCACGACCACGGAGAATATTGATTGAGGTTTGATCTCGGACGAGCGTTTGATTTTATTCGATCATAAAACGACGACCGCGGTTGAACAAGAGGGGAAACTCGTTTGAATTTCAGCTGGAACAATAGAATCTAGCAAAAAGTCCAATGTATGAAGTTCCGATCCTTACGAACGTGGACTATTATCATACGATGAAACAAAATTTCCCTCGTAACGAATGTTACACTTTGCTGTAATTATTAGCGGATCACCAGCTTATCTTCTCCTCCGCTTTGTCCCACTTTTATATTGTTCTTTGGAAAACTCTGCGTTATATTAGCTTGTCCAAAAAGATTCTTTCGTTTTATGAGGAAATAATAGACGCACAACGTTATTTTATTTTATATTATTTTGTCGAATTACGTACGATCCATTTTGTTCTGTTGAGATAAACACCACGACATTTCACAGACTTGGTTTCACGTTTGTATGAAGTTGCACTGTTGTAAAAAACACGTTTGCGGAAGAAAGATATTTTCCGGACAACCTAATATTTCCGATGCCCTTGTATGGCTAACGTCAATACACTCGTTATTTATCAGAATGCATTTCAAGTATCATATTGAGTCAATAGAACAAATTAAAGCATTTTCTGTTTGAGTAATTTGAACGAAGAATTAAATCAAAATGTTCCTTTCTTATTAAATATTCGAATTTTTGTTGTATTCATAATTCGCCATAGTTTCAACGTTTCCTAGCTTCCTTTTCTCATATTTGTTTTGTGTGTACTGTTGAAGTGGTCACCACTTCTAAGAAAACTCTACATCTCGTCTTTTTAGTTTTCTCAAGCACTGAAGCCATGGGGGCAGCGTATAGACAATAGACAGACGACGATGGCCTTCAGTTATAGGGTAACACTGCTAGCGTGCGGATCTGGACCAGCTCAAATTATATTCCTACTTGTACTTACTACACTTACTACACTTCTATATTAAAATATATTTTCTACTTTACAATTTATCCACGCGTTCCTCTGTTCATACATCTAATAACCATAACATGTACGATGTCTCAGATATCCAGAAAGTTCAACAGTCCGACAATCGATAAGCCAAGAAGATACACGCATTTAACAACCGCTTGACATATCATACGAGTTCTTTACTCTGAAAATTAGCATTCACGCATACGTGCGCGATACTGCCAGGAGCAGCGAGCGAATAGAATCTCGAATGAGTGTCATTAAGATCGCCGTCGAGTTATTTAATAAATCGCTAAGCCAGTTGAATCGACTTGCGCACGAGATTGTACGAGGAAACGCAAACACGCTTCGCGGAAGAGAAAATGCGAACGTAGCGTGTGTGGTCAGAGGCTCGCGTGTTTCCGATTCATCTTTGCAGCCCGGTACATTTTCACCGCGAACAATAGCGACTACATTATACTTTCATAACAAAAAATACTTGGCCGCTTTCATGTACAATTCGTCATACGAAACCGTGAACGCATTTAAAAGCTTAAAAGAGAAATTTCTTTCTTTCTGGTCAGAAATATCGATTTCTTAACATCTTTAATTACAAAAACTACGAAACTGTTTAATCTGTAACTTTTTTTGTGTTTTCTGTTATACTTTTAGTGAGCTACGCGGTTTTCTCAACGCGGCTTTTTGGGAACAACCTTTTTGTAGCTTGACACGATTAATAAAAAGGTAAAAGGCTACCGACTAGCTTGAAATTTTAATTATGTGTTAAGAAGGAGATTATTCATCGTTTCACTTACGGGAAAAATGATAGATTGTATTTTTCTTTTTGTTTTTTTAATACCGAAAAGTTTGGACAATTTGTTAAGTAAAATCGAATATTTGAATTCGACTTTGAGTGAAGTAAAGATTAAGTAAAAATGGCATATTTTAATATTTTAATATTTCACTTGTCTTCACGAGCAAATTGAAAGAAACTTGTCATGAATGTCTGCGATAGAGCATTATTAAATAACATTTGTGTTGTAATTTGGTTAAAAATGATCAGGTTTAAATCTCCCATACGGTACAGTTAAAATTCGAATTCCACATTGTCATATTTAAAAACCTAGATGATAGAGTTCAGACTTTCGATACAAAATCCTTGAGTCTGTGTTCTAGACTTTAAACTGGATTGACCATGGTTCGGACTTTAGACACGATTAATCATTTCACAGCTTCAGAATGTGCTTTACATGAAGCTTCTACGCTAACCGGATAATCTGATATGTGTTTTGCGGTCCAGAGATGGTCCGCAGTAGGTCCTTCGGCTTAGAGTTGATCCACAGCAGCTCCTGGTGTTCTAATGTGATCCAAAGCAGCTCGTACGACCTGCTCCCAAAGGAAGTCTTATAACCCGAAGATGGTAATCCGCGATAAGATATGCTGTCCAACGTCAATGTAATCGCGAAAAGTGTGTATGTATCGTCGTATAAACTTTTAACGCGAACGCAACACACTGGAAACTTGTGGAAAATGCAAATTGAAATCCATCAAAGCTAATTTAAAAGACAACAAACCGCACGTACCACCGATGTTTGTTGCAAAAATCAAATTACTTGAGAAATTGGTAAATTGAGAAATTTTCGTGCATAGTATATTCTTCCATAGTGGCGCTAGTACCAGAGTCATTGTTCCACCATAAAAATTATTTTATTCTTTGGTTTCGGAATAACACAAACGCGCACATATGTGCTTGGACAAACGATAGCGAGAAGGGTTGTAGAGGGATTGGTGAACGTTTAAACTATCTTCCGTGAGCTGCATTGCAGGAATATTTCCGATAGCGTTTCCCGGCGAAAGGAAAGACTGCGGTCTATTTGCGACGTTCTATATCTGGTGGGATGTGCGAGCGAATCGAAGAAACACAGGCCGAACCACGTTCGAGCGCTGATCCTATCAAAAAATTGCTTCGCTACTGGCGTCTGAACGTCTCGAGTGTTCGCCCCTCGCCCACTCCCGGCGCTTAGAGACGCGTTCCAATATTCTCGCTGTGTACCGTGCGTTTTCTGTATTTCTCTTGCGGATCGACGGGATCCTCTTTTCTTCCGTGTCGTTCCCTCTGATAACTCTTTCCCTCTCTCTTTCCCGTTTCTCTCTATTTTTCTTTGTTTTTCTGTATACATATATATATATATCTCTCTCCACCCCCGCATTTTTGCGTAACGAAGATCGTATCTCGAGGGTCGACATTTACGGACTGGCTGTTCGTGCTTCGAGATCCGTTGATGAACGACCTTGCCTCAGGAGGAAATCGCACGACGAGGAGGCAGAATTATATGTGAGGAAGGATGGTCGCCATCATCGGTCAGGATGTATTTCTTCGGGTTAGTAGCTGGGTAAAGTGTCTGAAACGGAATTGTATGGGCCGGGGAGACAGATGTTATGTTTGGCGAATCGTTCCTTTAGGAATCCTTCGGTTCTTTCTGTTTTCGTTTGCAACGTGACGGTATTAACATGTTTTTACAGGGGATATTTTACGCGATCGAATTAACGTTGTACAAGAGGACTCGTGGTTACGTATGTGACTGTTGAGAATTGTGGATCTTAATTGCCGAAATAAAAGTAAAGGAACACTAAGGTTACACTTAGAATTCATATTAAAAAAGTTATAGATTTATTTAATAAACGATTTCCAGGATCTTCGTCGATATACATTTGCACGCGTCTCAGCATTCTCTTTGTCTGACCATCTTCTATACCAGACTACCAACGGAACAGTTGGTATCAATTCGCTCATATTCACATACGTGTGTCACTACTACGCGGCCAATCTAGTAGCACACAAAATTATACATATCTCAATAACGACATTGAAGAGATCCTTCGTTACATCGTCTAACAGACTCCCTCCCTCATCTCGATAACAAAATCTAATGAAAAATTAAATCGATATTCGATTCTGCAGCTTCTAACACTGTATATATCAGATAGCAGAGATAGAACACAGCAAAGTGTTTCTTCAATTTCACTAAATGCGTCTTCGCTATACTTTCACTCACACACAACGCATCTTCACGTTCATTTCTCGTAAATCGCGTAACATTGAACACAACGATGTCAGTGAGAGTCTTAAAGGAGCTGTTCTGGTTCAACGAGAATCATGATTTCTCTGCGTGTCATTAGATCCGATTCAAGCGTTCAGCACGTTGGTGGTAAAGAGGATGTAAAAGGATGCACGAAATAAACCCGTGATGCTCTAGCGGTCGACATTATTGCCGGGATTTCTCGTCGCTTAGATGAGCGGTCGCGTCAGTGTAAGCCGCGTAACGACGAGTCACTTGTCAGCTAGACAATTCAATCTTCGTGAATTGGCGGCGTAAGCGGGTCCAGAGCTATCTACAACTCCGGAGCATTACTCTTCTTCTTTTTCTTCTTCTTCTTCTTCTTCTTCTTATAGCTTGTCTTTACTTTCCGTCTTCGTGTCCCGTTTTCCAGCGGAATTCGCCGAGAATGCCGGATCGGTAACGGACCGTTTCTTCCATTGATGTCTTTACTAGGAGGAAGAAGGAGCTAGAAGTTTCTCACTCGGTTGAGTGCTCGAAGGCTTCCGTCGGTAAGATCTCCGCGTCAATCGTAATTCTCCAGAAGTTAGGACTTTTGCTCTTACATCGCGCCTCGCAAAATATTGAAAGGTACGGCGGGATGGATATGTCTGGCCACTTTAAGGCTCTGACTACTGAGCGTTACTCGAGTATCCTTTTAGCGAAGTGGCCAGGACACTTGTTCCTGACTGATATTTTTGGGCGCAGCTGCTTCTTATTTATCTACTAGGTTAACAACGAGTGTAGGAGAAACGATGTTATTACGTGTGAATTTTTGCTTTTATTAACACGTTAACTGGGTTATTTATTGGCCGAAGATATCTATATCTGTGAGATTAGAAATTTTAAGAAAAACAGGTCAACTTCAAAAATGTCGATTTTGATTTTTCCAAATATCATATATAAAGAAATTATCATGTCGAAGTGTAAGATGAGTTAACTAATCTTGCTCGGATGACAAGTTAAAGAAAGTTTCAAACATTTGACTGAACGATTGGAGTTTAGCATTTTAGTTTTATATATCTATGGTAGAAGCTGCTCGTATAGGAAGCAACTGAAAGAAATTATCACATTTTTGTTAAAAATTCTTCGTTCCTGTTTAATAATAATATTTATGAAATAGAGAGAGTGTAGAATAATTGATCTATTTAATAAATACCCTCCGTTTAATATCAGTATATATAAATTAGTCTGGAATAAACGATATGAAAATAAAGTAACTCCACTACCCAAAAATTCAATTATACTAACAGCGTGCACGACGATTAGTTCAAATAAACAAGCTCCTACAACGCCACCTAAAAAGAAAAGAGCAAAATGAAACTACAAAATGTTTGTACCAAACGATTTAAAAAATCAGCGATCTCTTTCGACGAGAATTTTCTTGAAACCATGAGATCTAAAAAATACTTGAGAATTCGGATACTCCGGGTTGTGACTCACCTTTTTCCCTCCCAGCCGTTGTTCGAAACGGGCAGAGGGACATTCTTATCTGGGCTACAAGAGATATCGGAACGTCGTACCTCTGTCTACGACATCGTTCCGTTGCCGTAATTCTTCCGAAAGCTTTCTCCTCTATTCCCTACGGTGGCCGAGCTATCTTCGCGATTTGTCAGCAAAGGACGGATCGTGAAGGCATCGTCGAACAGTTCGCGTCGCTTTTGTCTTCTTGCTTGCGAATCGTCCGTTGCTTCCCAGCTCTTCACGCCGTGAACTTCGTTGATCTTTATGAACCGTGTAACGTTGTAAAGAAAAGGCTGCAAGAATGGAAGGAAGCGGAGGAAAGAGAGAGGAAAAAAGTGGAAGAAAAGCGACGTGGATTATGAAGGTGGCTTGTAAAGACACCGCCAAGTATCTGGGTCCTTCGTGGTCCGGTTTTATTTTGGCTTTATCGCTATTGACGTTTGATGGCACATGAAGATTTTTAGATAGGTGTTGGTAAAAATTTGTCTCCGTTGAAGACTATACTTGTTGGAGAATAACGTGACCATCGTATCATACGAACGAAATGTCTGGTTTATAATAAAAATAACTGGAAAATAAAATCAGCGAGGAGTATTGAATTTCGGTTGAATATTAATAAATGTAAATAATATACATATTTATTTATGGTGGATGGTATAGCCATCAGTCGGAATCTCTACACAAAATTATTTGAGAATTGACGTATCAAATTTCTTTGCGAACACGGATAAATTGTGCATTTGTAGGATACTCATTCCACGAAATCCGGTTGACTGAAAAATTGCACCGTTTTTGTTCTTTACAAGGAAAGAAATGAATCGTTCGAATCAATTTGAAATTGAAATTTCTATTCATCGATTTTCTTCTATGTAATATTCATTGTTATTTCTGATTGTCTTCCATCTATCTGGTAATTTATTTATCCCGTCGCTGTAGAGAACTTGTCATTTTTGTTATGCGACTGTCCTTTCGATCGGAGTATCGAAAATTTCTCCTATAAAAATGTTTCATATAGAAATCCGAACGAACCTGTCTTTCGGATGTATCGGTCCGCGTAAGAAATCTATAACTCATACAAACGAGACAATTTTCTGCAGAACAATTTGTTGATCAAACGTTTAATAAAAGATATGTAATTTATTTAGCGATTATCTACGTAGCCATTTTTATAATTTATATTGAGACGCTTAGAGCTATTTGAGATCTATTATAGAAAGAAATAATAAAATAAAATTATGGGAGTAACGCGTCTATCGCTTAACACCAATATGTTTGTAAATGATATAGAATACACATCCTGAAAGTCTAGAAAAAAATAAATATATGTTACCAGTGTACGCAACAGCTGGCGTGAATTTGAAGTTGATGGATAGAATTTGGTGGCTGGCTAAACAGGAGATAGTTCGTACAGGTTGACAAAGATTGACTGTTTCTTTCACGCGGATCTTCTTTACACGCACAATCTGCGTAGGCGAAGTAAAGTAGATAAATTTCTATGTTTATATTTCACCGAATTTCTTCTCTGTTTCTTATTCCCAGTGAGAGTCATCGATCACTCGCACGGAGCAATGCGATCTTCTCAAACGAAATATATTCGAGATATACATGTACTCCCCTCCCAAATATTTCTAATTTATTTTACCCAACAATTACATTCTCTGCCCCAGCCTAAACTCGAGCAATACACGAACACCGTTCCACGATCTCACGTTAACCTTCATAAATAATCCCTCGCCGAATGATAAATCTCCTGTCGCGAAATTCCCAACGAAATCGACGAGCGTTGCCTTCGACAGTGCACGATTGCAACATTAGGATTCGATGAAAAGGTTAATTGTCGCGGTAGGTAGGTCAATACCTTTAAGAAAAAGTCATGCAATTTACCATGCATAAAGCTGGTAAATCGATTCGTTCGAGGAACCTTCACTCTATGGAACAATGGAAGAATTTTGCCTGGCGCGAACGGCGCCCAACGTTTTCGTTCGTCAGACTCTCGTTTCATCCAATCGCGTCTTTGCCCGCGAAGTTATTCGATCAAAACCCCCAATATCTGCTTTGCTTTCCTCTCCCATCCCAGTTTCCTCCGGCCGATACGTTGTACGACGTAATTTCAGCGAGAGCAAAGCTCCCTATTAAGCGCTTCTATGAAAGCCACGCAGTCGAGCTAACTTTCAGCGGAAGTTTCATCAGCTTCCTATGGATAAACATTATTATATGATCGTCAATGATCATGCAGATGCTCAGATAGTAGAGGCAATACCAGTTTTAATTAGAAGCGAAATATTCATAATTTCAGATGAATATTTTGATGGATTATGTTGGTGGAAGATCGACGAAAGAATATTTTTCCGTAATTCTTTTTGTAATTTTCATTTATTAATTAATGATTATATATGTCGATCTCCGTATTAATTATTGTTTTAGTATTATATTTTACTATCGAGAGAGAGCTTTCAGAGATACCAAGGATACGAATAAAAACAATTTGATAAATCGTTTAGTACGTCATTCTGAATGAAAAGTATTATATCGTGGATAAAATATTAATATAGGAAGCAGGTAATATTTAGCAAATGGATATACTATTACAGATATAAATCCGATTTTCTTCTCTTCGATATCGAATGATATTTTATGATATGACGAGTTTGTTTCACTCTGAAAACCACTTTATTGAAATCTTTTTATTCTACTACGTTAGCAGTAAAATTTCAAATTCTATAATTCAGTTCGCTGAAAATGACGAAAATGTCTAGGAGATAAATCTAGACATGTGGAACCTAGAAAATTGAATCACTCTACGTATTAAATATATAACTGTATTTCTCTGCGTAAGCAATATTTGTAGAAAAAGAAGTAACAGGTTATTGAACATTTAAATTATTAAAATTCTTGCGATCGGAAATTTGTTGATTTTATCTATTTACCGAGAAATATTTACGTATTTATATACGTATTTATAGCGTGATAAAGAACTCTTTCATATACAAGTGAATATACGTGTATAATCACAGACATTATTTGCCTGTGAACAGAACATCAAAAAGACGTTGCTTAACACTAGAAATGCCACATCAGTCAAATTGATTGGTTTTACAATTTTAACGCAACGATAACTAAAAGAATAATATAATGAATTTTATTTTGTTCTTTTATGTATTCAAACTTAAAATAATTTTGTATTAAGGCTACTTATACAGTCAAAATGACTGGTACTTATCAAAGTATAAAAAGATCTTGCAAGGTGTTTATCGAACCCCAATTAACCAGTTACCGTACCGTTTTGTACAACTTCCCACACGTTCTTAAATTTTTTACTGCGTATCATTCGATATGATAATATCAGTTATCAGGAAAATTCCAGATCGATCGCTAGATGCTAACAGTAGAAATACCACAGCACTCAAAATGACTGGTTGTCAATTTTATAAATGTGTCAACCCTCGTTCAAGGATCATGGTCCCAGATGGATTAATAATACCAAAAATGTACCACATAACATGGAATTCCTTCTATAAGAAAGTAATAAATCAATAAATATAAAAATATTTTATTATTACATATTTTTTAAAGAACTGTCATTTTTGGTTTTGATAGAAATAGTTTCGTGTTAACTATCGGTAGTTCCAGCGTTAAGGATGGCACGCGAAGGAAAGTGCGTCAATCGTCTTGTAGAACTTTCAACTGATAATTAGGCAGTTGTGATACAATTGCGATAATTTTAAAGTATATTATGTGAGTTACGAATGAAATGAAAGTATACATATATTAGAATATTCGATAACTAAACTAAATAAACATTAAAACTTATCGATTTCGTTACGAATAGATAATCATAGAATATGCAACTTTAGATTGAATGAAGCATTCTACTTGTTTTTGGACAATTAGATTTGTTCTCTGACAAAATACAATCAATTTGATGGATCAACTATTATCGGTGAATCCACGTTTCGTATATGCTAATTATTTGAAAATACATTCGTCGTTGTGCATTACAGCATATAATAGGATGATTTTCCAGTTTCGGTCAACCGATATGCGTCAAATTATTGATAAACCCCGTTGTTGTCACTTGGACATTCAACTGCATGATTGTTCCGCAACGTGAAATCGCTCGTTTCACGTTATTTGTCCTCCTTGCCGATCATGCAGAACGTTGAAACTTATCGCGGCTGGCGTTCATTTATAGGGATCGTTTGACCCGTAATTTTCGTATCACGGTGCAATTTGTAAAAGGTTACGAATCGTTTGATAAATGACGCATTCGATTTTCAAAGTTCAATCGATAAGAATCGAGACTCGCACAGTTTCGACGTATAGAAGCAGCAATGCACAGATTGATATAACGTAAACGTGCCGATTTAACCGATGTTACTTTCGGGTTAAAATCACTCGAGTTCGTACTGATATTCGTTTTCTCTTTATCTTGTTGAATGGTTTTATTAAGAGCGACCTATATTTTGAAATTGGAATTATTTACAGAACACAAAATAAACGTTGGCGATCGGAAAGAGCGGACACGTAAAAACGAGGCCGTAAATATTTCTAGTCAGAATCGGTTGTACGAGCATGCTTTGAAACGTGAGTTACTGAAACACTAAAAATGGTTGTAACCAGGGAACGAGGTCAGATAACGCAAATATTTTGTATGAAATCTTTTTTGTTATTTCTGTATGCTGAATTTAACCTTAAAGTTACGATCGTACTTTATGAATCAACCTGCATATTCTGAATGCATGAAAAAAAAAAAAAAAAGGAAAAAATGGGAACGCAATCTTGATTCAACCTTCACGTAAAGTAAACATATTTTCACTATACAATATTTTTCTTAACACTTTGTAAGATACCTATCGGGTGTATTTCGATATTGCGCTGGGATATTGTATCATCCAAAAGGTAAGAATGTTTTATGTATAAATGTTAGATAAGATGTTACGCAGCAGCATATTATTGAAACTGGTTTCAAACAGAAATTTCTTAATAATGAAGTTTAATCATGAACGTTAGCTACATCACATAAATATAATCCTACCCTTTCTATCAAAATTCTTTCCTATTTTACCTTTTAAAATCGCCGAGCAATATCCATAGAAATCATGTTTCTATCAATTTAATTGTTTTGGTATCTTTATTTTGTACAATACAGTCATCGTCTCGCTTTCAACAAAGCCTGAAAACCAGAAATTGCTAAAATCGAGAGTATCGAAATGGCCTATGAGATACTTGAACCAGAGATAGTTATTTTGAACGGTGATTGACTAAATGAAATTCTCTCTGCCACATGATTTTATATAAATACAGATCGCCTGCACTTGACGTGGAGATATTGCAAACAGGAAGAGATAAAGCGTGAGTCGACATTGATTGTACAAATATACCAGCGTCAGCTTGATGTTCCACTGCTGATATTCCTATGGATCACAGAACACAAATTAAATTCATTCGCGTTCAAAATATTTCATAAAATTCATAGGTAGAAAACAACCTTATCTAATTGTAAATATCTAAATTACAAGTAAACACGTTATAAGGCTAAAATATAGATGATATACAGCTCTATACAGCCACGTAACCTGTTTTCATTGTTTAACCACCTTTAATCCCTCTTTCAACCTTTACACATAGTGCATTTACAAACGGTATTAAGGTCTCGCTGAAATAGAGCATCGTGCGCGATGGAGGGAAAGAAAAACCGAAACGCGGTATGCAAATGGCGCGCAAAATCGAAGGTGTTCGAAATCCAGGGAATAACGCGGCTCTGCTAATGGAAGCCGGGGGCGATCCTGCCTTGACGTCCGCTTGAAAAACCATCCAAAGGTGTTAAAGTTGCCTTTTAGGGTGGCTAAACGAAAAAAAAAGCTGCTCCACTTTCGACTCATCTGCCCGGTTTTTGTTTCCGCGGCCAGTTTTCAACGCGTTCTCCGTTAAAGCAGGCCGCGAGTACAAACTCGTTGCTCGCGTTGATCTCTCCGACGTTCTCCATCTCTCCACCTTCATTCTCCGTTCTCCTTCTCCCTTTTTCTTCCATTTCTTTTCCCACTTTTAACTTTATTTCCACCGTATTGGATCGTCGTTGTTCTACTTATCTTTCGTCGAACAGTTAATCTTCTAAATCGGTCCTCGTGCATATTCATCGGTCGCGAAGTAGCTCGAAACCGCTTCGAACCCAGCTCCTATCGACCTTCTTATACTATCTCCTTCCCTCTCTCTCTCTCTCTCTCTCTCTCGTTCTTTTTCCTCGTTTTTCTTCTTCGTCACCATTTGCATGCCCGAAGATGCTTTTTCTTTTTCGCCGTTCGAGCTAGTGCCATCGATCGCTCACTCACGGCTCGCGGTTAGCCGATCCCATCGCGTGATTCGTTTCTTCTTCGCTCGGCCCTCGTGTCACGATACCTCTTAGTGTATGTGGAATGGAGCGTTACGAGGTATGCTTGATGGTCTGAGAAATGACGGTCGTAGAATTGCATTTTAAAAATTGATTCTTTTTATCCTACTCTCTCCTGGTAGGAGGTTCTCCTCCGGAAAGAAGTCTGAAGTAGTTCATCGGGATGTTTTATTACATTGTAGGAATTAACTCAATCGAAAACTGTATTTAAACTATGGCTAATCATTTTTCGAATTTCGTTCGATCGTAGCGAACTGGGTTAACAGCGAATCGCAACTACGACCCAACAAAAAGAATATTTCTTCGTGCACATAAATTCACGGTAATTGTGTTTGCCCTTTGTGGGTTAAATTTATGTACGATCGTAGTATGGTTCACGGAATAAAAAATTGACAAAGAGTGTAATCGTCGCTTCGCGTTTTTATTAAGAAATATGTAACGTTAATTGGGCGACGAGTTGCTCAAATGATTGGCTACAATGCCAAAAATTGGCCGAATTCGTAGCTAAAGGATCGTACTTTCGTCCACGCTATTGATTTTCGGCCACTTCCCCACAATGTTGTAACGTCCGAGGATTTGTTACCGAATTCGCCCGCAAAACCACGATTTACGTGTTTATGGTGCTTGAGTGAGTTGAAGTAGGATTGGAAAGCTTATCCCTCCAACTTCGATTTATACCGCTGCTATTGGTGGAAGTTAAAACAATATAAAATTAAAACAATCATTTTCATCAGAATATAACGCTTTAGGCTAGTTCATTCTACATGAAGCTACGAATTAAGTCCTAATTAAATCCTTGAGATCGTGTCAGCTTATAATACATAATTCATTTCATAACTTCCTAACCTAAACCTGGTATATTAAACATTGAAAATATTATTTAATTTATACAAAGCTAGTGATATCAACAAAACGAGAAAATTCTCAAGTAAACCAGACGTAAGTAGGATCAATGCGTCTCGTCGCTTCGATTCTTACGTTCCTCTTGGCAATAGCTCATTTTCCAACAATAACTAGCACAATAGCTACGATATTTTATATGCGACTGGAAAATTGCTTGTCTTTTCTTCGATCGGTAGATCGAAGATACAGCTGACCGATTTGTAAACGTGTGCTTTATTTCTAAGCTCTTGTCACGAATAAGACTATGATTACAGTGGATGAGTCAGAGCAATCAAACAGATTATTCATCCTACAAATTCTTCCAAGT
Source organism: Bombus soroeensis (assembly GCA_014737365.1). NCBI lineage: Eukaryota > Metazoa > Arthropoda > Insecta > Hymenoptera > Apidae > Bombus > Bombus soroeensis. The sequence goes on from JACXIL010005353.1 coordinate 274,403, forward strand.
ATACGAATTTTGATTTTCAGACGTTTCATTCGTCGGAACGTGCATCGACCGGGACTACAACCTAAAAATTTCTACCGCGAATAATAATACTGCATTCTATTTACCTCTTCAGCGTCTCCTATGTCTAAGAGCGGTAAATCCATCCAAGAAGGGTAAATCGATTTTCCTTTGAAGCCGACAGTATCAAACGCTACATTTTCCAAATCAGACCATTCGACCCACATCCTAACACAATTCTCTACTCCGTGGCTTATCAAAGCGTGCAACAGCAAGAAAATCAGCGGGTCCCCGAGCAAATCAGACGCAAGCAGTTGACGCTGTTCGGTGCGTCGGTTTTTCGCGCTATCCGAGAATGGGATATAGCTCATTGTTCTAACTCGTGGACGTTGGTTGCAAGTGATTGCGACGAAGCGCACACGTGCCACGTTCTGTGGCCGACGCAAGAACGACAGAAGCAGCGATTGTCATGCGCACCCTTCCACATCACTGGATCCGTTGTTGTTCGTTCTAGAGCAAAACCGTGTAACGAGTTAACGTCCGTTTCTCCGGGGAGCGTGTTGGGAATAAACTGACACCGCGATCTAGCCGCTTGTCAAAAGTTTCGGCCACGCGATTTACTGGTTTCACGCAGATGAAACGCTGCCATTGCTCGTCGATGCGAGGACAGTCGTCGAATCTGCGACCGCGCGCGTATAATTGAAGAGCACGCTGAGAGAGAATGATTATCCACGCTACCTTCCTGCTGCCGGTTCCGTTTTGACGCTTGTACGAGCTTGAAATTAACGTTCGAGTTACGTGGCTGTTGATAGAGATGAATTTGTATAGAGCAGAAAATTGTGGTTGGCTTTGGGGGGGGGGGCAGAAATGAGTAGTTTGTAGTAATTTCAACGTGGAAAGAGGAATTCCCCGAGTAATGAGAATCTTTTTTACGCTGTGAGTGTTTCTCTTCAATTTCTGTTGCATTTTAATCGTTTACGCTTCTTTGGATATTTTCTAATCATTGATCGATCCTTTTTTTCTTTTTTTTTTTTAGATAGACATCCTTATGCATCCTAATTTAAAAACTCACGAATAAATAGTTTTGTTATAATTATAGTTGCAATTTGTAAATAACGCCACGTTTGAACTCTCTTGACGATTACATTTGGATTTCATCATCTGAAGATCGATATTGAAATATTGTAATATTTCTTTATAACTATGGTTGTCGATATTAAAATCTTCTCATAACGTGAATAGCGTTATGTTTCTCGATTTCATACAATCCTAATTAGAAGGGAGAACGAATATCCAGCATTGCGATAAGCGTAACCAATCGCAATACTCATCTCGACTTGCACCACTTTACAGATACTAAATATTGTACATGCATGCTATATACATACATCGATAGAACACATCATCGTGTTCGTTATTTACGACAGAATAGTACGTTGCTAGTGTTTCTCAATAATGATCCAGCAGTGGCTTTCATTGTACTACGTCCACACCAAAATGTCACACTGTTCAAGGAAAATTTATCACCTGTGATTAACAAGCAAACATTACGGTCGTCGCGTTAACGTCTCACATCGTCCATTTTGACAGAGCGTAATAACCGCAATACGGCTGACGGCTAACAACACCGTAACTATCCATCGTAAATTATCCATAACGCGGCTCGTGACTTAAAAACTTGGTTCAATACGAAGGGAAGAGGGCGTTGTTATCCGAAACGAAATTGTTTTCTCTTTGAAGACGTGTTCGGTGGCGCGAAACTCGAACGAAATACGCCTCTTTTCGCGGTGAGATGAGGCGATTTCCTCGATCGTCGTGAAAACGTGTACGGCGAGCCAGACGATCGTAAAAATCGATATGGTCGTCCATTTGGCTCGCTGATGCATGCACGAGAAGTCGGAAATAGCAGAGTGTCGGGACGGTTCTCGTTGCCCTAGAACCGTAATCCACAAAGTTAACGCTCGTGTGGCCTGTGGAATAGGCCTCCGGTGGTTTAACGACAATTCCATTGCATCCGTCCGGCACGTATTGAGAACAATCCGCGATAATATCGTCAAATTGCCAGACCGAAAGCTGGAAGTAGTATCGATCGAAATGGAAAACCGTCCTCGAGACGACGTCGCGTCGTTCCCTTAGGACCGTTGATCCCTAATAAAGCTCTTCAAATCTTCTTCGTTGGTTCCTGTTCTTGGTGTTAATCATTAATGATATCATTAATGATATTATCGAGAGTCCTTTAATTTCCTAGCTACTCTGCTCTTCTCTTCTATGGGTTATTATAATATTGAATTTTATTTTGGTTTTATTGCATATTTAATTTGGGCTTTATGGAGGAGGATAAGTAAGCAACATTGTCTTTTTATTTTTTAAATATATTTTATTACAAGTTAATGAGGATTTCTGTAACGTATATTTTTCTAGGTTTATCGATTATTCACTTGTTTTCAAAACTAAAGTTAACGTATGGCGAAGGACGACGTATCAGCTGTGTCTTTTTCCTCTCGCCTCTAGTATTATTATTTCATCGATTATTTTGATTTTTTCGATGAACACAAGAAGGCATTGTAAATCTTATTTCCGATATTATCCTTAAGGATGGATCTCGGTTTGTATTTGCTATAGAACGCGTTACACGAGGATGAATCGGTAATTATCCACGATGCAGTTAAATATCCTTTCAGCTGAATTTCATTTCGAAATTACAATAATTTGTCGAGTGAAGAAACAACGAATTTCGGGGTATGGAGGCTGTAAGGCTTGAAGATGCTAGGCCCGTAGAGTAGCTCTTTTCTTCGTTACCATATAACGTTGAAAACAGACAATTTCCCTTTGCAATTTGATATTCGAGCTTTCGCGTAAAGAAGAGTGCAATTCTCTCTGTGTTTGCAGTTTATGTCATTTCAATGAAACGTATGAAACGAACAAAGGACGAGAAACAAACGTAAATAAGTGTGTAGCTGCGTATCATCCTTTCTTCGCGTGTCATTCGGAGAGATTTCGCGATGTCGTTGACGTTCATCTTCGTTTTCGTCTTAACGTTATTATATTCCCATAGTCGATATCTGCTTGTTAGATGGTGGAAATGAGATTAAAACTAATATGTATACATCCCTTTAACTACGAAATAAAATATTCAATAACAACGTTCGGATTTCAAAGCGTCGTGTCCGACGCGGAAAATAGACACGCCCGGCCGTTTTAATCTCCCCCTTTCCTCTATTAATCTTTTAATCGATGCAACTTTTGCGCGAAGAGATATCCAGCCCACGAAATAATCCGAGCTTTACGCCGCAGCTTTGCAGGCGTTACTGGTTCAGTAATCACTGTTGCATCTATGCGCAAACAGCAACGCTTTATTGCGTATCGATTATGGAATTAGAAAATACGATGGAGATTAGCTGCGACGCCATTAAGGGACCAAATTAATTGCGTTCTCGTATATCCCGGTGCCCTTTTATGTCGCGTTAAATGCAACTTCAATCAGAGATAAATCTTATGATTTTGCGAGATAATAAATGAGTCCATTTGCTGCTACTCTAGTTCGCTGTTGTATCGATTAACAGGATATATAATCTCTTTGTATTTATCATAGAGTATAGTGCATTTGTCAACATAGTTAATAACGCAAATGAGAGGAATAGGAGAGAACTGTAAAATTATGAAATAAAGGAACTGTAGTTTTTCAGATGATTAGAATACGCGTGATACACGTAAATGTGAAGGAAAATATCCAAAGCAGAGAATTCATTGTAATCTCTATTGATACCTATGATGAAGAAACACTTTAGTTTCTACATTTGTTACTTTATTACGAAGTCTACGATTTCTTTTCTACGTGAAATTTTTCAACATTTTACCTTCTATAATTACATCTCTCGCCCACTTTTCTATCATTGATTTCTATTCATCTTAGATGTAACCTAGGATAATCCATGATAGATTCGAATTATCCTTTCAATTTTCGATAATCATCTCTTGTAAGAAACTAATCTCTAAAGTCTCGTTATCGTGCAATTTCCAACTACGACCAAGATTTATTAGGACATTTATTGGAATTATTTTTTAAACTACACACAAGTCGAATCCTGTTATCACCGATTATAGTTCGTATTTTGAGATTTGTGTAACATTCAACAAACGCCTGAATTTTGCTGCCCGCGATCCAAGTTTGCGATATAACATACGATATACTGGACGTACAGGATACTCCAGGCTATCATCAGTCTATCGAGCTGTCGAAATTTCCAATCAATGAAGATGTCTGAGCTAACAACCGATTCGAAAAAGCGATTATTCCGAGCAAACGCAGCGATATAGATGATTTAATGAACACACCAACGAGTAGATATATCGTGTCTTCGATTGTCGTGTATGACGTGTACACGAGGATTGAATATCATTTATCGTGTTCATACGATCAAATAATATTTGCTATGACTATATGGGTTATTCGCTTTTATTCTCGATCAGTATGTGGAGAAATTTCCAGATAAATTTGCACTGTTTCCGATAATAAGTTCAAAGTGCTCACTAATTTTTTGTGATTAAGGGATCGACAAATTTTATTCACTGTACGACTATTTTTTATTCCAAGATATATATCAAACCATTCGTGCTTCGTTTTATGCATTTTGGTTTTGGTGTTCTTTAATGGTAACTCTTTACTCTCAACGAAGCTTATTAGAAAGTTTGAAAATTTACAAAGTTAATTTAACTGACGGCTGTTTTAACTATGGTACGTATCGTCATCTTTTTTCTTTCATTTCCACCTTTTTTACACTCCATTTTTATATACAAGGTATAAAGTATAGAAAGCAAAATTTTAGAATATTAATCGATTACTCTGACAACAAAAACGAATTGATGAGACGAGAACACAGTTTATTCTTTTGATTCGAAGCTTCCATTTGTCAAGCACACTATTTGATCATTTCCTTCCCACGTATGTTTGCACTTACAAAGTTCGAAGCAGTACACATTCACAAGCTTATCAGTTATAAGAAAGCAGTTGATACGGTAACTCGATTTCTCCTCTCTTACAACGGAAGATTAGTTAATTTCTAGAAAAAGTTGCGCAGCTCGCTGCACATAAGGAAGGATTGTAATTGCGTTTGGACGTGCTCGTAAAACTTCATTGCACGTTCTAATTTCCAGACTGGCATTCCAGCCATCTTCACGATGTTTTCCTTCGATGCGATCGAGTCGAGGAACGTTACACAAACGCTTATCTCCTAACGAAATTATTCCGTTGCAAGACGAGATGCGAACTAGAAATTACGATATTTCGTTTCGATTCCCTCGTAAGAAGTTTCAGGCGCAGAGAAATAGAAACGTAAAAATACGATCAAATCGTACTGTATCTATTCCATTGATACTTTTCTTTGGAAATCTTCGTGGAACGATAAATGAAGAAGGAATAACGGAATAATAAAGTCGATCAATTAAATTGTAACTGTTCGGTTGGTGTCGATATTGAGTTGTCTAAATTATAGTACGTTATTGTATTTAGTTCACGTTAAACAACCATCGTTTCCTGTTTAATCAACATCTGTACAATCCATTGATCGTAAATAAATCAATAAATAGTTTACGATACTACAGTAATATGTTCTAAGTATGAAGTCTGTGTAGCGTAATCATGGACCTAAGTGTTTGTTCTCGAAGCGTCTGGTGCTTATGTTTTATCTGTCAGTCTAGGGAATGCGTTTTCGTCAATGTTTTTTTGTAAAGTGGGAATCTACGTCTGTCCAATCATGCGACTATCGAAATATCGTGGGCTTCTCGCAAGTGCGTATTTTATTAGCGTAACGCCCCGTTAGCGACCTCATCCAGTGATCTATTGTCGAGTTCTAATCTGGAGTTGAAGCTTATGAAACGTCGTCTGCTATTAAGCAGAACCGTCGACCGCTTTAAAATGCTAATTAAGTCGTGGACGTGATCAGAATTGTAAATTTTATTATGCAATTTATGCGATGTGGGAAATTCCAATTTCTCAAAAATAGCTGATATACTGTCAGTATCGTAAAGTTGGTAAGTAATCCAACAACTGCAGTATTTTTCTAAAAACGTAATTAACGTTTCTATCGGGTTGTATAATTAATAATTCTATATATACTTGACATGCATTCATCGGAAATTAAAACAGATTAAATCTGTTCCAATTATAATATTAAAATTGATTCATTAAGCTTACAATTGTTCCGCCGGTGTCATGAACCATACGAAGAAGCCTTCAATAATTAATATGTGCATCGAATTTTATAATTAATGCCTCTATAATTCCATACGCGGTAAAAATTAAAATAGATTAGATTGCCACTAATTATAATATTATAATTAATTCGTTAACATTACAGTTTTGTTATCGACGACATCAAGAAAAAAAAAAGGAAAGAAAGGAAGCTTGTCAGTCTTTTGCAATTGCCTCTCATAATCAATGGCTATCGATATCCGTAAACGAATTAAAAGTCACGAACTGCCTGGAAAGCGAATTTATCGATTGTTCGATCGCATTCGCGTGTAGATTAGACGATGACGTAGTGCAGGGAACGCGCTGAGTCGAGGTAAAACTTTACATACGGACTTCACGAATAACTCCAATTACTCGTGGTCGAAGATAAGCTTGGAAGTGAAGCGCGGCTGGAAAATAGACTGATAAAGGGAAACAGAAATGGAGGGTCCGGGAATCCGACGAATCTTTTTCGCTAACTTTCGACTTCTCGTCGGATCGGATATGTAAAGAGCGTATGCGTCGAATATATTTGATCGTGAAAACCGACTGCGTGACATCCGAGCTATCAACCGGATAGAAAATTGTGTTTTCGTTTCGCAATTGATACGCGCTAGAAAAAGTTGGTCAGGATCAAACGCGATAAATGTGATTAAGTACAGGTCGATTGCTCCGGTTTGGTTAATTTGGGGTAAAAGAATGGTTTGCGTGTTCTACGTTGCGAAGAAATGTAGATACTTGCATTTTATTTATGATAAATATAGTAACCTACTGTGGTTTCCTTGATTAATAGAATGCAGATGGAGGAAACAATTTGATTAGAATAATGGATCAGAATAATATCATATTAATTATCACGATGTCTGAATAATTCGAAGATTAATATGGGGAAAAGATCGGATAATTTTAACTAATTAATTAATTACGTAATTTTATACCATATGGTTTCTGAAAGGTACGTATAGGAACATAAAGCGTAGGTTCTACAGAATTTATCAATATTTTGCACTGCCAGTTGTCTTCTTATTAACGACGACTTTAATTCTTCATAAAAAAAACATTTTAATTTCATTTTAATAAAAATTTAATTTCTAATTGGTTATTTTTATTTTAATCCTGTAATCTTCTCTACGTTAAAATATTAAAAATTCGCAATTAGCTTATTCGTCAATTTACAGAATCCTCATATCATCTAAACACCTTTTGTTTGAATAATTCGCGCTATAGACCGGAATACCGCATTCAAATAATTCCTGGCATAAAACAATTAATACCTTGCCATTTGCACGTGAACTTCTCTCAAGGAACAGTACAATACGACCGCGAACTCGAAACTTGCGAAGGGCCGTTGAAAATAGTTGTTCTCGCCATTCATGAACCGACGCTTCAAAGAACAAGCGTTTCAACTTTTCCACAAGGCGGGCGTGGCGTTCCCCTTAAAACCATCGAAATCGAAATCCAGTCGTTACACGAAACTTACAAATTCTCAGTCTCGGTATCGCCTCTTCCGTCATACGTATAACCAGCGTCTTCAAACGATTCTCGGAATCGTGGAAAACTTGGGAGAGGCGAAAAGAGATGAAAAGGCACGAAGCGACGTTGCAAAGATACCAGAAAGACAAGCACAAAGCTCAAAATAGAAGGAGAAGACAGTGAGAAAGAGGGACACGGAGAATGACACGACTTAACGTAAAAAAAGTAAGAAAGACAGAGACAACGCTCGCAGGAAGAAGGATATCCGCAATATTTCGGCTGGATCTTTCGGACGTCTCCTCCCAGTTTTGTGTCGACAATTTACGACTCCGAAATGGGCGTGTTTACTAAGCGGCCGTGTTCTAACCCGGCCAGGGAGACCATTATGCGACAAGCATGCTTAAGAGATAATAGCAAGAAAGAGAGGGAAAAAGAGAGCGAGGGAAACTCTCTCCCTGTTAAGGCGACGAGAATCTTGGAAAATTGGATTCCACGAAAACGCCCCACGGTAAAGCTAGCCAGAACGAGTACGTACACATGAAGTGGCTGGACGGGGCCGCATCATCGCATGCGAGAGAATCCACTACATATTGCCTGGCCTAAGTTATACGTTATACAATTCGCTTACTATAGTGCACGGACTGCACGGTTAGATTATGTACAGTGATATTCTCGCCCAGAGTAACAGTAGCAGTACATACACATACGCGGATACATCGTCGTACGTAATCGTCGCTCGTGTATACGCATATGAAAGATAGGCAGCGCGTGTACCAGAAATCTGAGCGCGTGTACCACTTTCGCAATGCGACGCTGTCGTTGCTTTCTGATGCGTCGCCGAGTTGCGAGACGCGTTACTTATTGTGGAAAACGGATTATCCTCGTGCCAATTTCTGAAAATAAGATAGCACTGGCAAATAATGAATTGTCGTAGGTTGCGAACATAGATCGTGGTTGGAAAATGAAGTTTCCGTGAACGGTGAGTGTCCTTCAACCATCTACCGGTTAATTTGGTACTATGTCAGTTTGTGTATCTTTAGAAGACTGGTTGGTTAGATTGAGAGAAATTGCAATCTACCGAGATAGAATTATTGTGTCGATTTATGTAAATTGGAGAAGAAAGGTATGGTTGAAGAATTGATAGACCTTGGGTAACTCTTCTTTAATTTCAAGCACTCTGCACTAGTATCTTGAATTTTCGACGGTATTGAGAGCAGGTCAGTGTAGATGACGAAAATTATAATGGACGGATTAGATCCCAGAATAAAACGAACCCTATACGAATTATTTAAAAGTTTCCGCATCGATATCACTGTATCTGTTATGTGTGCATACGTAGCAGTTCATATATCTGGGCTATAGCAACGCTGATTTTCTATGCATAAAGAATTTACGTTTATCAAGTAATCTTTAGACTTAGATGTTCAATTACACTATACAAATTTTACTTTGTACATTCCTCAAAATTGCTTTGATGTGTTCAACGTTTGCATTATAAATTCAATCGTCTTAACGATTGTTTATTCGTCGTTTATTGATCGTCGGGTTGGGTCAGGGTTGGCTGGCGTTCGCACGTGATGTGCCGACTAATAGAACTAACTAACTCGAAGGACCATTCACTACTATGGCAAATAATCTGTAATGAACTATGAGCTCCGTGCTACTTATCTTCAGCTTCGATATTCAAGTTTGAAACGATTGATAAGGGCCAGAGATGAACAAGTAAATTAGAGATGAGAAGTAACGACTAGCTTATTCCTAAAGACGACTTTCAGTCAATAACGCGATATATCCTTGAGCAGAGGCAAAAGGAGTTGGTCGTCGGTTGAAGGTGCGGCAGCTTGGCAACAAAGTGATCTCGCCAGGTCAAGACTTGGCGTTACAAAGTATCTAGAACCATTGGACTCGGTACCGAATATATAGATTCCAAAAGACCCTTTGAGATACGACTTCGTGATACTTTGCTAGAGAGGAAACGAACAACGACCGATCTCTAACAAACGAATTTTCACTAACAATAAGTGCCGCATATGGGCTAGAGGCCGACCTGCTCTAAGGAGACTTGCTGAATAGCGAAGTAAAAATAATACGCTTCGCTGTGTCATAAAGCGAATGCATTTCATTTTCTAGCAACGACGGTGATACATAGATGAAACGAAGGATTAGTGTCGGTTATGCGATGAGGTAATTAGTCGGTAATGAAATATGGCTAATGACGTTAAGCAACGATACTAAGTACATAGTAATTCGCGTCAAAGTGTGGTTAACTGGTTGGAAGTATCATTTCGCAGACGGAAATTTGAAGATTCTGCTTGAGCGTTTGCAACATGGAATCGGATTCCTGTTTCGAATTAAAATTCCAGAGAATTTTGCAGGAAATCCTTTTAGGAAGATGTTTACAATAGAAATTAATAAGGTGGAACGGAAATCCAGGGAAATTTACTCGCTGATAAATTAGCGGCTAATCGAGTGAAATGTCTATATCGGGCTTGGGTTCCGTTTTATTACGAAGTATCCAAACTTTCTTGGACAAGTTCATCAATTATTACGAATAAATTTGTAAATGGAGTAGAAGATATAATTTCTCCCTATCTAATCAAAGAAGAAATCGGAGGGAGTTCAAATTTTCTTTCACGCCTTGATGACGACGTATTATATAAAACATTTTTTCACCCGTGGATTGAAATATAAAAATGTGTTTACAGAATGTATACAATGCCCAAAACATCTAAGATAGAGTATTCGTCGCAATATTTAATAAAACCGAATAAAACCAAAAAACTCTGTCGAGAATGCATTTCTTCGAAATCTGAATTTGTAAAATATCTAATTATAACATTCGTGGATGAATATAATATTATAAATACGATATTAACTTGTCTATTTATAGAATCCATCTAGTATACATCACAGCTTTTCCACGCTTCAATTATTCTAACTATTAACACATTATAATCTCGAATGTAACTCGCTGTTAAGCGCACCCATAAAACCCTTCACTCAATTTTCCCATCAACCTGCATTATCCCTCGACTGGCTGATCTCACTTTATTCTACGTACAGCGAATACATTTATTTTCGACCTGCTAGACTTTACCATCACCCTTAAACTTTTGAACAGATGCAGACGGTAGGTCGTACGCTTGTTTTATGAATTTCATGGTCGCTGTCGATCGTCTGACAATTTTTATAGCAGTCGCTCTTTTTTTTTTAAAGAGGAAAAAAGCTCCTAGTTACGATGTATCGATATAAGGATGAAATCAACTTTATTTTGCTAATTTTGGAATATTCAAAGGTACGATCGTTTAAAAAAGTGGTATACCTTCTGAAGGGTGGTAAGAGTAGTACACCCTTCATAAAGTAGGAGAGATTCTTTGGTATTATCCATTGGATTCACATAAGATGGAAAGAATTATCTGTTTTAATGATGTAGGTAGAAAGAAATATTTAAAGAAGTTTATTCTTCTATTACTTTTAATAATTAATCTGTTATCTTGGCCATCGCTTGAACAAGAATGTCTGTAATAATATACCTGAAACTCGATAAAATAAATGAATATTAAATAGGTCGATTTTGCTTAAACATCTAGTAATAAATAATAAAAGTTTTGTTGATTAAGATTTGCGCAGTTCTAGTTCTCTTTAGAAGATTGTAAATTGAATTAATCTGAGAAAAAGAATTTAAAAGAACACAATGTGAGATCGTATCTCTTGAAGTACTTACCCGCACACTTAACAATTCCTACGAATCAGATAACTCCACAATGAAGCAATCTGCATACAAGTTTCCACATCGACGTTAAGATAAATCCGTAAATCTTCAAACTAAGAATTCTCAATTCTCATATGAAAATTGTACGTTTCATGGGGTTTCGTGAAGTCGATATTTTTGTGGTAACACGAGCATCCTTGAATGGCGAATAAGGCTCCTTTCCTCAACGTTTTCAATGCTGTTCGTATCGATCTTTTGCAATTTCCAAATTCCACCCTTCCTATAGATCTCGTTGGGCATGCCGCAATCCAAAGTCCTCGACTTAACCAACATCGACAAAGATTCGTGTATCCGTGTAACACGAATTCGTTGCACTCTTCCTTGCTCGAGGATGAATCGTAACCGCTTTCTACGATCATAAGGATTGCAACCGCAATTTCTTTAAGTATCCACGCTCCCTCACTGGAAGCTTCCTCTAGATGGCTGTATTCAATGTGGCAAGATAAATTTATGAAGCAGAACCGCTATTTATTAGTGAGCACTCTTGTGAAACAAGTCTACATATAGTTACAAGCACACGAATGCAAGGAATATTTCGTTTTCATTGTTTGCGTGAAAGATGCGCTACTTATTTTCGAATTAATATTATTTCGAGGAATGAAAAAAATATTGAAACTATGCAAACGAATATTAATTTCGTTCCAATTGTTACAAGGACTTCTGTTCATTTACATGCTGATCACTTTAAGTTCATTAAACATGTAGTAGTATTGTAGAAGAATGTAACATTTGAGATGCATCAGTATCGTATTGGAGACGATGAAATTACATGAAATACTTTTTACACATCTATATTCAAGGCATATGAGTACTTCTGTATGTATATCGACTTATAAATTTCGTAAATGATAATAATATATCATGTTTAATTTATGTTTGTGCTTTTGATCTTATTGTTACGTTCAAAACTATTTTCTTATTAAGAACTCAAAGCTTATATAATGTATATATTAGGTCGTCCGAAAAGTTTCTTTCGTTTTATAAGGAAATAATGGATGCACAACATTGTTCGTTTTATATTATTTTATCGAATTACGTATGATCCATTTTGTTCTATCAAAATAAAGATCACAACTTTCGACAGATTAGGTTTCATGTTTGTATAAATATTCGTTGTTGTAAAAGACGTGTCTGTAAAGCAAAGACACTTTTCGGACAACCTAATACATATATGTGACATGTGTATAAATATTTAATATAAGCAATTTACACACTTTGTATAGAAAATAGAGATATCACTCTATTATGAAAAAAACATATAATAGGTGCTAAAAAATTTCAGGGATTCTATCAGTAAAATAGGAGGAAATGAAGCGTAAATTGTGCAAGTAAAAATATATTTCAGGCTCTTTTCTCCGCTAATTATTGACATTAAAAATGCACAGAAGTATATTTCAAGCCCGGCAATCTTTTCTACACGAACTCACGTATGCTTCTACCTCAAATTTTTGCTTTTTCACCGCAAATACCGACATTAATTTACTAAATCAATATCATAAATTTCAAAATTCTTCTCAAAACTTCTTTCATCTTTTATCCGAATTAAAAACATCTTGTAGCCCCGCGAAGAATGAAAAAGATCAGGTCAGAGAAGAGCGTTGGTTGAACGTTCGTGCTTTCGATTCTCGCCAAAAGAAGTCTTATTCGTATCCCAGGGCTGGCAGTCTCTCCCCTGTTTGGTAAACGGCCGGTAGTAAATCGCGTAGGCCGCGATAAAGCTCACGCCAAGGGTCCTAATCGTTTTTCCATGAGCTCCTGCCTCGTCCTCGGCTTCGAGGGTGGCTACGACCCCTTGGGATTGGAATGTACCGTGCGAAACGAAAGTCGCTGCAATTTACACCCGCAGGCTCTGGAACTGATTCTGTCTCGGCCGAAGCCGGCAAAGCTTCTGTGTCCGAGATACGGATCGGTTCCAAAGTGTCGCTAGCTAATCGAATTTGGTCGCTGCAAATGTGCCGCGACGTGTGCGATCGCGATTCTAATTGTTTCGTTTCGTTTGTGGCTTGAGGACCTAGGTGCGATAGGGTCGTTGAACCCATACTCAGGAAGATTTCGTAGGATCTTTTATCAAGCTGTTTAGGTACGTTTTTCGATAGTGTTTTCTGAAGAAATGTTTGAATCGTTAATTTTACTGATAAATTTTAATAATAAATTTTATTTAGTAACAAATTAAATTTAGTAATAAATTTTATTTTATTAATTAAAGTAATTATTTTAATAAATAAAGGTAAAGATATAATGAATACATTTTTGGTACGGTGTGCTTGGTTTGCTAATGTATTCTATTGTTTAAGAATGTTTACTTAGATCGTTTTTGAATAAGGATTTTATCCAGAAGATCCTTAGGTTTTAGAATATCTTTTCCTAAGTTGACCCCGTTTTTAATATCGAAGATTTGTAATTTGTATTATGTAAATTGTTGATTTTGAAATATCGATTAGAGGAATGCAGAAGATTCATAGCTTATGTAGACAAGTAATAGCATGGTCAGAGTCTCATGATTTAATATAATTTAATCACTCAAAAATGACTGAGGATCTTATCAGAAACATAAAAATCTTTCTTTTATTCTATAGATACCATTACACATTGCAACAGGCAAGACTGAAAAATGAAATTCTTCTTCTTCGTGATAATTAAAAATTCTAATTCACATATTCTGGGAGAACTCGCTTGATTGTAAAGCTTCATCGTTAAAGAACACCAAAAATAACAAATTGCCTAACTGTTACATCTTAATCTTTACAACGTAACTCATTACGTCCCACGTCATTCGCGATTGATTTGCGATCTTGATGGTCGACACGCAAAGCTTGCGACAGATACTTACGAAATAACAAAAAAAGTATTCCAAAGAAACTAAATATCAAAGTTCATCAAGATATCAAGATCTATCACGAGTTGGTTCTCAGTTTTCATCCCAAACGATGTTTCCATTTTCCATCGTTCACTATAGAGAGGACAGAGATCTGCAATGATTTTTTAATCGAACTAGCTAAGTGTGAAAATGTACGCAGGCGTGTCGTTGCGATTCTCATCAATCATCGCTTGTTTTATGCGCGGCTAATTCGTGTCTGAAAAATATCTATCGGACCGCTGCAAATGTCTGAGAAGAGCGAGCGTGCAAACGAACTCGACGTCGAACACTTTTGATCGATAGTTGGTTTACGATGGTGAACGAGATCAAGGGTTAAATCGATGTGTGCTGCTATAATATGATAAGAAAGGAAAACGAACGAGCACAGAAAGTGAAAGAAAAGGAAAGAGAAGCGTGTTCCTTTCGTGGCTTGTTTCTAGCTTGTTCGTGACTTATAGCAGGGCTACTTATGTGTACATATATATATACATACAGCAGTTTTATGCCTTATTAGACGTAAGGATTGCGATGACGTCAGGTCAGAGATTAGAGATCAGGGGATTTACATATTTGTACGAGAAGGATGGTTAGCTGAGGATTGTCGAGAATTATGTTTCGTGTATACAGACCTGTTTTATTATGGCGTTATAAATTAAGAAATAAATACCTTACTGTATGGTGATACATGTAATTCATTTAACTAGCAGCTTTTACATGAGATTGTGATATGAAAATTCAAAGATCTCGGCAAAGTTAAAAAGAATACTATGTGATACTAAGATGCAAGGTACATCGATTCGCAATCGACAAAGCAATAAATCAACGTGGTCGATAATAAATTTATCCAACATATAATGTAATAAAGCGAATCGGTGAATTATTTTGTCTTTGTCTGAGCGGCAGCTAGAAGTACATAGAAACACCGTTGCATCGGGGATCGCGTTCGTTCCATTCTTGTCATATTTCATTATGCGGATCGTATGCAGCCGCGTGTCAGTGTGCGGAGACGTGTGTACGTGTGCAACACGATGCAACGCGGGCATATTGTGCAACGCACTATATCGTGTATGCATAATATAACGACGTAACCGGGTGCACCGGTATTTCATAACGCAGCCACGCGGTGAAGCGCGCGCGCTTGCGTACACATAAAGGTACGTGTTCCCGTAATGTTGAAAATTGTTTGTTACCGATCCAATATGCCGCGCCGCGGAACGTGTCAGACAATCTGCCAACGGAAATTGACGGCAACTTCCTTCGCGAGTCGTTCCTCGTCCCGACGAAACGTGTCAAGTGTATGATAAACGAAGATCCTTGCGTTTTCCGCAAATATCGCGTTTCTTGATGTACGTGTCTTTGAAGCGGAACAATCGCTCTGGACTCTCTACTAGAATAATTATTGAAAATTTGAAACACTATTGGAAATTCATATATTATGTAGCATTGAAATCGATAATCGGAGAGAACGTATGAAATAATAGTACAAATAATTGGTAAACGTGTATGTGAAATAGTTGGCTTTTATTCGATCGTTGAATAAATAATTGGGGAAGGCACGTGAAATAATTAATTGTACATTAACGTGCAACTAATATTTGTCAAAAGCAAATGTAAAGTAAAAAATGATATGAAATAGTTTGCTTGTAGTTATGATAGTATTTTGGTAACTTTGAAAGATCAAATATCGTGTTCTATGTAGAAAAATATAATTAACCTTCTAGTCTTATCAATTCTTTTAAACTGTATCTTCCATTATTTTTGTTACCATTTATTATTATTATACGCTAATTTCGACTAAACTACTTTCAGTGTATATATATAGGCTGTTGTTTCGTTCGTCTCGGATTCGTTATTATCTTAGAAAAAAACGAATGAGCTTAAAAAGGCGAAAAGAATGACCTTGACGAAAGAACATCATGAATCACAACATTATCGGTTAACTCGATCATGACACAACTTTTCATATTAATAAAAGTAACCAAGTTATTAAATAATACAAGATAAGAAATTTGTACAGAGCAAAATTATTCTGTATATATGTTAAAGTTTTAATTATAGAACAAGTATTTTTGAAGATAAAGCTATATGAAACTTTCTGTAGCATGTTAAAACGGATCGTTAAGATTAATTAAGCAAAAATCATGAAACTTTCCGGACGGATATTATACATATATTCGATGATTTGCCGCAAAACGATTGTCATATCACATTAATAGCGTAATTATCGAACGACGACGAAACTTAAACGATGTAAGGGATAGTTAACGACAGCTGTTTGATTGAGGCCGACGGGACGAGACGGGTCTTGATAGCATAAGATCGCCTGGAAGCATCGCACCGGGGCATCGAGTTATTAAGTTATCGATTTTGCACGCGTCTAGTAATAAGCTGGAGTTTATTACAACCATGGCTTGCTGTATCAATAATGCAACGATGATTATTAGTGATCTCTGTTAAAGCGTTATGTCGCTCGGATATATGTCAAACCACCGTTTCTAATTAGCGTTACAAAGCCAGGATCAGCTAATTTCAGTGTCAAACGTGTACTACGACGGTAACAATAACTTTCTGTTGCATATCGGAAGTTCAGTGTTAATTAATGCGCTTATAATAAGACACACACTCCTGAAATATTCTACGATCATTCTTTAACCTTAGTGACTTTTAATTTGATTTTCCCGATGAAATGTCTTAAAAATCTTGCATTTTATCTTCCCCGTTAAAATGGAGTTTTATGGCTTTTATATTGCAAAAAATGAATTAAATCTAGCACATACAGGCGGCAAAGAGACTAATTCCTGACAAATGTACGATCGAATAACAAGCAGAGAATGAAATTTATTTATCACGTTATAAAAATAAGTGACGAAACTATAGGAATGATACATAGGTATCAGTGATCCTTAGGAAACAAGTAACTTGTGTATCGTGTTTTTCCGAGAACAATTTCTGAAAAAAAAGATCTTCGTTTCTCAAGATATTAAAAATATTGCACTAGTCAATGGGGCAACACGCTAACAAATCTACGCTTACGTCCAGAAATCGGAAAATAGAAGGTTCATACAAAAGTATCATCTCCCTAATACAAATAAAATGATTCTTCGTCACCGCGAATGCGGCGTCAAACAAACTTTAATAAAAAAGCATGTTCAAGTCCGGTTTTGGAAACCGAGCAACCACCGAGGCCCGCGCAAGGAGGAAATTACGAATTCGACTATAATTCTCCGACAAGAAAAGGAAACCTAAAAAGAAGCACTCATAACGAAACCCCCTGCCACTTTCACATTTATCAGGCAAAAATAGAAAAACGAAAATGAAAAATCGCAACCGAAAAACCCGATCTACCCGCGTGTAAACTTTTTATTGCTTTCGGAGTCCATTTATTTTATGTGGAATTATTCCGGATCTCTCACGTTGACCGGAAAACCCATTGGACGAAAAATAAACGAATTACATTCGTACCAAGCCACATACCGAACCAAATAAATTGATTCTTTTGACACTTTTACCGACCGTTGCGCTAACAGTGATCTCGCAATTAACGAGTCGTAATTAACGACACCCTTTGGTAAACGCGTATGCGGGCAGACCTGGGCTCATTACGTCGCCAAAGGGATGGACCGCTTGACGTGCGATTACCGTCTCAGAAATTGAACGCTCTAATCGCAACAGATGCGTAATATATTGGATGCAGGGTGTCGTAGCGTCGGAAATTAGAGCCAAGGAATAGAGCAGTTTGGTGAGGTCCGCATTGATTTCGAAACGTTAATTTCTGTTTTAATTTTTTATCCTGAAAGACTGTATAGTAATTATTGTAATTATTTTCTGGAATAGCGATAAACAAACCTAGTTACGATAGGAGCCATACGACGTGGCAGATAGAAAATTTTAGAAATATGTACGTACAATATATTTACATAGAAGTAAAAGTTTCGACGCACTGAGATCATCGTGTTTTGTTACCAAGTTTTCGAGTCTGAAACGATTCTATCATATTTCTCGATACGATTATATTTCTCTGTTATTTGACTTCTGAACAACCCTTAGTATCAAGTTGTCAAGTACCATCATTGCGTAAATACTCGTCAAATATTCCGCATTATGCGTAACTCGAAATTTCTTTTTGATAGCAGCATACTTTGTTCTTACTTTGAAGAAGCCTATATTGCTGTTAGGTAAGGTGCAATGGGCGCCTAGCTTTGCAATTAAGACGCTATTTTATGTATTGTATTGGGTTGGCAACTAAGTGATTGCGGATTTTGTCAATACCACCTAATGACAAAATCCGCAATCATTTACTTGCCAACCCAATATAGTGATAAAGATAAGATCGAAGAAGAATGTCGTAACCTGCTTTGCGGATCCGAGAAACGCGATTATCAGGTTTTACGGTTCGCGCTGATTATCAACCGAGATAATTGTAGATAGATAAGATGGGGCTTGCAAGCTCGTTGAAATCTACCTCGACGTTTTTTCTTTGATCGTTAGCCTTGAAACGCGGTCGAGAGCCATCTCAGCGCGGCGCGCGTGGTTATTTTAAAACGACGTTTTCACGGTACGCGCTCGACTCTTTTTTCCTTAGATAGCACCTCGCGCTGGGAGAGTCGGTGAGCGAATTACGAATTGTACGTATTTTAATAAAGTTAAGCATTTTTTCAAATATTCGTACAATTTTTATGCGGAGCTCGACGCTACAGTTGTATAGATTAAAGACAGATTTAGGATGGTGTTTAACTTTATTGGAAGACTATTTATAACTTTCTGGAAGGATAAGCACAGTTGTTCCCAACTACTTTGGAAACATTCGAAGAATTCTAATTTCTCAACCCCTCTTAGATCTAAAACTTTCACAATCCGTGTTATGTTTCACCCATGAACCATAACAGCTGGTATTTCAGGGTTCGTTGGGATCCCCTTTGAAACAAATGACGCAGCAACCTTTCGAGTTAGGGTGAAACGTATGTTCGCGCTCACGTTTCCAAATGTAATGGCATATCAATGTCTTGATTGTTCAATAATCCTTTTCATACCTGTAACATTTGTTTGAAATGGTTCTTCGTATTATAACATTTAAAAATAAAGTAGATTTCGTATGTAATAGACTAATTGATAAATCGTTGTGACAAGAGCTTGACGATAAATTAAGAAATCATTGTATTATCTAAAAGATATCAATTTTTCATATAGAAAATAATTTCCTTGTTTTTCTTTGCAAGTTAACGTGTACATTAATCTCTAAAACTTTTGTCATCGTATTTTACATTTTTTACTCCGGATTAATTTTCAATCCTTTTATTGTAGTCGCTATAATAAGCAAACGACGATAATTACCAAATGAACCGTGACGACAGTATATAAAGGAGTTCAAAAGAAACGCTATTCCCAAACGACGTATAATAAACGATATCCAGCGAAAATTAGAAAATATCTCTCGTGTCGTTTATCTCGCTTAATTTATAAAGAGGGTAACTTTTTCCCATTAATTATTCGATATTTCTCGAATTTTCCGTGCTCTATGCGCCGCTCGGGAGCTACGAATATTCTTTAACAATTTTTCACACAAACGACCATTCATCCATCGTTGAGCATTCAATTTTACGGTGTTGCAACTTTGTAATTCGAAGAACATTTACATTGAAATGCGCACAACTAGAAATATTAATTCCCATTTATTACGTACAGAAAGCAGCGTAATTAACCTCTTTCATTGTCATTCATTTACAAACGATAATTAAAGTAGAAATAATATTTTTATTCAACTCTTAGCTATAGTAAAATATATTCAATAATATGTTTAATATTTCATTAAACTATATTTTCAAACTCTGCATTAATAAAATCAAAATTTAAATATCTTAGCCAACAATGCATATTTCATATTTTATGTATTTTATACAATTTCTTTATTACAGCAACATCATACATTTCAATTGAATTTCCCTAAATTTGCTGAGTAGAAGTTTCCCGTCGCTAATACGTATACCTTAACTTAGAAATCTCACGATTTGTACTCGTCACTTCACAGTGCGCAGGATTAACCTAGTCCGACATTGCAATTGATAAGAAAACCGCGACTCCATCATGTACGACGTTAATGCTCTTTGTTTCTAGTCGATAAATCATTTACGTGACGCTCGATGAACGTACATAAACACGTGCAACGTTCTCAAAGACTCTCGCCTCGGTTACGCCATAAAACGCAACGGCTGGCTGAGTAGCTCGGCCGTCTATTAAACTTGCGCTCATTGATTGGGGCATTGAAACTTTAGGGCATCTAGCTGATGGCGATCCTGCTTGAAAGCAAATGGATCGTCTGCCGAGGAACGGAAAGGGACTGGCATAATCGTTGGTGAGGCCAAGTGTAAGCCCATTTCGTTTAATTGAATCTGGCCAATGTCACGTGGCTGCACTTTACAAATTAAACGCTTCTCGCGATCCGTTTGTGCCTGCGTCTTTTGTTCGGTTTACGTTGTTCTATTCGCCTATTATGCACGAACATAGGACCCTTGACATTTTTCGTATCCTAATTCTAAACGCTTGTTAGATTAGACCGTGAGTCAGACTTTTTGGTGTATATGTGGAACGAGGCTTAGTTTGGTAGGGTGATCGATGAAACCAAAGGGAAACTTTAGAATGGTAATGGTGATAAATAGTGTGGGGGACAATGTCTCTGAAGAATCGATGACCTCGACAGAAATAGGGGGATGTTGTGTTCCTGGAAATGGATGTGTATTAGGGAAACGAGCATGAGGGTTTCAGTGTCAAATTTGAATGCATTTGACAGTTAGATGTGTGACGTAAGTCTCTGAGAAATCAAACTGACCAATTTCTTGTCCCTATTTTTAATAAATAATTATGCAAATGTACGGCTAACGTTAATCTTCTAACTTGATAGAAAATAAAGGAAGAACAGAATACATTATTTCAGTGTAATCGTTGAAACAAAAGTTACACAGGGATATACACGTATGTATTGATATAATCCTTTGAGTAAACTCAAGTTTACGACGGATGGCCTGTAACAACATATAAAATTTTAACCACGCTATTGTTTTTACTAAACTGCAACATTTATCGCTCAACTTTATAAATCACAAGATTGTACAAATTGAAAAGCTTCACAAGTGAAAATTAATTTCTCTTGATTCCACAAATCCCTAAATTCTATACTTATATATATTTCGGGAAGCTTCTTTATTCCTTTAAAACTTCATTGCTAGATTTTTAGATAAAAAAAAAAAAAAAGAAAACGGTGGAAATTGTGGATATTTTTAGACCGCATGGCCCTTGCCCTTCAACACCGATAACTCGTATTTATAGTTGGAACGTCGTAGGTGTACCTTTCAAGTTCGTCGAACTCTGTCGAAATAAACCGTGGCCGTTTTCACGCCACCCACGGAACAACGTTTCCTTTTACGAGTATACCGCGTAAAAGCAAATCGATAGTAAATAATCGACTTCGGGTCGTTTACATATACGAACCAACCATTCGACATCGTTTGCAAGGATGGTTCACGTAGAACTTTATGAAACGCGAAACGCTGTTACCGGCTCGAACGATGCTCTTTCCCACTCTTTATCCATCGATTTGTATTCTCCATTTTGGTGTAGAAGTTTCAGAATATTAGTAACAGCACATATTAGTTTCTTTAGGATTCTTGATTTCTTTTGCGCTTTATATAGGCGAGTATCTTACAATAAGAGATATAATTTTCTTCTTTTTTTCTTTTTTTAAGATACTTTGTAGTTATCAGTAGGTTATGAATATTTAGGTATATGCACGAGATTTAAAGAGATAAAAATATACAAGGTACACGTAATATACAAAAATACATACGTTTCTCCTCAAAACACATAGGACATTTATTTCTAATCAAATTTTGATGTTTCGTATAAACTATGAATTTTAAATTGTATCTACTTTTGGAATAATTGTTAATATATTAATAGTGTATGCTTTCTTCGTCATGTACAGTATCACGTTAAATGAATCATCACGGCACAATTCGTACATAATCTTTCCAATTTTCGAGCAAAATATAATAATTATCCTAAGACTTTCGAGCAGGAGTCTAAAATATCCAAAGAATAAAACTCGCAATTACACCTAGTGGTTGGAACAAATCTCCGCGTAGGTTTCATTTCCTTCGTCGTGTTCATAAAAATGTAAATTTACGCAAATGTCCGCCACCTAATTATCACACTCTCCTGAACATCTATTCTGTTTAATGGCCATTAACAACTTCAGAGTTGTCGAATTTGGACGCCAAGTTTGATTTAAGTTTTGGTTGACATTATATAATGACCCTTAGTGTCTCATCTTCTCTCGAAGAAAACTTTATTAGACCTTTAAAGAACCATTACCATTTGAAAAAGGAACGCCTAAAAATTTTTTTACCTCGGTCCGATCATGGTTATTAGAAAAATTCGATTTTTAAGTCGCTTGGTTAACACGGATCGATGTCCACTCTGATCGATCCTGAAAACAATTATTTATAATTGAAGAAAGAAATAAACTGGATGCCACGGTTCGTCTTCTGAATCGTCTTGAAGCACGAGATCGATGTCTTGCTGCACAGTTTTCGAATTTGAAAGAATGTTTCTGTATTATATGTTTCCAAGAAGCACTTGGAGGAATCTGTAACGCGATTTAAAACATTCATATGGTAAAATATACAATACATACAAGTGCAAGTATTCCAAAATAATCGCAGCGTGATTGAAACAATAGCAAACTCAACTTTGATACACGATTAGTGGACAAAGAGCACGTTCGTATAACTATATATATAATGACATATCAAATTTCTGACATATCAGGTTTGCCACTTAACCACGTGAAATGTTCTCAACTCCTTTGCTCTCGCACTAACTCACACCCCAAATCTTGCGCAACTACTACAACTAGAGGTCTTTGAACCGCCCCAATCAGCGTCCATTGCCCGAAGCAAATCGCGATCGAAAGATGCAGACGTTGACCATCACGATACGGAGTATCATGAAAGCGAGGTGCTGGATTTCATGATGGATCCTCGAGGAATCATGATGGTTCACGGTGTAATTATTAAGCCACGATTACATTCTCATTAAACCAGTTAAATGTCCGAGTCGGATTTCACGAGTGCAATACGAACTCGTTCGATGCACCGTAGTCCGAGCAACTCTAACGGGATTTATGGGTTAATAAAATTTCTAGGACTGACATAGAAACGACGTTTCGTGCTATTGGCGGTGTTGCTGTTGCTGTTGCCTACCCGACTGCCGCACGTCATTATCGTTTGTATTAATATTTCCGCGTTAGAACGGTCAGATTGTGTTCGAGATTATTGAATTCGTGTCGTGCGATACGCGGCCTGAATTCGAATAACTTCTTTCGATTATGTATAGTGTGAAAGTATGTTAATGTTTACGGGATATTTTGCATAGAACGCGATTGCACCTTCTGCCGTGGCTTTCTTGGTTCCCGCTCGTGATAGCGACCGTTTCGTGAAACATTTTGCGTAAACTGGCCATACGTGTACGTATATATGTTTAAATAATACATTACCAGATACGACGGAGCTTAGTTTATTTAATTTCCCGGTTTTATCATTTTACTGTTGAACGTTTGCGTGAACGTTCCTGTAATTAACGTTGCTCGTGCAACGTTAAACATGTCGAGGTGAAATGCGCGAGCTTTTGAGAGGCGAACGAGTTTGACAAGGTACGATACCAGAGATGATCGTGAGATGAGTTAAAATTTATAAAAAAAATTTAACCTACGTATTCCATTTAAAATCGAAACGAGCAAAAAAGAAAATATTTTTTTTTAATGTCACCGAAGGAGTCGCGCAGAAACTGCTTGAGTTAACCCAACGGAAGGAAGATCATCCTAAGATCTCTGAGTGTGTAGCTTCTACGAAACATCTGCCTCAAATAAATTTCAAATCAGATTTCCGACAAGTTTCAGATTACTCTCTATGCTCGTTCGCTGAATTCTATCTAAGTTCACAATAAACAACTTTATCGAACGCTTGCATACGTCGGATGCAAAGGACATCGGCTAAGGAAAGACAGCTGCAACGCCCGATTGTGTGAGTCTATTAATAGTGTATAACTCTATTCCTCGTCGAAACGGGGTTGAAACAAAGACGCGATGCGTTCATCGAGATCTCCACGCCTATGAACCGAATCGTTGGTAATCGTCTCGACGGGGAATTAACACGGGAAACTTTCTAATTGTCCGCATTACTGCGGCACACTGCGGCATACTGAAAGACTTTAGACGTTAAGCAACTTTTTGCATTTTTACACGGCTGCGCCATTATTCACGCGTACGAATAAAAGTCGTGTAGCAAAGTATCTTTGTGTAGCCAGGGTTCCGTCTTATTCGCCTTTTCGCGGAAATAGAGAAGGGGAGCGAATGAAATTCATGATTATTGTGGTGTGAAAGGATGAGAGAGGGAAATGATCTTGGGATTTTGGTTCGAAATGGAATTGCTTGATCCACGGAATTAGATTTGATAAAATTTCATTTTGCGGGATAGCGGAATTTACTAGAAATTTATAGCAAAGCAAAATAACAACGTAACGAAGAGAAAGTCTTAGTAATAATAAAAATAAGGGAAATAGAGGTTTTGCTACATCTTTTATTTTGTAGATACCTGATGTTTAATCGACGTTGCAGAAGTTTAACTCTAACGAGATTGTTAAGCCTTCGAGACGGCTCTTGGAACTTGAACATTTGACGAAAATAACGAAGATGATTTATTACAAAGTTCTAATTTCTGATAGTTTGCGATAGTTATATAAACTCTGTGATATTTCTAATATTTTACAAAATTAAGAGTTCGTAAAGTTCTTAAAATTTTTCAAGTGCAAAATTTGCGAACCCTACGAATAAAATTTATGAAAGTCTTGGTTTCTGGAAGCTCAAAAAACGCTAATTCTAGACGTTTACGTGTCTTAAAAAGTTCATAATTCCTATATGTATATTTATGTCTTAACAAATTCAAGTAACCTCAAAAGTCCGCAGTTCCAAAGATATTAGTTCAAAGTGCAAAAGTTCTAACTCCAAATGAAAATGAAATTTTTTGTTATTTTGTGATTCGTTTGTTGACAAAGGCTAGAATATTACATTTTTATAAGATCTTCTTGCTCTCAGATATAATTTGTTCTGTATTATTAATCTTCCTGTGAAACTAAGAAGTGTCTAATTTTTGTTGTATTCAACGCAAAGATGATATTGCAGCTCATGATTATACATACGGTATGGAGTTCGTTATTTCAGAATTCCTGAAATTGGATTGCACATTCAACAGTTAGCAAGAATTTCAGCACTTTAGCAGGGAGTGATTATTACAACTAAGACAGGAAACTGACGAATATTAATGTCCATTAAACGTCAAGTTTGAAGCGATCATCATTAAATTTGAAACACTTCGTTAGAAGCAAGCACCATTTGGAGGTCCAGCAGTAATCACAGTACTCTTTAAATATATTCTACGGTGCGTTCGATATTTTTCTCGTAATGAAGAAACAAATTAAAAGCCGTTAAATATCACGTATAATTGCCATCTTCATATCGCTCTCATAATATTTTTTATAATATCCTCAATCTACAATCGTCGTAATATTTTTAATTTCCGTATTAATATCACTATAGTAAAACGGACAATTATAACACACAAAGCGAGTGATTACTGAAGAAAACGTATTTTACGATGGATATATTCTTTATTACAGTAACGAAACAAGTTCAAAGAAGTTAAACATCAAATTTCGTTAATAATTGCTGCCTACCTATCACTTCTGGTTTCTTCCTAATGTTTTTAATTTTCCTACTAATATTACTAATGCTACACAGAGTATTAACGAACGAAGCAAGCGATTACTCTAACAAATATGTGTCACACAGGAAAGGAGCATACTATTCTCATTAAATTAGCAGCGTTAACACGTTAGTTGTATAGTTAATGAAACTAATATGGATGCTTTTGTTCGTGTTCGTTAAACGTGACGCGAACTGTAAGACGCATTTTGTTTGGAATTATATTAATTACATGCAACATGCAATTCCCCGAAGCGCTATTAACGAAGATAACGCCGAGTGAGTTGACGGAAGTCCCCGAGATGGAACATGCTGAAATGTCTTGGAGCAATCGCGAAACGGAAGATCGTGTTCGGTCGTTTGATTAACGTAGTTGAGAATTTGATTTCATATGGCACAATATTTACTGAATTTATCCACATACACGGCAAACATATTAATAATTAAAGTCCACTTAGTTATGCCACATCGAATTTAATTCAACTTAAAGTTACTATCCGAAATAAAGAATTGGAATTTTTTCTGCATTTATAGCGCATCAAAGTACAAAAAATATATCTTTAAATCATGTATTATTGAAAAATATAGAAATAGAAGATTTCAGAATATTTATACACTTGCTACTGTTTATTTCGATTTCCATTACGATTTATTGGAATATATACATTGAAACATCATGATCTATTCCAGCCAGAATAAATACGCATATATGGAAATTGTTTTACACGTAGATATTTGTCTTGACATTGATGTTTGATAGATTCATCGAAAAACGGATTATTTTGCTAACAAATATTTTTCTTTCATTGAAGATTTTCATCCGCTTTTTCATTTATTTGTTTATTTATTCATTTATGGGAATATTTGTATTTAGAATAAACTCTCTTGAAAAACACTTGAAATATAAAACACATCGAATGTACCAAGCGTTTGAAATACAAATATTTATCAAAAGCGTTTAAGATAATCGACTTGTTAATTAATTCATAAGAATTCCGCGATTAAGTTAGAAATTAGATTTCTAGAAGTTGATTTATTAGCATAAAACTTCCATTTTCATGGATTCGATCTTCGCAGGCAGCTCACGTGTTCCACGGCTCGGTGTGTATTATAGAATCAATGACCTTAATGAGCTCGCAATTCTTGAATTCAGTTTCCTGCAATGTTCCATATTAAAAATCTACGTGTTATTTACGGCGACGTGGACAGTCATGAAATAAGATTTCCTTTCTCGAACGAACAACTTTATTTTCTAAGTACGTACATGATTAGCATGTCATTTTTATCCTGTTTATTAATGATATGAAAAAATACGATCTTAATTGAGCGGCAGAAATTTTCTTCTATAGTCGCGAATGATATGAAAATAAATTAACAGCAACGAACTTATGCTTTTTCTTCATGATCTTCGTTTTATGCTATATATATATTTTTTTTTTTTCTAATCACTTCACATTTTGTCGTTTTTACGACTTGCTTCCATTCAAACGCAACCCTAACAATCATCGAACACGGATATCGGATTATCGGCAAATCGATAGGGCTTTGAACGAGGTCAAACAAGAAAAGATCGTGATTGCGTACGCGCACGCACATGATACACGCGAGAACAGAACGTTCGCGCGCGCGTATGCGCGTTCAGATCCGCTTGAATTACTGGCGATCTCGTTTGCGGACGAAAATATTTGTTCCTGTTGTGTCGGCTGCGTGTAATTACCAGTTTACCGGAATTCCTGTTGAATAGCTGAAAATGAGAATCATGGGCGTTCAGATTTCGTTCGTTAATCGTGAATAATTCGCCGGCTCGTTGCCACTGTCGCAACAAAAATAATCTCATTGATTATTGCGTTACGATTTATAGCAATTCTCTCACGAATTCTACGAGAAAATGAGAAAACCGCCTGTTGTAAACTTAATCGATATAACATTTGTTTTCGCGTAAACGTAATTTTACAATGTGCGCGTATGTGTGTGGTAGGGATTTGAATGTTCGAAACAGGTGAAAAAAAATGATATGAAAGAGGAAAGGAAGCACGTTATTTGCAAGGTGGCCGATTTTATTCGTCGTTCATTCAAACGATACACAACTCGTATAACTATATGCGTATAATTCGTTATCTCAAATATAAGCAATAGAAACTAATAAACATCGTTTAAACCATCCAAATAAATCCTTCGGAACATGGTCGCATTAGTCACATATCAAACTGGCGATAAAAAAGAAAAAAGTCGTCAGCGAGATCTACCGGATCGAGCGAGCATATAACTTTTTCGTTGTTTAATCAGCGTCGCAATCAACGTGGTGTTACGCGAGCGGTTCGCACGACGTCCATGTTCCTAAATCAACAACACGTTCCAAAAACTGTGGAAGAGCATTCGCGAAAATAGAAAAGCCTCGACTTCGTACGCGATATATTGTCCGATGCACAGAAGGAAAAAACGACGGTGATTCGATTACCGATCAGAACCGTGTAAATTGGTTGCCTTAACGACGTTGTTTCGGACGAATAAACCGCGTGTTCCGTTTTCGAAAAACACGACGCTATCTATACGTGACATATCGCTAAGCGTCGTGTCACGATCTGTGTTATCATGATAATTACATTATACGTAAATCGTAGTATCCGACAAAATTTTGGTGTTAAAATATTCATAAAATCTACGTTCAACAAGTTGATACAGCAACGTACAATTATACACCTGCGCCAACCCAATCTTCACGCCTAAGTGAACAAACTGCATAAACGATCCTAATAAAAAATTATCATCGAGAAATAAGACGTATTTAGCAGACAATCGTAAACGACTATCCAACCGAAAATATTCGCAAAAATCATCGAGTATTTGTTGATGTAAATGCGAAACCGGTTGTAAGCCAGTGAAATACTGGAGCAACCATTGTTGTGACATTTTGCGACTGTGCGATGCACGAATCGTGTGACCATAATCGATGTTCAAAGCAACGCACACATACTCGTAGAGTATACAACGCGTAACACATTTTAAAACGTGCATCCACATTTTTCTTTTTTTTTTTTTTGTCGCGTCTTCGATCATATTCGAACGTGTCGTTGCATCCCGTTCACGTGCAAACCAACCATGGCCGGTTTCGCAGGAAAGCCTGGTGAAAATACAACTATGCAAATTTGACTGACCTGTCGGAGTATTGGTTCGACGTATCTGATGCACTTTGCGTAGTCGGCTTTTTCGTTTGTCTTCGCAGCTGTGAATTCTCTGATGATTAATGGGAAAGGCTATTGTTTTCAACCGTTTCATTACGATGGGTTTGCAGACGCTTGATCGACGGGGTCATTAGTGAGTGGTAATTAAGTGTTATCTGATTTGAATTAAGTAGGACAATTGTGACTTGAGGGTACTGTGGTTAGTTAGGGGATAGTATTGTTAGATAAATGAATGTTGAGGGAGTATTGTAATCTGGAGAAATTTCCGTGATGATACTATGTGCTTAATGTGATTTGTCATTACAAGAAGTGTACTATTATGAAATTTCTTTGTCTGTAATTACGGAGTTAAACTCGTAGGACTGTAATGATAGAAAAAGGTTGAAAAAAAGAAAACACAGAGATAGAGAGATTCTTCCGTCTACTAGCGCAATAATTGTCATGGTGTTTTTAAAAGAGCAGTGAAGCTTTCATCTTCGACCATAAATTTTTATTTATATATACATAAATGAAAGAATGTTAAGTATCAAGAAATATTAAATACTACAAAATATTAAGCTAATTCATAGTCGTAATATTAAAAAAAAAACACAATTCGGTAAAAACAGATTGAAGAGAATTCTAAATAAAATATTGTGTTGACGCAAGATTGGCACTCAATTGGTTAAATATTACGCACTCATAGTTCATAATCGATCAAATTCAAACAAAAATTCTAAACAAATTACTCCATGAACCATCGAAAAACGTCGGAAGTAACAACAGCGAAGGCAATAAAAAATGATGCATTTACAATAATCCATAAAATTCAAAAGCAACATTATAACGTATCCATTTGTTCGATACGAGTTCATCAGTTTGGAAAAAATGGAGTCGGATTCGGAGGGCAGTTGCAATTTCGTAGTCGATCGACGATCACATCGTTTAATTAAATGTATCCGTTCGATAGGTTGCTTTCGGCAGTGTCCATTATGGCAACATGTCCGGTATAGTAAACGCTTGTATGCGTCTGTTAAATATACGAATGAATTATACAAACCAGCATCCGTGTTTGCCACGGGATTCTCATTTGCATCTTTCGGTAACGGGAGAATGACAATGAGATTCGGCCGCGATAAATGAATTGCCGCGAGCAACGATAAGGCGCGTACACAATGGACACGCGGAATGGAAAGATGAAAGTTTGTTAATCCGACGTAGACACGCTCGAGGAGGAGCATCAAAGGGAATCAAAATGAGTCGGCACGAAAGACAGGGAAGTAAGGGAATTAATTTAAGAAGCTGTATCGCCGAGAAGAAAGAGGAAGGCGCTGCCTCAAGGAATTGTGTGCACTGTGCACGTTTGAAGAATCTCCTACGAGGCTCTTCTGAATAGCTGTTTGTGATTTGAATAAAGGCAAAAGTATTTCTTTGCGGCTTTGCGCATGTTTTATTGAGTTTATTGTATTTTATTCGTCTCAAAGGATATTCTATCCTTCTTTATTTTTTTCTTCTTATAGATATAGTTAAAAGAGTATTTAAGTGAGTACGGATTGAACAACAACGTTTAATTTCATTTACACGTGTACACGTTTATCCGTAGAATAGGAGAAATTTGTTTGCATCTATAAATAGTTATCACTTTTCAAAAATACGTGTTCGAAGTTTTCAGTCGTGAATTGCAATTTGTTTTCTGTAGAAATTTCCTCTGTCGTTCGATCTAGTAGACACGTGAAAGTAGCTTAGATGATCTTCTGCGCCCAAATAGATGTTAAGTGTTCATTGGTGGAGCATAATTTCATGGATATCGTAGCATAGACGTATCTGAAACTCTACAATGGGTCCTGTTCGCGATGTAAACCAATTTAAGTAATTATATATATCAGACTGGCACAAACTGGGCAAAACTTTACAATTTCACTGTCGAGTAACTTTGGAGTAATCTCTTAAACGAAACACATGGTGTAACGTACGGAATGAGATTGGATTTTTATTGTTTCGAATGTACTTTTCATCTTTGGTTATGAAAAATGAATTTCTGTTGTCAAAACAGTTGTACCGTCTCTACCCTTTTAGTAGTATTTGTGCTATTATCTTAATGGAAAAAGAGATCAGAAAGGATTCAGCGGGGCGTTTTTGCAAAAATTGTCAGATTGGTCGAAAGTTTTAAACAAAAATTAATTTCCAAGAAAACGTCGTTCCTAATTTTATTTATGTTATTGTTTAAACTCATTTAAAAATCCAGCATTTTTTTTTTTTTTTTGAGGAATAAGAAGGATCGTTGGAGACAAGAGACAACGTTCCCATTTCTTTATTTTGCTTTAATCATCGAGCCTCGCTTCGAGTTCCGCAAAATCGTGCTACGAGTTCTATCATGTAAAATTATTCAGACCTCCTGAATTTTAATTAATCGCTAGACATTCTTTTGTATTAAAATATTCCTGTTTAATCATAAAGTAACAAAAAAAAAAAATGTACTTAACGTGTTTTCTTTCAAAAATGTTCGCATATAGAGCAATAATACCTCGTACATCGTAGCGTCGAAATATTAAACAAGAGTCGTTGTATTTATCCAAAGCGTTTAGCAGCTGCCAGTGAACTTTCAACCCTCCGATATTTATTCTCGTTCTCCCATTCCCGTAAGGTTTTTAATGGCAC
Organism: Bombus soroeensis; assembly: GCA_014737365.1. NCBI lineage: Eukaryota > Metazoa > Arthropoda > Insecta > Hymenoptera > Apidae > Bombus > Bombus soroeensis. The sequence goes on from JACXIL010005353.1 coordinate 306,359, forward strand.
GAATAAAGCGGCGAAAGTTCGTGCCAGTTTGACCATACGGTTATCTACTTGGCCAATCGACCTCGTACAGTGGTAGGCAGGAATTGTAAACGCGAAAAATCCGCCGTTCATTTCAGCGTTATCGAGCGTATGAAAAAATCATCGCAGTATATTAACGTTTCGTGAACGATCGATGGAATTCGTTGGACGATGGATACACGCGAGTACGAAAACGTGAAATCGGGTCAACTTGTCGTTCCCTCGTTCTTCGCCGTTCTTAGCTCGATTCGAAATCTATCCACTGTTCCGTAAGCGTTTCCACTCTCAATACGATTCGGTTATCTTGATTGCCGATCTAAATTATCTCGCTAATTTTGCTCCCTTTGTATCGATTGTACACAAATCCGGATTTCTGCTATCTTAACGCGGATATCTTAATAGTGGATCGAACTGTGGTTTGGGTATGTTCTGCATCGAGTCTAGGCTACGCGTGGAAAGACTTGGATGGCAAGAGGGTTTACTAAAGGGCAGACTAGACCCCGGTAAATTGGTTTGATTAGGAAGCCAATACTCTTCCATTAAGTGCACTTGCAATTTGTGCTGATTGAATGATTAACGTTGTAAAACTCGTATTAAACGAATCAAAGTAACAGCTATATGCAAATATGTAAATACAAGGGGAAAAGAATTTTTGGCTCAAATCAAATATCAAGAATTACATATATATCAAAAATAAACTTTCTCAATTGTAAATCTTAAGATTAATGTTGAAATTTAATACGCATTTGATACAAACAATATGTTTTTTTTCATAGCACAGAAGCTTAATTCAAACTCATCTCACTATGTATACACATAAGTAAATTAACTATAAATTAAAAAATAATTCATATTACGTCTTATCTACATTTACGAAGACGATCCAAATGAAGAAACAGCTTGATAAGCTTTCCTACTGGGAAATAACAATAGAATCTGTACTATATAACTCTCCGATGATCTCCTTCTTCCTAGATCCATATATCGGATGATTACAATCAATCTCAATAGAGAAAGAGAAAGAGAGAGAGAGAGAGAACTTAAACAAAAGATTAATTCGCATCGGTTCTCCCTTAATTACATTTCATTCATCGACGTCACTGTTTGTTCCGCTATTCCGATTGATAGATCGAGTTCGTACATTTAACGATCTCACCCAGAACATTTCCATTCCCGTCAATAGCTCATTAAACATTTCGTCGACGAGTCCGCATAAGAAATCGCTCTTTGACGACGATTGTTGAAGCACCGGCCTCCTCACGATCGTTCTTTACGGTTTCATGGGAAATTTAACTGAAGGGTGCTAATGAAAAACCCGAAAGACAAGATGAGCGAGTGCTTGGTAATCGGTTAGTGGAATTTCGTCTCGGTGTATTGATTTTGGAAATTAATTGCGTGTCCCGCTCGGCAGACAGGTAAATCGGCTTACCTACCTCGAGGATTTCTATAGGCGCTTATGTATTACACTTTTGCGCAGTTAATCGTGCTCCTGTCTTTTTCATAAAGTGTCATCGTAATTTCTACTAAAACAATAAAAACAAAATTAATATATATATATTAAAAAATAATAGAAAATATGATGCATTCTATGACGAAATACTTTGTCGGTACATTTTTGACTTCAATTGAATTTTTGCTTCTTTTTTTATAAAACGAAGGAAAAAGTAAACTATACTGTGGTGTCTAAAGTTCTATTACGAGAAGTTTCAAATCATGGGATATTTTTATAATGTTATATCCCAGAAATGTTGCATAACCGTAAGAACATTTTAGAATTTTGATAATATTCCTGATATTATTACATATGTAGATTTTAATGATATTTTTGAATGACATTATTACTTCTTTATTAAAATAGAAAAGCATTCGTTCTCACTATTTTCACGCTCGAGCGTAGATTTTTAAAGAGATATCGACTGAACGAGAATAGTGAACAATTTTGCGCTACGATTCCTAGTACAATTTTCAAGAAGGAGATTCTCATAAAAATTCGTATAATCCAACAATTCGTAGTTCGTGCAATTATCTAGGAAACATACAATCTCGTAGTCATTTCGTTTTCAAATACGTTATTTCGTTCTCCCACTTGTTATCAGAGCGTATTACATGCTCTGTGGTCGTGTGCCTGGTATCCTGATTCACGTGTCCTGTTTAATAAACCTTAAAACTCATTATGCTGGTCAAAATTTCCAGTAGTAGTTGGTAGACCTTTAAAAGCAGCCTAGTTTCAGATAGACTCACAGGACAGGGAGTTTTCCACATAACCACGAACTATAACAAGCTCAACTTAATATGCGTTTACGAGAAGGATATCAGCTAATAGGAGCAACTAAATTTATGTATGAAGGGATGTTAAAATGTTCCCACAAAATGTTCATGGCTATTTGCATAACAAGCAAATATGAGTTTAGCTTTTTGAACATATTATGATAAATCTTGTCCGAACTTTTATTACTTGCGGCTAATAGGAGGAGTTCAAAATTGGTAACTTTTAAAAATTTTTCTTGTAATATACCTTTGAATATAATGCTTGTATTTTTCAATACAATATATGAGTGCACGTATGTTGTGCGTGTAATTAGAATGAATTACATGTTTGATTAGTTATATGCCACTCATGCTGTGGGTCGATTTTGTTGTCAAGTTGTAATGAATATCTTGGAATTTTGATGTGCATTCTCAGATTTGTTTGAAATTTTGTTAACGCGATCATGAAAATCGCGTTTCGTTATAATGTCAGTGAAGTTTCAAAGTTTTCTATGGTAAATGATGAAATATTTTCATAGGTCAGTGTAGTTCTACCAGCTTATGTATCCTGTTCCAAAAGAATCGGCAAGAATTTTAAAAGTAGAGCACGCTGCATGCACATCTCGCCGTTTCGGTCGGCCTGGTGCGTTCGCTATGGGTTCACAGTGGGGAATTACCGCGGATGAAACTGTAGCAACAGCGAAACTGCGAAACTACCCGAATATCCTACTCGACGTTAATGATGCCACCAAACCGGCGGCCTTTGCTCTTTTACCATTACCGTATTACCGAGCTGCAATCTCGTGGTCATAAATTACACCGAGCAAGGAGAACGTGCCCGGTTTCTGTCGGAGTTCCATGAAACATCGGGAACTACGGAACCCAGAAGATTTCTTCGTAATTACGCCTTGAATTTATACTGGTTCTAATGGAGAACCATTGCCGGTCAGGTGCGACCGCGACGCTGTTTATTGCCGAAGCGAAGAGGACCGATGAGATTTTTAACTTAAAATTATTTTTCAAGATTTATATCGTAATGACGATAGGTCATCTATTGGTTAATATCTATATAGAAACATTGCTATATAGACATTATAGGTGTTGTAATAGTTTATATATATTTTCTTCTAAAGGCACACGCCAATAGTGGGAAGTTACACAACCGAAAAAGCGGTATGTGTTATAAGTTCATTTTTAAAAGACTGCTTTCCTAAAAATGGACGACAAGTATTATTACTCTCACACAAACTCTCTCTAATCTCTCATTTCTTTCTCATTTCTCGGTATATTTACGTCTTTCGAAAAGAAAATTCAGATATATATATATATGTATAACTTTTAGGATATTCTTCCAAATGCACAGATTAATAAAAACTGTGTGAATCTATTGGTCGACTTAACGTTTTAAATTGATGCAGAAATGATGTAAGATGATACATAATAGTTTAAAGAAAGATTCTGATTTTTACAGATCGGGAAAAGGAGGAGGAAGTTCCTATATTCGTAATTTCAATTAATTTTGTATTTTTAAAGTAGAAAATGTACAGGATGAGTATCACATTGAAACGTTATAATAATCTGGCAAACGTTAAATTAATCTTGTATGACTAGAACATAACGCGTGCATTCGGTTAAATTTGAACGCAAATGTTGCATGTCAATGACACATACATCAAACGCCAATCTCATTTTCTACGATTACCATATAGGATTCAGCCTCGTTAAGGCGTATGTTCAATTATACCGACTAACTGTATCGTATATACCGCAATTAGATGTAATCGATCTAATTTCATATTAGAGTAATCATAAATTGATTGATCTGGATATCCGTAATATATATTGCTTTAGTTTCAATATTATAAAGTCGATAAAAGTAATTCTCATAGTACATATTTAGATTTGTAGTAAAAGTACATACAGACACACTACTTACATATTACATTATATATTTACATTATAGATATCTTATTTTTATATATGGAAATACATTATACTTCATATTGAAGAAATGGTTTTTTCCTAGAAATCATTTGATGACACGTTCACCAAACTGGAAGTTCTCAGCATGAAATAAATTCTAACATTGCTCTCACTACTGGAGTAATAACGCAAATATAAATTATTATACAAAATTTCAAAACCCTTAACCTATTGTCTATATAATTTAATAATTTTTCATCGCAAACATGAACATTGTGAAATTTTGACGTTACATCTTCCTACTTTTCAAGCTGTCACGTCGTATCGAATTTTAGATATCCGTACCTTTAAAATCTGAATTTTGTATTCGCTGGTATTTAATCTTTCGAACATCCTTTACTATTGTGTTAAAATTAATAAAACAAGTATCGATATGTTTGCATGCAAAAGTACCGAAAGAGTTGTATAATCGGTCTGCAAAATTCGTTTAATCAGTAAAACAGATTATCTGCGATAAAAAATAATCAGTTAATTGTTCAAAATGTCTACAATAACTATTCTGTAGTGTTGCAACGTTTAATAATAGTCTATTGTTGCTCCTCGCGGTTTTTATCTAGACGTCGTTTTTCTTCTTATCGCGTGTTCTACGTAGAAAAACAATTCTATTCTTTAAATGGAAATTTAACGTTGTAGCGACAGAATAAATGCAAATGTTGGACGAACAACGACGAAGGGAGATGCACGTTTAAATTTGCTCGTGAAAATGTGTTATTTGTCTATCTTTTCCTTTTTTGTTCTTTTTTTTTTGTATTTAAAAACGAAAGATAAATGATTACGTGATTCGCGGCAAAGTGCGGTATATCGAATTACGAGAGTATTTTAAATTTTCATTGACGGAGTTGTGGAAATAGTTCGTCGGAAGTAGCATCATTACTGGTCGCTTAAAATTCTCCTGTTGCTTTAATGTTCAAATGGGAGAGGTCCTTGAAATATCGTGGCGTGAAAAAAATTTCAAATGAACTGCCAGAGGAACGTTGTATTTTTTAGAAGACTGTGTTTCTTCGCACCATTATCGGCGATTCCTTTTCATTTCCCGTTACAATGTACGCTGCGCGATCGAGAAACTTTTACGCTTGAATACGATGTTGAAGTGCAATTCAACTTCGTTGATAATCGCGAAACTTCGAATGAATTCCAATAAAAGTTACGCGGCCGTTCGGTGCCAACTTACGTGTAATTTTGTATTACCTTATTGAACTTCTTCCGTGGATCCAGCGTGTGAGAAAATAGTACGCACGTACACGTGAACCTTTACGCGCAAAAACCATCATCGTGAGATATGCGCGTAATTTTGTTCCCATAGTAGCCAATATGGTTGATATAATTTGCGTTACTGTTTAATATTTAATTATTCTTGTAGAATTATTTCTAAGAAATCACAAAGTCAAGTTGATTCATTAATTCACGAGTTCATTTAACGATTTAATCATTCAAGTAGTACCTTTTAACCGCCAGTATACAGTATACACATCTGCTGATCTATCTATGCATTTCATTAATTATATATTAATTCTACTTTTATAATTTTCATATATTCAAAGTTATTGAATTTTCTTTGTTTCTTCTTGGCATGGAGATCACGCTTCATACCAGCCCATTATCATAATTGTTTTCAGCTACTTGATAAAATAATTAGCTACTTAATTCTTGAAATATTACTATAGATGAAGAAAAACTGCCCTTATGATCGAAGATACAGTACTTTATCTCATTAGGCGTAGTCAAGAGTCGTTAAGTAATAAGCACTTTATATAACTTTCAATCAACTTTTTGAATACGTTAATCCTTAATTAATCCGTAAATTAATTCTTAGATGGAAATCGACGTATCAGATTAAAGGTTCGATAACTAACAGAGAAAACATTTTAAGTCCAGGCGACCTTGTCGAAATATTCTGCATAATCCAGAGAGCTGCGAGTGGTGTTCGTCACAGTGGATCGATAATCTGGACGAGACCGATCATGAATCGATATTAGAAGGCATCGGGTTGAAAGCAAATGTCGATCACGCGGGTTTGTTCTGTTGCAATTTTTATCGGTGCTGAAAACAACGCTCGTCAGGGGAAAAGCGTCGCAGTCGGTGGGCATTTATTAACTCGGTCCTTGCGATATAGCTGCAACGCCACTCCCTTGCCATTCACCGTCATGATAAAAGCACACCCGAATTAATAAAACAGGCAGAGGGTAATCTACAAAACAAATATTCGATCGGACAAGTACGTATGCCCGACCTGGGTTCCAGTATAGCGCCGCGTAGATTAAATCTAACGGTACGATGACGTGAACGCTCAATTAAGTCTCGTAGAACCTAATCGTTTAGCAAATAATTCAGTTACTTAGTTACAAAATAAATAATGTCTATTAAATGGTGACAACTTCAAAAAGTAATCGTGTTTATTGCATTAATAGTTCGATAAGTTGAATAAATATCGTGAGTTTGACAATAGGGCAACGATTTAAGGATGGAGATAATGTGGAAAATGCGGAGGCATTGCGGCTGCTATCTAGCATGGAATTGAAATTTGAGATTGAATATGTGTCTAAAGCATATTTAATTAAATCACATTAAATTAAACCTTCTGTTCCGATTGATGGACGTACGTTTAATTTTTATTTAACATTTAATCGAATTACACTGGATTAAAGCATACGTTGTGGTTTTTGAAATTTGTATTTAACGTGTCCTTTATTAAGAAAAATAGATATAAGCATTTTCACAGTGCTTTGAAGAGTGCGTTTAAAAACTTGTATTAGAATATTTGATGTGGAAAAAATTGAAATACCGCTGAGTTTCTAATACATGGAGAAAATAGCACGCAATATTTCGTTCATGACTATCGTAGCCCACCCACGGCTCGAGTGATACAGAATCTGTTAATAATATAGAGTTATGTGGTAGAATATTTTCAAACTTTGTAAACTGGAACACTGAACTAATATTAGAGACACAACATCAGCTAAACTATACTGTGAACTGTTATAATACCTCAAGTATTAGAAAGTTGCAGATTATATAAATATAACACACATTATATTTGCACAAGATATATTGCTAGTCGAAAATTAAGGTTGTTGCTGTCAGGGTACCTACTAATATAAATCCATGATATTTCAGTTTAACATATTAAAAAAATTTATTCGAATAAAAACGAACAGTATATGTCCCTTAAAAAGGTACATAAAGCGTTAAAAGATATATTAATAACGATTAACATACATTCTTATAACAATAGTATTTTGTTACAAATAATTTTATTAAAACAATCTTTATTTATAGCTGGTTCTAGATTCTCTGTTTATCCTATCTTTCATAACATTATTAATTTTTATTATTTTCTTAGATACCTATTTATATAAAATTTGATATTTAGTTATTTTAATTATTCTTAACCGGTAACATTTAACAATATCGTAGACATAATAGAGAATGATTTCCATGAAAAATAATTTAATTAATAATAAGAATGCTAGTGGTGGAATTATTTTGGTGGTATTTAACTACTTTACAGCGCGCTGTTTTACATACACGTTAAAGCTGCCAAGAAAGCTAGAAAATTCGAACGTTTATCAGCAGACTTTCCTTTTGCCATTTTAATGACACTGCGGTTCACCGGATGCCAGTGAGGGTCACGATAAAAGTTTTCAGGGGATACTTGTCGGTTAGTTATGGGTTTTACACGCGAGGTTCCGGCAGGTCACGCGGCATTATGCGGCCCTCGCAAGCCGCGCGTCGCGCCACTCAATTTAATCCCGGCTACTCCACGCCATGAGTGGCCTGCTCTCCATCATGGAGCTCGTTGTAATTACGACTCAGCCCGCCATGCCAATTCTAATATTCTCCACGTTCCCTGATACGACACTTACAATTACAACAATTCGTGAATGACGATGGTTCGTTCGTAGTTTCGTTAGCGTTTCTCTGTTTCGAGTGGCAAAGCCAGTAACAAGCTTGAATGATAAGTAAGCATGTTATACGTTGATGTTGTTTCTTGTGTATCTACATAGTTTCGAGAACTTGTAGGTTAAAGCACAGTTTTCATGTCAAGTGGTTAAGATCAGTTATGGTGCTGGGAAGCGTACTTGCGTTTATACAAGAATTAGTCGAATTAGGGTAAATATAAACTATGTACACGATATAATCTTGAATTTGAGAGGTTTGGCTGAAGAAATTGTGAGCCGAGTAATTACAGGGGAATGCAAGACTTAATTAAAAGCGAAAACATCAGATACGAGATGGATATTCAACAAGTAGAGTACCTCAGTAATATGTCAGACAATGCTTGCATACTTTTTTATCTTCGAATTGAGAAATCATGCGATATTTGGAAGATTACAGAGCGAAAACGAACGATTAATATAACAAACTTATTTCTACAATTTGTTAATGAGAATTTTTCTTTCCCCAAAATTGTGATATATCTTTGACGTATTAATTAAGTCCCTGCGATAAAGCAAAAAAGAAAAAAAGCACGAGAAGAATTTTATACAAAATTAATTTCACATTTGTCGACATTCGAAGTTTCCTATAATCCAAATGGCAAATTAAAATAAAAGGTAATCTTCTTTCGCGCTAGAAGTAGATCAAATTCGTTAAAATGATGACTTCAGCTTCTCCTCTTCTTTATGATCGTTAAAAAATAAAATGCATAGAAATTTTTGGCAAAACTAACTATTTATTGATATGAAATTCTGATTATTATATAGTTTATTAGCTTTTATCATACCATTTCAATAACGACTACTTAAACATAGTAAAATTGAAGCATACGTCAGAGGCTGGTTATTTTTTAATGTGAACATTATGTAATCGTTTTATATTCTCGCGATCTTTAAATCCTCGATGATTCCTGTCATAGACTGCTAACATCGAAATAAAATATGATCGCCAACGGTTCGACCGCGAAACTCACGATGTTTTAAACATTCGAATCATCTCATAGCTCTCCTAATTATTAATGAGCCTTTTACCGTAATTGCCGCGAACGGATTTATATACCCGAGAAGGTCGACCAGTGGAGATGCGCCGAAAAGCATCAAGAATCGATCACGTTGACGTGCCAGGCGATAAATTCGCAATTCGACCGATGCCGGTCGTGATAGGATAGATTCATAAGATGGATTCGCGGGTTCCTCCGGAAGGGAAATTTCTCTTCTCGGGAAGCTCGTACCTCTCGTGCGATCCACCGGTCGAGTCGGCCCGATCATGCTGCTTAAAATCGGGATTACCATATTTTAAGGTCGAATACGTGGTCTGTGTTGATGCTCGATTTTTAAACGGAGGCTGAGGTCCACGTATTTTCTCTTACTATCTTAATATCTATCGTATTTTCTGCTTACAGAATTTATTATACAATTAATACAATACAATATTAGACAATTTATTATACACGCGAAAAGGAAGAAACAAAAGCGTACAGAATGTTACGACAGTTCGCGGAGAGACGCGATTGCGAGAAAAACGCGACAGCGAGAGGTGTAAATTCTCGCTACGATTCTGATAATCGACGCCACGAATCAGTCATTCCCCTGTTTCGATTAGGATAACAGAGGTAGTTTAAATGATTGGAACACTGAACTAACAGGGTTAATATACACTTGTATATTTAACAATATTTAAAATTATAATGAACACGTCACAAATGATTTAACGATGATACAATTAGTTTGTTACTGTCATTCGACCCGACTTTATGATATTTTTAGATGTATTCGTTAGACTAAATGACCTGGATTTTATTCGTCTGAACCTCACGATGCATTCCGTTTGAATCCTCAAATGATACTGACTGCCCTTCAATTTTTTCCTTTGTCTTCTCTGGGAGACGATCTCCACCACGCTCGGGTCTCGCCATCGTTCGCACCTATGATCACGTATGCCACCTTCTTTGTGTAAAATAACGGACCGAAGGCGAATCGATGTTTCTAGAACTGGCTGCTTGACGACAGCTATGCGCTTATCGCTACTTTGGGTATATTTCGCCGGTCATATAAGACGATCTGTCTGCAACACTGTGGTACCAAGGAAGACGGTTAGGAACACGGCCTATAGTAAGCCTCGGGGCGTAACACAGAGCGAATGAAATCATAAAAAGGTAGATCTGGCATTATATCAACATCTTGGATCTTTAGTTTCTCTTAATAAATCGAACATACATTTGTAATTCGTAAGTGAGAAGTGTAAATACCTTTGAAGAGTAATATAAACTTAATGGACATTCTGAAAAAAGAAAATTATTACAAGTGTAGAAAATGTGAACGCGTAGCGAACAAAAGAAATCGTAAAAGAGAAACGAACAAGAAGGGAATATAAATAGTCTATTTCAACGGGTAACATGGATGGGAGGCGTACGGTAAACGTTGTCGATCTGTTTGCCGTCGATATCGCGTTTGCATTACAACGATTAAACCGCTATAAATTTACAGGGGGTCCGATAGCAATCACCGTGAATTGAAATTGCAGAACGGTGCGCCGTGTAATCGTAAATTCAAGCACAGATATGAGAGGAAAGACGTTAATGGGAAATTTCGCATTTTCTGTTCCAGGTAAGCGATTCCATCGTGACTACCAACGAGAAAGAAACTTCGAACAATTTATTCCGTACCGTACTTTATAACTGGTAAGTGACAGTAATGAAAAGGGGGAAACAACGGTTATTGCAGCTGGTGAATCGCAATCGGTTGCTTTATTACATTTTTCTTGCGATATGTAATCTCGTAACTCTTTGATACTCAAAGAAATTCATTTTTTTCTATCTATCGATGGGAGGTAAAAATAAAATTTGACAACGTATATCGTACAATAATTCACGAAGTATGCCGTTCGTTATTAATTTATTCTAAAGATTTACGTGGTATCTTTATATCTGTGATTTTTTACAAAAATACGTAATCGTTTTGTATTGCTATGAAGAAAATTAGAATAAAGCTTTGAAGATTATATCGATAAAATCTGATTCTAAAATTAATTCAGTTACTGCTTGTCACTTTGATTTTTTATATCTACGAAGGCAGTTGTTTGAGAATACAATGAGTTTATTCCATCGATTATTATGCTATTTTAAAGTCAGAGCCAGGGACCTGGACATTGAAGCACCCGTACCAATGTGCCGAACGTGTACATTTAGATAATGAGAACAGATGCTTGTTAAATACGTTTCTCTTGATTAATATGATCACTTTGATCTTGCAGTGATCAAAGTGAGTAGAATATTTGAAGTTCGAAAAAGACTGTTCACACAGGTTCTCAGATCTCTACATACTCATTAATCATATTGCCGTCTAGTCTTCCCAACTTAATACATATTAATTACTAGTTTGCTAGATTCTCGTATATTCTGTACGATGAACCAATTTCCTAAAACTATAAATTCAAACAATATTAAATTGCCTTGTGAGAATGTTATCGGAGAAGAGACGACCAAATGATTTTAACTTTCTCGTACTAATACTTGTACGTATTAGGTTATCCGGAAAGTTCCTTTCGTTTCATAAGGTGATAATAGATGAACAACAATTTCTGTTTTATATTATTTTATTGAATTAGATATGATCTATTTCGTTCTATTTCTATTATTACGTTCGTGCATAATTCAATAAACTAATATAAAACAAAAAACATTGTGCGTCTATTTCCTTATAAACAGAAAGAAACTTTTTGAACAACTTAATATATGTATCTGTTCATAATTACGCATCGTAAAAATACGCATTGTTAATTTTTTCTAAATAAGAGTAGACTATACCGCAACAAGTACTAACAGCGTCGGAAGATACGAAGAACTAGGAATCATACGGTAAATAGTGTTCTACGTTTATTGTTATGTAACGTTCATTTTATTTTGTCAAGTAGAGTAAAATGGAAATATAATACGGATAAAGTCATAGTAATTGTAAATCGTCGAAGTCACTTAATCAGTCATGTGTAGGTACTTAGTTTATTCGGTTGACCACGATGTAATTGGAAAATGAGGGGCAACGTGAACGGTATAATTTAAACGGCGAATATCGCGATACGATTTCACCGCGACGCGACGTGATTAAATTAAGCAAGTTTATAACATTTATTCGATCAATGAAGGATGATTCGCTTCTAATTCGCTCGCGTGGCTAACCGCCGCGTAATTGCGAAATTAACCGCATAAATGATAATTTAAATGAACGATATTCCATTAACCTTGCTGCCACAGTTAAACAAAATTACTTCTCCCCTTCGATCGGACCGTCACTCGCCAGCAATCAGATGTTCTCGTACAACAGTTACGAGTTTCGATCGATTCGCAAATCCATTTCTCTAAGTTAGGATTAAGTTTCGTAGATGGTGCAAGCTGTTCGCTGCTTTAAGCTCGATATACTTAGTACTACAGAACGTCTTACGTTATTCTCTTTCATTTCTAAGCAACATACGGATAATTTTTAATGTTTCATAATTGGAAAAAATATTATTTCACTTATTAGTGCTATAGCGAGCAATTGTATAAGATGTAGGGTAAAAGTTGGTAATTTTTCCAACAGAAAAGGATATAAGAAGTAGTTGTCAGCTAGATAATTAAAGAGAAATGGAAGTACGTTACTATAAGACATTACTAAAAAGCTAATTTCCATGCTAATTAAAATTTTTATAAACGCAACTATAGAGATAGAACCTAAAGATTTGTCTCATTCTTTAGATGTTATAATGAATACTTTGCTGCGAATATTTTATGCATTCTTGCATATTTAAATTTCTCACAAATTCATCAACAACAGCGATTTAGTCACAATTATAAGGTTCGACGTAAATATTGCCAAGAAATGCATTTAATGTTGTGTTTTACTTAAGAGCGAAATTGTGACAATATTTACAACATCCGGAGTACTCCAGAATTTCACAGGACCAATTAAAACTTAATAAATACGAGAATAACTAGCAAAATTTCACAGGTCCCCTCAGTACCGTTTCACAACTATCAAATAAAAATTCCATTCGAACTTCAACCGGGAAAATCGCACAAATCAAACACTCGGAAACAGAGGAAAATAAAGCAAGACAAATATCCTATAATTGGCTAAATCCTACTTTTCCCAACGATCGCGTTAACCTCTTCTACTCTGCCGCACGAAATAACCTTGCTAACCCATATCGATCACAGTTCGAAACTGTTCAATTCGCCATAACCTCCACCTGAAACCGACCCGTAAACAAACTCCCAAAAACACATCAAACGAACTCGGCGAAACTCAAACCGACTTTACCTGGACAAACGTCAGCGGTCTCGTTGGAATCGCGAAGCGCTGATTGAAATTTCTATCGATAAACGATAGGGCAGCGGCGTAGAGACGAGGGGGATCAGGGTTACGGTTCCAGTCACGCACTAAGCGGCCGCAACGTTGCGTACTTAGTTACGTATGAAATTAATTCGCCAGCAAGCATCAACGTGTCATGGGACACGAACGGCTGGTGCAACCTGGTTCGATATTGAATCCACTGGAACGAGATACCGTGGGAGCGTGCGTAAACGTATATAAGGTGTCCGTCCCGCAAAGCACCGCAGTACGGTAGGTATTTTAGGGATGATTATTTTTTTCCAAGTCCGAGGAGCATATGTTTATTTAAAAACTGACACCCGTAATATAATCTATGAAATATAATCTCGGTGTAATAACGAATTACTGAAAAACGATTAGGAGTAGGTTAAGGGTTATATCGTCGATTTAATAGGAACGATAAGAACAACTTTAAGAGGAACGATATATTCCGAATCTCGTCAATTTTCAGTTATTTGTAAAAGTTGATTGTACGAGTGAACTATTTATGTACTGGAACGAGAAGATTATAATTATTGAATAAAATTGTAGTATTTAACAAGAAGAATGTCTGAATTTACAAGAATCGTTTATTCTTCGTACGGAGAAATACACATAAACGATATTTTATTGGAGATTCTTAAAACCTCAAGGATATTAAATGAATCGTAAGAAGAACAAATTTATGTCATTGCCAAATGTTTAACTGAAAAAGTTGAGTCAATCTTCTAGTAAACCGACGATATTAAATTCATTAATAATTACATAAGTTTCCTCATCATAAGATTTCACGAAAATTAATTAACCGAGTACTTAATTAACCTTCAAATGATGTAAGCTATCGCTATCCATTGGTTTATCCGTATCAGGTATAAATGCACACATATCTGATAAATTTTCAATGTGAATTTTCTCAGAAACGAAGCCTTACTTAAATAAAATTCTGTCCCATAATTTCGACTGATTTTTTCACAAAGGATCGTATTCTTGTCAGCAGTATCACACTTTACGCGACACCCCGTATACACAGAAAGGGCACACGCGCATCTACTCACGCGAATAGGCGCAGTTGGCACTCAATGTTGTAATATGATGGCTGGTAGGTAGTAGGTAGCGGCGGATGGTTATTAGTATTCAGTTTGTTTCGCGGTAGCAGATGCAGTTAAGCCGGTCTGCACGAACCGGCGACACGTTACACGAGCTCCCTGGGCCGCAATGATATTTCGCGATTTCGTGAAATTACGAGGCCGCACCGACGGGATAAAATTATCTGCAACTATTATTTTCCATGGGAGTCCCGAACCGCGCCATCGTTATCTGACCTCTCGATCCTCGCCTAAATCGGCCCGATGCGATTTAAAAGGCTGTAAATCCTGCAACCATGGTAAATCACGCTCGATCCAAACCCCTATCCTTGCCAGCCACCGCAGCGCGTTTGTTATTTGGATGAATTTCTCTCGGGAAAACCAGTTAATTTGGTCTTTCACAGGCTTGTAACGATTTTTAATTGACGAGTCACGGATTTGTAATTGAATCATTCAGAAACTGTACTGATTAATTTCGGAAATACTTCTTAGATCTAAAAATTTTAAACGTTATTGGAAGAATTTAAGAATATTTTCTCTATACAGATACCTTTTTCTTTTTTTTTTTTTATACGTGAGGAAATCCTCATGGACACCCTCCCCCTCTCTCTTGAAAGCGGCGAGGTAGTGTCGGAGCTCTATACAGATACTATATAATTAATATTTCTTCCAATTAAATGTGTTGTCCAATAACAAGCGATAAACTACATAAAGAAAATTGCAATAAATTGCAATAAATTGCAATAAATTTTGAACAATATATTTTATACACTTTAAATGTATACATCATATTCGTATACATTTCATATAAAATTAATGTAAAACATGCTTGGAGCTTATCTAGTTCATCATTTATTAAGTTACTATGGAAAAATCTGGGTGCATAATATAAATGAAACTTATGTTTATAGTGGCTACAGCAAGTATTTTGACATATTAAAAACGTTTAATATTCGATAGCAATATTATAAACAAATATACATTTCTTATTGTATTATTATATAAATTTTGCAAAACGACTACTTTGTTCATTTCTTTCTCTATTTTTATTCATTTGCTCGATATGTTCTACATAAAAGAAAGAAACAAAAGAATCAATTACTGCAACATGAACTAGAGGAAAAAACTCTGAAATCATTAACGCACCATCTGATCTATTAAAAAGTAGATACGTTAAAAGATTTCTGTTTGCATTGAAAAAAAGGGGAAACACTCAATTTATCGCGGCGCGAGTTCACAGCCCCGTTAACTGTTTATGTATCGATGAATATTGAATGAAATTGGCTGTGGAACAGTATTGCACGAGATCACAAGAACGACAATGGCTTCGATCTATCTATGTCTCCGCGTGTATGTATATTGACAAAGCAGAATTTAGTGGGGCCATAATTTACCGATGGCTATAAATCGTTTTGAAGCGGTTCGATACACTGTGAATATCCTGTTGTAAAGTTTTTGTTCCGAGTCGTTTGCATTACCTTCGATACACAGGCGAATAATGTAGCGCCAATTCCGTTAAGCACTCGTTGTGTCCGACCAATCACCGTCTATTTTCTAACGTTCACCTGAGTCTCCATAAAGCTTGTACACTTGTAATTTATGCCGCTAATTTCTGGTGATTTAAAGTACTGAATAAAGCTTTCGAGAGAGGATCGAATTGTTAAAGTTTGAACGTGAGTCGAGTGGAAAAAATGAAATCAGAAATTCCGATGAACACTATGAATAGTCTGAAAGCAAACGCCCTATGTGGGATCATGATAAACGTATTCAGAAGTTAAGCGATAATCTCTGATAAATGCGACTCGAAGAGTCTCAGGATACTCGGTTAAAGCCTCACGGTTCACTTGTTCAAATTCTCATCCATCGTGGAACTTCGTTATTTCGCAGTTTTCCGGCCTCTGTAACACGTCGACCTATGTTCTTCTCTGTTCCTTTTCAATTTCGATTTTCTATTTAATACCACTGTAAAACTACTAAATCTATAAAAATCACGGAATAAACATTTTTTATTTCTTTATATTTTTGCCACGACTAGAAAGGTACTTTTAATTATCCCTTAAACTGTCGTGGGTGGAGGAAGTTCACCTCTATGTATTCTTTAAATTAAAAAAGTCTGCAATGTTAGATAAGCGGAACTAAATGTTTTATTATCGTTCAATACCAGGTAAAGAGTGGAAGAATTATCTACAGTAATTATAAATAATGACATTTCTATGATATTATATATAGGACGACAATATTAAAACAAAATTCAAGCGTGTAGTCTCCAATAAATACCTTTTTCTCTCTCTCTCTATAACAGACACTTGTTTATTTTCATAGTATCTCTTTAATTTTAGTTGTTCCTGCATAGTATATTTAGAAAAGTATTAAACATTAGTAGGTTTAGTGTCGTTTAATTGTTACACTTGATTGCCCGTCATTATGATTTGGTAATACTTTATTTTATTGTATCAATATTTTTTCCTTTGGAAACAGTGATTAATATTGGTCATCAATTTCGCACATTTTTTACAATATGTAATATCTATAAAATCGAGTGATTTGTATAACTAAAGTTCGCCTGATCTAGAATACATTCTTCAACAAAGCAATATCGATCAATTACGTAGATATATTACATTTCGATTCTTATGAAATTTATATCTACTTCTCGTAATACCACAAAAACAGGGTTTATAGCGGGAAACTTATTTCATGGATCAACCGATCACCTCGAAAGACACCTTTAGTACAATTTTCATGCCATTAATTTTATAACGTGATCGTAAATTATCTGACACCTTCAGCTATAAACATAAAATTATGTATATAAGATTCATCACCTGAAATGTGGTCTTAATGGTCTATTTTACGTTCACTTCAATATTGATCAGCGACCTCATGACTGCAAAAGGCAGCAATTTCGATTATCATTCGAATATCTTTTGATTATTATTCATTCACTATTATCAGCTTATTTCATCACATTTTACTAATATTTTTACAGCTTTATCGCGTACAAACATTAACCTAAAGCTTCTTGCAGAGTAATTTACGAATAAATAATATAGGAAAGAATTGACAAGTTGCAAGTTATACATTGTGGATTTCTCTTTCGTAATATTATAATCTTACGAGTGTTTTAATATTATAGTATTGCGGTACATAAATATTTTCCAATCTTAAGCAAATTCGGTGAAATTAATTCGTTCAGACGATAGAGTCAAACGATGTGTAATTTACTCGAAAATTGTCATATCTTTTAAACGTCAGACTTATGTTAGTGTTATATAAGAAATCTTATTACTGCTGATAATTCATACCTTGAGATACAAAAATATTATGGGTAATATTGATTCAGTTGCAAGTGTAAGAACTCTCGTGTATTTAAACTTATAATTGTGTAATAACAATCACCTGATCTGTCGAAACGGAAGACCCCCATAAATTTGGATAATAGCGTATACTGATATTCCAATCGCGAGTTACCGTGTCCATAAACGCCTCTTACTACGGATTTAACTTTCTAGAATATGAAAGCGATTAAAACGAAGTACTGCAGCTGCTCAAGATCAATACGATGAGTGGCAAATGGATCCGGCGAAGTAAATTATAATTATTACGTACTTACACGTTATTTCCAAGTTGTTAGTATGAAAGAGGTGTCGGTAGAATTGTACAATTATTTCACTTAAGTAGAATTCTCTAGAATAGCGTAACAAGTACACTCTGAGTTCTTAGATAAAACACTGTCCCAGTTCTTCCACCATTAAATTAGTTCTGTTAATGATCTAGATTAGATGTACACGTAATTGACTCGAATCAGGCATATCAGTTATACCGTATGCATTCATTTTACAGCTTAAAATTAAATCCAAACTAATCCTAAAGCATCGTATTGCTCGTAGCGAACGTGATACGATCTCTGCTACTCGATTATAAATTAAACTCACGTAATTTCCTCTTTGCTACAGATTGCAAAGTATTTATGTATTACAATATTACAAACTAAAAATCAACTTAATAAAATCTCCACCTACAAAAAGGAAATCATAGCGATCATATAACGTCCCATAATAAAGTCAAAATTGTGAAGAACGTCACGAACAATGTGTCACTACCCTTGGACGATTAATATTCGGGCGTCAAACAAGCGACAGCTGGGACACAGATGCTCGTTGCCGCAATTATCTGCCTAACCGCGCGAAAACGTCGCTTCCTTAAGCTAAAAGCCGCAATCGCGGTTGCCCTGGACGATGTTCGATTGATCCGTGACACCCGTGTTGCGTCACAAGTCTGAAATTCGGCTCGATCCTCGTTGATAATACGGTTCACGCGGAACCTCGTAAATCTCTCGACCCTCACGGGAGTTGGTCTCCCGAAGGGTGAAGCGTCTCCCGGCGAAATTGACCTCGGATTCCAGTCGACTTTCCAGTTTCCTCGAGCAATGTCGTGGCCGCTGTTTGGCCGCAGATGGCGTACATTCGGATATTCCTTTCTTTCTTTCTGCTGTCTTTTTTTTTCATCAAAAACTTTTGAGAATCACGAAAATCAGTAATTTGCTGGAAAGTTATCGATAGCTGTTCCAACGAACACGAATACGTCAAAAAATGTAAATTCTGACGACTCTGCGTACTTCCATCTTCAGTGAATCAATTTGAAGCGCGAATCGTTTCCGCTGCCAAGTAAAAAGAAAGATGCCAGCAAGTAGAACACCGCGAAAATTGGCATATGGACTGTGGCTTAGCTGACTTTAGGATAGGACATTCGATTAACAGCGAATGTATTAAAGGGAAAAAATTATTTAAAAATTTAAAATACCGAAGAATATTCCATTTGGCGTGTATTAAATTTCCTTCACATGTCGAATTTTACTCAGAGGATCGCCAACAACGTACAGACATACTTCACTTCGATCAATTCCATTCGGAAACCTGACAAAGCGAAGATGAGTTCTGGTCGAGGCAATTTGAAATTCCTTAATCCAGACTCGGAGAAATTGTCTGTTTAAATTGTCGCTTTATTTTGCGAGAAAGGAAGGTAAACTGCATTTCCCGGGAGGGTTTGTTTCTCGAGGACAACAGAGGTGGCCCGCACGCTTCGATCGTGATTTCTTACCTTCACATTGAAGTTTTACGGAGCGTGAACGAAATACGTAGGAGAATCCAAATGGAAAGCGGGTTTTTGTCGTGAGTCGATATTACGGATTCTCTTACGGATTCTTGAATCGCGGCTGCTGAGCATCGCTGAATGAAGTTCACCCGGGAGAATTTCCATCGCCGTGGCAAAGGATTATCGAGCGACGATGAAGAGGAAAAGAAGCGAAAGAGGAAATGTTGCGTTCGATCAAGGAGAAAAATGCGAGCTCGCCGAGCTTCAACGTCGATCTGAACTCGATTTCTAAACTTTTCAGTTTCCGAATGATTAGTGTTCGAGCGTATTTCGGTGTGGCGTGAAATGGCGCAACAACGTAGTTTCCAGCGTAAAACGTGAACGAAGTAGATTTCGATAGATGAAGTTTCCTTCTTATAGAGTTATGAGATCGTTGAGAGAATAAAAAGGAAAAGAGAGAGCGTTTTATGTGGGATCTGATAATGGACAGTAAGACGATCTAGCAGACTCGTGCCTTACAGTCGAAGTCTTGCAATTAGATACTCATTGTAGACGCTCTCATTGCGTCTTTGAGTTTTTATTTTTTTGAGTTGTCCTTGAGAACTTATTGCTCTCTTGCGAATAAGCAGCAGTTGTATCAATAGCATCGCCTTTCTGAACTAAAAACTAAAAAGACACGAATTAAAAGAGAACATATTTTCATAAAACTTGAACGTTGCTTGTATCATCAGCGTATTGCTTTATCCTAATTCTTGAAAAGTTGTGAATATGTTATATAGAATCTCGTAGTGTGCGTTTTAATCTGTTTTGATCTTTTTATAAAAGGCATTCGTGAAAAAGTACTAACAGAATGCAATTAGTTCGAGAGATATTTTAGCTTTAATCTTGTAAGCTATTATTATTCGCGTAAACGTGATAAAGGTGCTACGTACACGCGAGGTAATACGCGTACTAGTCAGACATACGAGTAGTACAGGCAAGCAAATAATCTTTGAGTCGAAATATTTTTCGAATTAACAGCTTCCTATGTAAACTATGAATATTTCATGAACAATATATCAAGAAATGTAAGAATGCGTGCATTGATATAGAAAATAAATTGTAATTTCTATTTGCAGCTGCATGCGAATATTCAAATCTATATCAACTATACAAATTGAAAAATGTGAATTAAACATCTGTAACCGTATTCAAACATTACTCATTTGCAACGTACAAGATTAAAGTATAAAGTACGTACTCGTAAATATTCCACTCACTTCATATTATAGCTTTCTTTTAGATTAATTATTTTGATGGCTTCTACAATCTTAATTTTAGGAAACAATTAGCGTACAAGTTGCTTTAAGAGAAATACGGTAAACGATGCTAGAGAAAGACAAATATTTTTCTTTTGTAAACATATGTGCGTGTACGTATTAGATAAATAGATCATACAATAGTCCATCAGTTCTTCTTCACATCTGTCACTTTTCATTCATATAATACGAGTTTGTATTCAGATAATTGGATTCAACCTGCAATAATTCAGTGAATCGACCATTGACAAAGATTTCATTCCAATAAACAGAGCTCTGCTATATTTTCTATTGTTTAGAATTTTTAACCGTACTCCGATCTTCGATCTTATCCTCACTTCAAGAAACAAAAAGACTTTTAACGTTTGAAGAAAATTTGTTTATCTGGCAAAAAAATTGAATCGAAAGATCACACATACCGATAACAATTCCTTCACATTTTCCTCCAAGTTGAATTATTTGTTACATTGAAAAAATACGATTGGATAGAGAATAACTGAAAGAACGTAGCGAAATGAAAAATACTGTGGCCTGCCAATGAGTAATCTACCATATACCGTCAGTTTCTACGGAATTTCATTAACATGGTTTCAAGTAACAAAATCGAACATTCTTGGCAATCTGCTCGCAATTTTAAAACACCCTATACATCTATTACCGGAACATCGAGTTAGAGTAGAAAATTATGGAATCCTAATAACAAGGAATGGTACATGAACATGCACATAAACCGGAATAAATCGTAAAACATTTCAGCAACAGTACGGGTCGGAGCTATCGAGTTACGAGCGTACTAGCCTTAACTTCGGCTTTAACCAGGGGTCACGTGATTTGATCGTCAGATCGGTGGTAGGCAGCCAGAACCAAATTAGAAAGCGGGCTAATTGCAGGCCGTTTGCACGCCATCGGCAACTGACCGAAATGCTGGAAACAGGCCGGTGCCAGCGGCGAGTTCGAACCCCTGCAACTTGTTCCCGATTTACGCCACGCGCATGGTAAAACCTGCTTCGCAGCGTGGTCTGCCATAAGATACAGCCGATTGACGCATTCGAACGAATTTCTTGGTTGGATTGTTTCGAACTCTGTTAAATATTCGACGTTATCGTTGAAATTGTAAGATCCAATTACTCTGTTAAAATATTCGTTAAACAATGATAGGATGAACACGTTGTTAGATTATCGGATAAGTGGATTTTTTTAAATAGATCCGTGAATATATCCTTTGTTTTATCTATATCGTTAGAATGAAGAACGGTGCTCGTTTTGAACAAATGTTTTACAATGTTTTATTCGTCTGTAGGAATGTCGATGAATCGCTGGATGAGTGAATTCTTTTTACAAAATCGATGTTATTTTTTTATTCTCACCAATATAACGCGTTACAGCGAAGAAGAGAATTCTCTTCGAACAATGAAATATCTTGTCGTTCGTAAAAATGTACAGTTGCATAAATACCCTGGGTCTCGTTATCGTTTATAATAAAAGTACATTGTATCGTGGAATGTAGCGTGCAAAAGTACAAAAGACGAAACACGACCCGTGGTAGATATTTTCTCCAATTCAATTTGGTAATTTGGAATTTCATGTTTCGTCAAATTAAATACGATTCAGTATAGTAGAGCGTAGTAACTACGCTATTCTCGTAACGTTATTCTCTACTGTGCCGAATTATTTCTTAATGCTGCAAATTCGTCCAGAGATAAGTATCCAAGAAGGGAATAAAAAATAACGACCTGGAAAAGACTGAAATAAAAATCCTGACGCGATAAAATGAACGAGTTCGTGACCGTTCAGAAGAATTGAGTCTACGCGAG
The DNA here is from genome assembly GCA_014737365.1 of Bombus soroeensis. Classification (NCBI taxonomy): domain Eukaryota; kingdom Metazoa; phylum Arthropoda; class Insecta; order Hymenoptera; family Apidae; genus Bombus; species Bombus soroeensis. The sequence continues at coordinate 329,179 of JACXIL010005353.1, forward strand.
GTACATACTTCCAAAACAGATCCGAGTTTCCTCCAAAATGAGGCGAGCATGAAAATTTGAAAAGAAAGGCAGGCACGAACCATGCTAGTGTAGATTTTAACTTGACAGCTGCTGGTAATCAAGCTCATGTCAGAGATACCGTCTCCGTCGTCCTAGATTTACGACAAGTTGTGCACGTCCTATCGATTGTTCAAACTTGTAACACGAATCTTTAACCATTTTTCAACAAAGTATCGATATTCCTTGTAAATCCTGTAAACTTTGGCCATGTCAATGTCCACTTACTTTTAACATTTTTCTTTAATTTAAAAGTTAACGTCACATCGATAGCATGATCATTCGAATTAAAAAGAGATGATGTTAGATTTTTTCTTGATTTATTTCAGAATTAGTGAATATTAACACATCGTAAATCTTATTGCTTCCTACATTTGTTACAGAAATTGATTATTTTTATCGTTATTGCGATAAAAGTTATCGAAATTGATTTACTTTCTCCGTCTCTCTCTCTCTTTCTTATTCTTAAATATTCTTAAATAAGTAACATGCATTATAAATATTATTGAAATGTACTTTTACTTTATTTGCTACAAAATGTGCCAGTATCTTGTAAGTTTTAAAATGTACAATTTATATACTTAAATATAGATTATGTGTACAGGAAATACTTCATCTAAAGATCTATCTGGCGAGTAAATTATAAATTGGCACAAGACTCACGTAACAGTATATTTATTCCGCAAACGTCTAGCCGCAAGTCAAAAGCTCGATAACTATAGTTAGCTGCACGGTCGACATTTAGCTCGTGTTGTTCGTAAAATAGCCTTCCGTCATTAGGGAGCCGTAGAATCTCGAAACACGTACAATCTCTCCCATTTCGTATGGTACGTGCTGAATTGGATGTTTCCCCTAAGAATTCGTCGTTTTCGTACTGTTGCCGCGAACGAGGAACGCGTATTGCGGAATATGTCGCTGCTGCTGTTATGTAAATAGCGGAAACGACACGATGGATATCGCGCGTAGCACGAACAGATGATTATTTACAGAATGACGATATACCGAGTAATCGTACGGAAAATTGAAAGAACACAGACATAATTCGTGAAAAAGCAAAAAGGAGACAGACAAGGGGAGTTTTTCCTCAAAAAAAAAAGAAGAAAAAATAGGAAAAGGAAGAATAAATAGTAAAAGAAAGAGAAAGTGTTGAAATGAAACGCTACGAACGAAAGAAAAATACGATCGAGCGACTTAACAGGAAACAAAATATAGATTTAACTGGTGTCGTGCAGCACGTAGTCGTCGTACCAGTCAATACGTGCGAGAAAGAAATTCCAACGAACCACTCGCGAAAATTGCACGCTTTTCCCGACCAACGCATGCGTGCTTTCTTAAACTGCACCGTTGAATTCCGCCAGTGAATATCGTTTTCTAAACTCGTTACTTTCGGCCAGAAATAACTATAATTTCATTTTATTGCTTCGTCTATATTATTTGCTTCCATAACCGGCGTATAATCGTAATTTAAAGCTTAGCAAATTATTTTTAATTTTTCTCTATTTTTAGTGAAATTAATGTCAGGTATAAATTACAGTAGATATAGATTTACAAATTTTTCTTTCTGTTTAATATTCATACTTTTGTAAAATAGTAAATACAGCATATCATACGATTAGTTGGAATAATAAAAAAAAACTACTGTCTTCTGTAGTTGCATTTGTATTGTGTGAGAATAGCGAATTTTTTCAATGATCACTGAGGTATTGCTGCTAATGATGAGAACATCGTAACGTAGATGATTAATATCAATGATGATATTAAATGGCATTAAAACTTACATCTATATATATTCTCATTTAGTATATTTCACTATTCTAGTCTCTTTTAATATCTTCGCAATAACTGAGTGCTTAAACTTGATATTTCTTTCTACGAACCATTGAAAGTTGTAAAAAGCGTTCAGAAGGAATTGAATCCGTCGATTCGATATCAAACTATCAAACTTTAGGGGATGTACGTGATTAAATATCGTAATTGCTATAAAAGTTTGGAGTTTTAATATAAGAAGCTCCGTGTTATTATTTCACGATGACGTAACTCGATCAACTTACGTGGAGGAGTTACGAGACCCCGAAACGACCACTCGAGACTCTCGCGAATACGAAATCTAGTTTTTGCGAGGATTACATAGTACCAGCGATTCGTATACGTCTCTTTGAAAGAAGCGGCTCAGCACGAAGAAATCGTATTCCTTGAAATTCATATTTTCTCCTCCCTTCTATGTTTCATGAAAATTAATGTAAGCTTCTTGTTGAATCTTACGGATATATCTGTTTCCCAATATTTCTGGAATCTCTGTTTACTCAAACCTCTGCCTTTCCGACCAGAAAATTTTTATACACTTTTTTAAAGAAAAGCCAACATTCATTCATAGATATCCTATGCATTAAACACAATTTGGTGGTAGCATCTAGCAAATAGGTAGTTGGAGATAAACGAATTAATTTAAAATTAAAGGTTAATCGAGTGTTTTATATTATGTTTCCCTATTATACAAGTTCTTCCAGCACGAACCTGTGGGAAAAGCTCGTCGGATAATGTTGCTGGCGGAAACCAATTCATTCTTACGTCGGGGATGAGATATTGTGTGCCGTCGCGTGGTCTCTGGCGAAAGGAAAAGTGCGAGTATCTTCCATGCTCGCATCGACCTACATACCATTTCGCCTCAGAAACGGCCCGTTATACATATATCTTCGCAACGACGGCAATGAAAAGAAAATTGCGGCACACGTAAGCTCCGAGCTCGCCCGCTAACGTACGACAATGAAAAACTCGTATTCCACGCGCTGGCTGCGAGCTTTAAAGCTGCTTAAGAAATTCCCCGCCTCGTTCGTGAAACGACGCGCAGCCTTCGTTCGTAACGATACACAGCTGCTCGAGTGTCTTCAGCTTTGTCGAGACGATGTGCTCCTCTTCTACTTTTCGTGCGTAAGCGGAATGGAGGAAAATCGGTTTTTCTGAATAAGATCCCGGAATTTACTGATTTTTCCTACAGAATTTATCCGATTCTGGTCTCGATACTTTAGATATTAGTATTTTCTATTGAAATATTACTGGTTGTTTCTAGAGATTACGGATGTACGTAAGCAGTTAACCCTTTCATGTTCGATATTGCGCGTAGAAAATCAGGTTGAGTAATAGATTCGTTCGTTTTACCGGTGTATGCATTCTGAAATCCGAAATTTTATAGTTGTCTATTCTACAATAATTAATTTTGTAATTTCTAACGAGAAAGTTCTCAAATTGTACTTATTTTCAGGCGCTTGAGGGTGATTTGCTCCTTTGAAACGTTATCATTTTGATAAAATTACTGATAATAGTGCGTTATGTCATAACGATGTTTAATTTTGCTTGAAAATGGAACAGAATAGCGTTGAATTAAAATTTCCACGCTAAGCAATATCGAAACGTCATCGCAATTAATTTTGTTCGAAGCTGCACGAAGCTTGACATGGACATTAATTTTATGTGAAATAATACAAGATCCACTGTTTAAGTTGTTGAAATTAATTTCATATATAAATGGCGAAAGAGATATTATTGACGTAAATTTTGTGAGTTTCATGATGGATATTTATCCACTTGATGTATACACGTTGTGTATGCGCAAATAATTGTGTTATTTATGCGAGATAAATGACAATGCAACTGCCGTTAATTGTTTAGTTAGTTTAAATGTTTATAATTAACAATGGAGATATATCGTACGGTATTGTAGCTATCTATAACATATTAATATGGAAAATATATTCTCCGAAGATAGAATAGATAGGAAAAGGCAAATGAATAATGTGCAAGAAATATTTATAGTTGACGATTGCATTCTTTATATCTTTTTTTTTTGTAATATTTTAATATCAGTCGCAGATAGTTTGAATTTGTCGCCAAACAATTAAACTCAAAAGAAATTTGCATACCTGTCAGTATCTACGTAGATGATAAAATACGTTGCATGTCTTGAGGACAGCTTCTCCTAAATTTGCCGTGGCTTTTAGCTGTAAGCTACATCCATTGTTTGCAAACCGACGTTCCGGCGGTATTATAGTCAGTTTCCTGAAAATTGGGGCCGGCAGTGATACTATAAGCGTCACGTTTGGCAAGCTTTATGTTTGCATCTATATACATACACCAATTAACGAATTAATTGCTCACTCTTCATTTTTAACTATGTAATTAATTGCTGAAAACCATGAACAAACAAATCTGCACGTACGTATACAGTTTCTTTAGGGCGAAAAACAAATATGAAAACGGCATACATATACGTGCGTATATATTTTAGACAAAATATTTCGTTTACGATATATTTATTAACAGTTGACTTATTGTAATACTTTTGTTAATATTAATGACAACAATTCCTTTGTAGTACAAGATAGTTCCGTTAAGGAAAATCTTGTACGCTCATTAGAAATAAGTGATAATAATTTATCACAATTAGGTAATTGATTTTTACTTGTACTTTAGATAGAATTCACAGTATAAGGGTTTGACGTTAGCTCAATTAATAACTCGAAATTTAAAATTCGTGATTGCACATTAAAAGAATTTCCTGCGTGAAGTTAATACCTTGCCTTATGATTTTCTTGGTACGTAAGTGAGCTGTTCATTGTCATTAGCTATTCACTGGTATAATACTATGTCAGATGGTATAATATTTTAATGTCATACATAATTTATACATAACAATCTTGAGTCTAAAGGGGATTGAAGTTCGTTATACGATAATCTTTATTGAATCGAAACCATAACCTACGTCATAAAGAAGATTCAACGTTACAAGTCGATTACGTATATTCCACATATTTTCGCAGATTTAAATTTTCTGTAAATACATAAATATCCACAGTCTAATTATAAGACGAGGAATTGATTTTATTTTGAATATTTTATACATTTCTGAAGATTATGTGCATTCTTCAGATTTTTGTAATCTTAAATTTCACATAAATGCATAAATCTCCGTAGCCTCGTTGTAACGTCAGGAATTAATAGGAAAATTAATAACCGAACAGCTTCCGAAGTCACTGAACAGAATTAAATCGCGAAACTGGAATTTATACACATTCCATCATATCCGAGTAATATCCAACCGTAGGATGGCCATATTTCGCGCCGGGCAATTCTGCTTCGGTACCGTGTCTTTAATTAACCGTACCGAGAATTAAGATCACAGTTCGATGCGTCTAACCACGTTTATCGCGAAAACTGCTGACATGCTGGCCGTGTACCCGCCAACACAGCAGGAAGCCTAAACGTGCTGTCGACCCTTCAGATCCACTTCATTCTGTATGCGCGCTCCGTTGTTGTTCGACATGGTAATTTGGCACTAGAGGCAATACCCTGAAACGGTGCTTAAAACAGCGATATTCTCGCGTTCCTACTAATTCTAACTGCGTTCGGCACCAAGTTTCTCTATTAAATCTTAATGCCCGCGAAAATGGAACGCCTGCTCTTTGTATGCGTATACGTGTGCTTACATGTATACGTGTACTTACATGTTCGTGTATATGTGCACGTTGGAACAAATAGAGCATGCGAGTGAGAACATCTCGGAAAATGTAAATGTACGGGGTACGAGTCTTTAAAATAATTTACGCCAGATATTACAAAGTTTCAAGATATGATAACGATGTTTAATTTATACATAGAGATTGAATAGTTCGATAAATATTACAAGTAGAACGAATATTTATGCATCGATACAGAATATAAAGATGGAAAACTAAAATATTGAATAGAATGCACATAACATGCAGAAATATTCAGAATAAGGTAATCATAATTGTATTTAATAAGCGTTACAAATATCCGCTTATGTTCCAGGTTTCAGCTGATGTAGCCTAATTTCTGCCTGAAGTAGTCTGGTCTCCATATGTATTCTAATTTGATAATCTAATTTGCATGTTTAACATTGTTGACTTTGGTTTAGTAATATTTAATGAAAAGAAAGATTAGAGTGTCGTAGATAGAAATATGCTATACAAATTAAATGTCAATAATAAAAGCCAATATTCTTGATATTTGGATAGCAATATTATCTCAGAAATGTTTATTAACATTTCCGAGTTTATTTACGTATCTAAGAAGTCGCTATCTCGTACTTTGTTCCAACTTTTTAATAGAACACTTACGTGTCTCAGCTTCTATGAAATTTTTACAATAATTTTCACTCGTATTACGCGTTCGCACAGTTTAATGGAAAAGAGCTTGGAATACTATTAATCTTTTACAATCGTTAAAATACACCATTTCATACTAAAATGACCACTTTAAAAACACATAAAAATTAATAGTCACATGAAAATATACAAATTAACATGAAATTCTTCATCTTCGCCATAGATAGAGTACTTGTATAAAAAAAAAAGCATTACATTTCTCATAATAAACGTTTCTCTAAACTCGCATTTTAAAACTATATCCTCCAACAAAGCACATCTAAAAACGATATTCATTTCGATCCATCGGAATAGACGCACGAATATTCACATATGATTGGCGACAACGAAACGCAGGCATATCGATTTGACAAGCCAAATGTATAGCATTAACGTCGAATCAGATGCATGTCAGACGTGTACAGTGTACACGTCTGATAGCAAGCAGCCCTAAACGCGGTTGAATATTGCATAAATGTCTCGGAGGGCCGCATGTTTGCATCGGTTGAGTACGCGCACGCGTGACGCGTGCTGAATGCCTTCAGCCGTCATTTAACGCATTTTTCTTTATCTCCGCACGTGCACCAGGACCAGAAATAACGGATAATTCTTGGAATTTTGTTGAAAGTGTGTCGCGTGCAACTGCTCGACATCTCAAGAACGCAACCCGCGTTCGCCAAATAGAAACACAACGGCTGACTTTCGTGTCACGGTTCGTCGCTTTCATTTCTTCGTACGGAACTTTGAAATTGCAGCATTCCGCCGTTCATAGCGGCTGGAAGCAGCCGATAGTAAGCGAGTTCAACGAGTCGTTCGGCGAAACAGCTTCTTCCCCGTAGAAGAGGTTCTCCTTGAACTGCGGAGAAGAATATTGCACCCTTTCTCCTGAACCTCGCGTGTACAAGGTAGACCGATCTCTTCTCTAGACCAGGTCACCCGGCTGATTTGATGGGGAAATTGTATTGGTTTCTTCGAGGTTGTTGACAAAGGCTTGTGAAAGAACGCGAAAACAAAGACCGTTTATTCCTGTGTCGTTTGGCAGGAGAAGGTTCGATCCAATCGAAACGCCGCGCCGCGCCAAGGGAATTAAGTAGGAAAGCAGCGCAGTCTTCCGTGAGATGCTCTTTGATAAAATAGCTGCATTCAGCGAATGGCTATTTCCTGAAGCCTGAAGGAGTGCTAGTTTATTTGCCATTAGAATTTTAATGAGAAATTTCAAACTAGTGCTTATGCTTGACTCTTCGTGATTCTACGTCGAGCTACACATTTTTATCAGTAGATCGCGGATCTAGTTGTATCTACTCGATCAACGCACAATCCCAACAAACCTAAAATACACATTTCTATGTAAATACTATGTAAAAGAATAATATATTTTGCTTGTTACTCGATGAAGACAAAGGCGTGAAACAAAGATTTTTCGAAAGAAAAGAAATCTAAAGCATGTTTCAGATCAATGTAGGTTTACACCGTATTATAAGTACACAATGTTTTTCTCGTTGAACTAAATAATGAAATGAAGCACGTACTTTAACGAAACTCGTACTTCCATAAATTACGTGTAACCTGTTGAACTATAATACACGTGTTGATGTATCAACGTGAAAAAGTTCATCGGCTTAGCAAGAATTAGTTACAACGAGGATAAAACGTATTGCGTTAATTACTTTGAAACATGCAAACGATGTTTTAGCGGTTGCTAACACACTATATTTTACGCGCGAGGAAATTAAGTTGTTATTATTATTAATCTACTGGGATGTTTCTCTGCAAAAAATTCAAATACATCGTTGACTGATTAGGTCAAAGAAAATTAACCGTTAAGGGGTTAATTGGATTCATAAAGATATGAATTTCTAGATACAAACATGTTCAGTGCACTAATACATATGTATGATGGTCAGGCCACGAAGCTCTATCGATCGTATCGGCCAACTTTCGATATCTACATAGATTCCAATCGCGACATTAGATTTCCTCTCTGGCGGCAACGCTTTCCGCCTCGATCGGCGCGTCCTTCTTGGACTTAGGTAGGACATTTAAATTCGAGTCGTGAGTCGTGATTGCCATGCCTGTCGACCGTGGAAGCTTGATTTCGCTGATTCAATTGTTCCTCGAGGGTGTTCCACCTTCAGCCATTCTCGTCCTGTTTCCACTTCCTCTTTTATCTTCTTAGATCTTGGCTCCCTGACCGACGTCTTCAACCACAGGATCCTTCTCACGCGCTCTGTCGACCTGAAAACTTCACGCTCGTTGACTTCGCCGAGCTCAGCGGCCTGATATCGCGCGGACCCCTGTGCTCTACCAGATCTTTTAATTTAATTCCCATTCAACGATCCCATCCGACGAGTTTTCGCTCTTATCGGTCGGCTCTTCTTCGAGGATCTTGTTGGATCACCGAGAAACCATCCTTACTATTTCTCTCGTTTGAATTAAATGTCGTTGGAATTTATGGTTGCAGAATAGTAATAAAAGCGAAGATGCATATTGAAGATGGAATTGGAAGTCTTGAGATTAGGCAGCTGATTCGAGAAGCAGTTGTCAAGTGTTGGAATGTTTTGAGTCGACTAGATATCTAATCTAAGATGTACCTATCGAAATGGAACGATACATGCTAATCTTTTTCATTCAGACGAGATACAATGCGTTTTATAGACACTATAGAGCATTATTCTTATAAGATGATTGTAACTGATGACGTACGACGTATAAATTGGACAATGTCGATATTAGCCAATACTCCTTGTTAAGAAGAAAGTATATTTGAAATATTATAGATATGTATAGATAAATTGTATTGAAGATAATATAGATATGCGTCACTTTGTAAATTAATTCAATTTTCGACGAGTTTATAGAATTGGGTTCAAACCAAATGCGATATTCTGCAGTTCAACGAGAAAACTTGAACTCCTAATCTTTAGTTGGTACACGTACGTGTATGTACGTAGATAACAATTTCGATCGATTTGTGGAATCTTATCAAGTTGCAATTCTAAACATCTATGACTCATAATGGGAAAGAATTTCTTTGTCGTAAAATCAGATATACAACAGAAGTCGACGTAAAAATAGTTCGGAAAACGATCGAGTACAAAGCAATTATCTATAAGATACAGCGTAAGACCTTTTGATATCTTCCTCATTGAGATAATGGAACCATCGTTTAAAGGAAAAAGAATCAACTGATTTTTTGTATACACACAAAACGATAATAATATGACAGAAGAAGTGGAATAATGATATTCAAAATGTTGCTTTGTAAGATTCTCTCCGATACTGTCAAATATAAAACTGTGCCATTTAAAATTTATTATAAGTGGAGAGCAAAAGTAATTGCAGGATAATTCGCCAATGAAAGGGGAAGCTATAAAGAGCAGAGGAAACAGTGGCAGTCCTGAATGTTAAATATACTTTTCCATATCTCTGTTCAATTGAAATATCCATTAAAAAGATTTATCGAAGAAGAAACAGAGAGGCGCGTTATCTCGAACATAATTATATATGTTTACGATATATTCAACTATATTTGTATAATATGTAGAAGCATAATACTTTAAAGGAAAGTTCATAGAAATTTTCACAATGTCGTAATATAATCGTCAACGCGATATGCAATTAAAAGGAAACCGGGTTATAGGAACATTAATAGAAAATTCACGATATTCGAGACACGAAACAACAAATAACAAGCTTTCGAGACGCGACGAAGGCATTAACGCAGGAAACATTCCGACGATGCATACGGTAGGAACACGAGGAATCCCTCGGCTGATAAGGCCATTGGGCGGAGTTATCAGATAAAATGATTCCCGACAGAGCGACGGAGGCCGTGCACGCGCGGACGCGCGAATACGTTAGAGCAGTGAAAATCGAGTCGAGTTTCCCTGGGCGATATCGAACAGATAGGACTTCACGGTTCAAAGGGCTCTCGAGTTTGGTATGGTGGGCGGAGAAGTGACCCAGAACCGAGCTGACGGCGGATCTAACGCGAAAATAATGAGACCTGTAAACCGGAAGCTGCTCCATATCGGCGGCAAGATCTCACGTACACGTACCATCTATCTTCTCCGCTATCGCTTGGCTGTTCTAAATACAAACGCGTTCACCCACGCGTGTGTATCGGTATGCACGCGCGCCGATAATTCTATTCCTATACTCGCACTGGACGTCGAAGACTAGCGATCTTTAATGCCATCTGAAAGCTTCCATATTACTTGAATTAGTATTCTGAAGTAGTACTGTCTTTGAATTTTCTTTGTCTTTTTTTGTTTAAAAAAATTCAAATTAAGTAGAAGAAACATGTATCTTAAAAGTTAAAAAACATACTTTGGATTAATTCTTTTCTATCTGTTAATGTAATTTTAATATATTTGCCTATAATGAAATACACTCGCGTAAGCTAAAATAAATCTTCATAGAGGTTGGAAATACTTAACGCGCAAAAGATATTCCTTTTCCATCTTCCAGCAGGTATTTTTTATTTTTCTTTAGTATTATCGTGTGATAATTATCCTTCGAAGAACGTTTTCCTTTCGATTAGGGAAGAATTTTTGCATATTCTAATCGAATTATCCAGCAGTATATATAATATATGTATAGAATTATTCGATTTACCACGTAACGTAATAAAGTTTTAAGTTTACGATAGTTGAATGCGCTTATTTGTTATAGTTGAATTGCTTCCGATCTATATACACATTTAAGAGATCCTTTTGTCACTGTATAGCATGTGTTCAACGATAGGTAAAGTTTGGACAGCCACTCTCAAACTCTAGCAGCAAACGGCTGTAAAAGAGGAAATAAATTTTATTCCCCTCTGTTCACCTGTCTTCTTTTTCCTACGGACTTAACTTGCAATCTTGAAACTCGAGCTTTATTCCACTGGTTCGCTTACAAAAGCAAGGGCGTGGAATTAAAACTTGCTACCCCTTCTCCAAAGAACTTTCTCAGATAACACGCTGTAGTTAATCTTATTTTTCCATCTCATATAAAAATTACAGTTTCCAGATTTGTTTATGCTACGTACGAACGATACACTTATTATCTTTATGTGTTTCTCCAGGACTTGGCCATAGACGTGTAAGCACCCTGCTCCTTCGCTAGTGTTTGCACATACAACAAGCTGCTTAACAAACACGAATACGCGTGCGCAACTAATCTGTAATCCTCCATATCTATGTTGTGCAAACAATATCGCTACAAACCTCGTCTATACATACGCGGACGCATACCGTTTATTTGCAGAAACGTATGCGAGTTTAATGCTTTCGAAGTATAACTGTTGCTAGAATTGGTGATAAAACTTTGATTGAAGAAAATTACGCAGTCCAACAATTTTCGGTTTGTTGTCCATCTCACGATGTATTACAGTATTGTGCGATGTTTCTGAAAGATAATTTAAATAATTTAAATTCAAGGTAAATCGTAATCCTAGTTTCCTTTGTTCTTTCATTATCTGATATTTATTTTTTGAAAATTTATATTTGGAAGAAGGTTTAAATTTTGCTCGAAAGAAGGTTAATCTCAATTTGCTTTTTTGTTATTTCTTTATTTTCTGGAATTAAACAGTTTTTATTCGGAAGAAGATCAATCCTTCTATTATCGTAAAACACTCATTTCCGTAACCAGAAGAATTTCGAAAAATTCCAGTCCTCTTTTAAAAATTACAATCGACCTTTACAAGAACCACACGGAATGAACTTAAATCATTTAAAGGCACAAGTGTCTTCATGTGTCTCCCTGAGCGTTTACATCGGTAAAGACGCGGTACGAGCTCGCAAAGTTGTGCAATTTAGCACCAAGCGTCGCTCAGCATCGATTTGGTGTTCCTTGTGGCAGATAATAGCGTTTGCCAGGTTTATTTACTGCGCGTTTTATCTGAATGGGTCGTGGTCTCGTGCAGGGCTAACAATAAGCGTAGCCCGACCAGAAGCACGAACAGCCTGCTGCCAATGCTAGTAGGTGCACACTTGCACACCGTTCACCTGTGCACGCAAGGAACACAGCTCCTGAAGATCATATAGGGTGTACCAATTATCACAGTGTAAGCGAAAATGGCACAATTCTACGCGAAAAGGTATGTCAAAAAAGTAGAATAAAATTTGTTTATATAATGCGTCACTTTTCGGAAAATCTAGTTTGAAAACTTGTCAAATATGTACGTAGGAACTTGGTTATTTCCTGATTGGATATGAATAGAACCCATTGTTATTTCTATTATAATACCATAACCTGTTTTACATACAAATATTAAAATTTTAATTAATTTCCTTGTAAAGATAGGAATATGTAGAATAAAAGTTTTTCGTATACCACTTGTTCACCAGAGATTGGATTTCTGTTGTCACAAGTGTCGAATATTTCATTTTACAGAACCAAGGGCTGATTGGAAAAGCTGTTTACTCTTATGTGATAATCAAATTTAATTGAAAAACAGGATTATTTCTAGACTTTCGTAGAATAATAATACTAAAATGTAACGTAAATAGCGATAGACGTGAAACATCTTCGTTGTTATAAGATTATAAAGCCTCGTTTTCAAGAAAATAGAATATGAACATATTTCATCCAGAATCAGCCCGGTACACACCCCACAAATTTTCAAATTCGATATTTTCCAAAAAGAAGAGTCACACGAAAAACTTCTATTCTACATTTTCCATTCATTCCTTCGCATAGAAACACCCATTTCCCGACTAAACTCTCATGACTGAAACACCCTATACATATTAACAATAGCAACTGGTGGAAGCTAGTGGTTAGCCCGAGGGAATCGTACAGCAAAGTCCGTGTTGCACTGAAATTATGAACGCTGCTGCTATTCTCCACCAGTTTTCCCTGATTTTCAAAGAGAATCCTTTTCTTCATTTGCGAAAATACCACTTTCTCCCTATTTTCCGCAACCATCAATCCCATGGTTATAATCTAAACTGATAATCGCAGACGGACACGCTCCCGTAATAATTTCAGTGGAAACGAGCAGTTTACGGGAGCCTCCTTCTGCTTGTCCGAGCCTTATACAGGAAATTACCATTCTTCCGAGTACCGGTTCGATAAGATTTATCGCTCGCGCTGCCACCGACACAAATCACCTAATCAATCGTTATCGTTCGTTACTTAAATCCCTACTTGCCAGGTCCCGCAACGTCGTTTTAGACAGAGTTTTTCGTCTGTTCGTTTTTGGGACAGTTCCAGGTTGCAGTCGGCGATTCTTTCTTTTACATTCTTTTCGGGAGCGAAGAAGGGTCCGGAGAAAGTGCTGACTCGAACGCTCAGTGAGAGAGTAAACAGGGAACCTGGATGATGTATTTACCATCCAAACGTCTCTCGCCAGTGCTGAATTTTTGTGTTACGTGGGGCTTGATCGTGTGTCGACGATGAAACACTGCGCTTTGTTTCCGCGGCTGTACACGCTGTTGTTTACGAATACACGACGATGGAATCTCTTGCACACTTTATTAAATATAATCTTGAATCTTGAATCTGATAATGTCGTAGTTAAAATTTGTTAACGCGACGAGACAATTAGTTAAACGTAATCGAGGAAAATGCGTATTTAAAATTTCATTATACTGTATTTAAAGTTGAAAGTACTGTTTATCTTCTGTTGCTGTCATTTTACGTAATGTTGCCGATTAAAGGGGAAAACTGCTATCCTCGGATAGAATTAAAAATTAATTTCGTTCTAAACAGTATTCCTTATAAGACAGATCATTCTTTTCACTAAATCTCATTCTATTTGCAATTGACCACTTTATTCATTAGTGTCAATTGTGGTGAGAAACTGATACCTCTGAATAAAAATAAGAACAATAGTTCCATATAATTTCGTCTGAAATAATAATTTCTATCGTTATTCCAACTCAAATATTTTATTTAAGGTTGAAAGCATTCTCTACCCTCGACTGTTGTTATTCTACTTGTTATTCACAAGTAACTTACCGTTACCTATTGAGGAAATTACCTTCGAATAGAAATAAGAATCAATATTTTCTGCCATTTTATCACTAATCTCTATCATCCCTTTCAAAGGTGAAAACATTTTTTGCCCTCAACTTCTGTCGCCCTACTTATCTTATCAATCAAAATGAAAAACTACTATTCACGAATAGAAAGAAACATCAAAATTTCATACCATCTCATCTGAAGCAGTAATTTCCATAAAACGGATCGTTCTGCCGCAAAAAGATCTACGTTCAGAAGCACACGGTATCTACCCTCTAACAATAAATAAAACAATCTTTTAATCCCCACCCGATCGAGCCGGGCTGTCATTCAATTTGCTCACGGTACCATTTCGTTCAATTAATACGTCTCGCCCAATAGTCAGACGATTTTAATCAAAGCTTCGGGCTTCGTTACTTGGTCGGCGAGAGGGGGAGGAATCGATCGCCACCGGTGCTATTCCGAATATTTTCAGGAAATTCGTCGGAGAATTCGCCACTCTGCGGTCCAAGTAATTTGTCGACTCGGACGACATGTTGCACGCGGACAAGAAATACCGTGATCACGGCCCGATACCTGGTCCAACCCCTTTTCGTCCAGCCTGTCGTCGGTATTCGACGAATTCGAATCGATCCTGCGGCCCCGCTGAAATTTCGACGATGTGTGTGCGTCTATCCGACCGAACAGGAACGTTCGATTCCCGTTTGGCGTCGCGTGTGTAATGTTTCGTGTGTCTGCATATTTCCGACACAGCCGACAATTCGTCTTTCATGTACGGCGGCCAGCACGCGACGAATGTTAAAAACCTCCTCGAGCATTCTGCGAGGCACGCGACCAATGCGCCACCGCAAACGGGACCAACGAACAGATAGAGGGTGGCGTAAAGGGGTTGCAGAGGAGGCAGAACGAGATGTTGACGTTTGACGAGACCGCGACGAGATGGCGGAGACGAATTGAACTGGGATTTTGCGGCAGATAGGTCCAACTGTTCGAGATGAATTTGATTGTCATGGAGACAGTTAACGGGAAATTTTGGGTGGTTTCTAGTGAGTCACGCGTTTATTGCGTTTAACTGACACGTTAGAAAATCTTGTTAGGATTGTTATCGAGTGTTCTTCGTGGTTTTAATATCCTCTAATTTAAAAATTTGATTAATTGGCCTGGACTCTTAAAGCGAGATGGTTGATAAGTTAATGGCTGGGGGTGAGGGGCTGCAAGGGGTTCTTAATTCGAGCTTCGCGTTTCATGAACACCCTGACTGATTTGTTTTCGGTGTGTTTTTCTTTTGTTCGAGATTAGGAGGTTGCTAGCGAGTTTACGTAAGAAGGAACGATAACAATTATAGAGTAGAAGAGATTTGATAAAAAAGAATAATATGATAAACATACGCATACAAATAGTAAATCTGTTAACAGTAGAACGTGTACATCTAAATATCTTATTTGCATAAACGACTGTGATAAAAATGTTATGACAATAATAAATAGCTAAATAATTAAAAATGAAGTAATCGCGTTTCTGCCTCAATAAACGTTAATCAACGTTAATCAAAAGCATCTACATCTTTTCGTTACAAGCCCTTCAATTTTGCAAAATGTGCAACATTTTATACATAATTTTCCCACATCAAGAAACCTCTACATATATAACGTAATTCTTTTCTTTAGGATTAGAATATTTCACCAACGTTCATTTCATTTTGGTTCCTTTAATTTCGTCAATGAGCAATGCTTAGATATTCGAATAACAGTGGAAAACCACTCATTCGTTCCAGCCAGTGCGCATTTCAAACCGCATTACACTTATAACGCTACATTTATCTTAATGCTTCCGTTTCAGCGATCTCTATTATTTCAAGCTCGTGCTGTCCCGTCCGAGATTACACTTTATCCAGCTACAAAGTCCTTAAATATTCAGTGATATTGCAGAAAAAGTTTACAAAAAGCCAATGCAGAGCAAGAAATTGAAAACGAAATTATATCGTCGTTTCATAAATAATAACGTCGACACGGCTCATACAAACGTTCCGCGTAACATTTCACACAAGCGTTCATTAGCGGGTTTGACTTGACATTTTCCAACGTTCGACAAAGCTAATTTTTGAGACCCAAGGGACATTTAAACCTGTTTAAACAAATATCCCTCCTTTTAGCCGGTTGATCGAGCTCATTTCTCATTCAACAATGCAACAGAATTTCACGGGATGTAATTATACTAATTTGACGATACCTGAGCCACCCTCCGCCACGTTTATTTACCGATATAAAATTAATTGCCAATTCGAAGCATTGTCCGATTCGACCACTTAATTATTGTAATGGTTGAATATTTTATCCCACGCATAAATTTCTACTTGGCAAACTACGACAATTACGCGTAGTCGCTTGAATATTTATGCAACTAGGCTGTTCTATCGCGTCTATTCGTGGTAACCGAAAATGTCGAACGCGGTTCCCCAGAAATTTATGAATGAAGTAACTTTAAACAGATTTTTAGAATTGTAACGTGTATTTGTAAAATACATGGCGTTTCAGGCAAAGATACATGTAAAATGTAATAAACGAGAAATAATTTCAGTACTTGTAGCTATTTATATTCTCACTGTGACTCGTGATTTCGTGCAGATTGTCGACGATTCATGAAATATCATTCTGCGTGAAATAGATAAAGTATCATACCGCTTTATTATTCGAATATTACATAGTTTAGTAGATCGCATTTCATAATTTATTGTTATCCTCTTCTCAGTAACCGTAAATCATTTTATTTTATTCTATTGACTCCTCGTAATTAATTACACGAGATATTCTTAATGAAATGTTATGAATCACAGGTTGCAAGATACCGGTATCAGTAAAAAATACTCTTGCACGATAGTAACAAGTTCGATAATAAAACGATCGGAATTGTACGAGTAAACAAGTTACAAAGTACAAGTTATTTGGAAAAAATTATAAAATAGTAAAAAAAAAAAAAGGAAATCTATAACCTATAACTTATAACTTGCTAATTTATTCATATTATTAGTCGGTAAATTATTATGCGAGAGGAACCTGATATTACAACTGACGTATTACGAATATTATAATATCCGTGTATGAAAAATTCACGAGAGTTATTTCAAGTAATCCTAGATTATCGACGATTCTAAAAATCATGGAGAACAGTGTTCCCTTTGCAAAACTCATTTCTATACTCCTGTTTCCATTCGCAAGCTTCCAATAACGTTCAAAAGAGTACTCAGAACTTAATCACACAGCTTTGGACAGGCTTTTTTTATTTCGATGGCGTTTCGAACTTCCGAGGTCGAACTACATGCTGAGCTGCCCTCGCTCTCGAATTCTATGACGAATTTCATAAAATATTCCATCGTTGAAATTTCCAAATATTAAACGGATCATTGCGGAATTAAGCGAAAATCCTCTTTTTTTTCCTGTAACAGTCGCCGACTCCATGAACTCGTATCTATTTGTTTCGCGAACGAATCGCGCGGTTTACAGAAAAAAGGCGGAAAAAGAAAACGAAGCCGTGGAAGTTAGCACGAAACAGAGTGCGAACGAAAGCACGTTGCAGGGCAACTTCAGAGGTTTCTATCGCGAAACGCGTCGATCGAGAGCTAAAGTTACACGAAATTATGTGCAAACACAACTAAACGCGAGAAACCGTAACACAAAGAGAAAGTAGAATCGCGGTCTCCTTCATATCGTTCCCTTTAGAATATTCTAACAATTTGCGCGATATCGCGAACTAGTTTTCGAGCAACGAATCGACGTCTCAGCGACATTTTATTCGTTCGCTGTTCGTTACTCGCTATTCGTGCAATCAACTATTCTACTGTGTATGGTGAATAGGGGAGTTTTGTAACTTCGTTACGTGCTGTAACTGCAGAAGCAGTTGCGTTCGAATGAAATATGATTTTTTCTTTTAGAATTTCTGTGGCCGGCTGTAATAGCCGGCAGACACGTAGAAAATTATTTAACTAACTACTTTATGAAAAATACGATCGAATTTTATGACGAAGTTGAGAAAACATCGTTAAACGCATATAAAATTACATTTTAGCGAACAAAATTATTTATCCATTCTAATTGTTTCTTATTTTTTATTTTTAGGATTATTTAAAACATATAGTAGCTCATGATAGAGGTATTATTAACTTTTAGAGAGACGCTAACATAATTATACAGATGGACGTATTTATTTTCATTGCACCACTTTGATTATAATTATCTATGCAATACACTTATTATATTGCGAGCCGATAGTGATAAATATTCGTATTAATTATTATAATCACTTATGTATATTATACTTATTATACGAATCGATTGTTATATTATTAGAAAGATACATTACTTCATAATATGTTCGTTATACAACTGCGGATATAATGCACAGATAGTAAGATAAAATGAGTGACCTAATTGAAATAATTGTACAGAATGATCGATTGTGATTTTTCGAAATTTTGACAAATTACAAAGCGAAAGAGTTGTTTTTTTGCTTGTAAACCAGTGTAGATATTCTACTTACAAATGAAGATTGAATGATTATATATCATCATTATCATTTCTCTTCTTGTGAAATTACATATATTTTATCTGTCTATTTGTTCAAAACATAACAAAGAGTCAATACTAATCACGGAGAAAAATAAAAGTTGCGCTGTTCGTTGTAAAAGGCACAATGTCCGTAGTTTGGACGAGACAGCATGCGAAATAGCGTGAGTGGAAGGAAATTTTAAATTATGCAACCTGTCGGTGACAGTTCTTTAGCTGGCGGTTGCAGCGATAAATACAAAGTTCCTTTAGAAACAATACAGAATATTTCAATCGCCTGCAAGCTCTCTTTTATTCAGGTCACTGTGAAAAGAATAATCTCAATCGTTCAAATATCGCGTGTACTTTTTGTTGATAATTCATAATAAGTATATCTCATGGAAAACGGAAAAGAGGAGAGGGAAGAGTACAATATTGTATGAATATGATGTAAAAACGAAATAAGAATAATATTAATACGAAAAAGCAGAACATATAAGATAATACTGTCTTAGATAAATGATTGTTCATGTGGTTATACTTGAATCAAGTATAAACTATATCGTATGATTCACGAAATGTCGCTCTTTTTAACTTTCATATTCTTATAAAATTATTTAAGGAACTCTGTCTATACAATAAATCTTATAACAATATCTTGTTTCAATTGATAAGTTTGTGAAAATATAGACACTTACACCCTAACATGCTAATATTTTTATATTTCTTTGCAAATCTGAACAAGATATAAAATGTACATATAGTGTAATTTATGGAGCACTATTTCTTGTATCTTTCTCCTAAAATGACTAAACATGCTCAGATCATATAACAGATATTCATCGTACAATAGCACATATTGTTCTAACTAACCTTTTAAGCTCCAATTGTAAGCGTACTTTAATTTGATTTTTTAAAACAGCGCTTCTCCAATATTATCTTTCTAGTTTTTTTTTTTTTTTTTATGAACACAATATTTTCCTAATCATTTTACAAGTACATGCTATTAATCTTTTGACAAGAAAATTTCTTACATAGTACTATTATATCTTCTGTTCGAAGTATCGTTACTGTTATGTATGTAGTTACGTAATTACTTAATATATTAGGTATTTAATATATTAGTCTCCTAATATATTAAGTAAAGAAACTATAGTTTCGTAAAACATCGAGTTATGTTACAACACCAGCTATACCACATCCACGACAGCCTGTATGGAAAATCGACTATAACAATTAATATCGCGAGACGAAAACTGTCTCGCTGCACGTAAAGTGGCTGCTTAATGGAACCGTCGTAATTAATGAAATTATCACACAGTCGGCTGTCTGAAGAGCTTAATCCTTCAGGAAGAGTAAATTTCTGCGTCGAATTCATTGAATTCGCAACGAATCTACTAAACGAAACCGTGGCTCGAACATAGGCAAGGGAAAATTAAAAAAAAAATTACGCTCCCACGAATTCTCAGTTATACGAATTCTTTTTTCTCTCTCTCCCTCTCTCTCTCTCTCTCTCATTCGTCCACTCTGTTTTCGGCAATGGAATAATTGCGTAGGCGTTTCATAACCGTAGAACATGCTCCTATTTTTTATTCCGTTAAAATAAAATAAAATAAAATAAAACGAAAGCTTTTGTTCGTATCTGGATCGATGGGAAACAGAACTCGGTGAACAAATACGTTTGATATCGTTTCAAAACGATTTCATGATAAAAGAAAAATGGAATAATATTCTCCGCTGTGTAAGTTTGTAATTTTTACAAAAGAAAAATAAAAGAAAGAGATAATGGTGGAATCACGAAGTTAGAGGATAGTACATACACAGAAGTGGCATTAAAGTGGCAAAGGTTTTTGCTGAGCATGCGAAATCCATATGGATGTAAAGTTTCTTTGATCGATTGCTAATATTGCCCCCGTGGCTATCCATTACTCGAGCCTCGAATATTGCGAATAATACGCGGATATCGTACTTCGCGATCAGCTCGATGACTTCCGCCATCCCAGAGGTGCACACGATCCGTCGATATCTATCGTGCCTGTTCCGATCCGAGAATTATATCGGACAAGATGCTTCGTGATAATTGAACCGAATACACGTATCGCGACCTTTGTTTCCTCGAAATAATTAATTGTTTATAAACATCAGTTGATTTGGAACGTTCGTGATAAATGAATAGCATTAAATTTCCTTGAGCTTTAGAGTAATTTTTGCTTAAAGTAATTCACGCACATACACACACACACACACACACACTTGTTATAAGTTTAAAAGAAACAATATTGCAGAGAAATTATGTATTCGATTAAAAGAAAATGGATTGACGAAAGAAATATATATTGGTAGAATCTTATTCGTTGAATTAAAGTTGAATAAAAATCATCTTACAATGAGCGTGGAAAGTTTAATAATTTTCTTAGCATAAGGGAATTCAATGTTTACAAAGTGTCTGATTTTATTTAAGAAACAAATATCCGCAAGAACGTAACTAGAAATTAAATTATCTAGCAACTTGTTTCTTTGAAGTCATGGAACAACGAAAAGAATCCCAAATTCACTTGAAACTTGGAAAGGATACTTCATGTGAAATAAAGTAAGAAGTTTAAATTGATACAGTAGTATCAAGTTGCTTGACTAATCTTCATCGTGTTCCAGTAAAAAATTAAAATTATTCTAAATATGTAGTTTTACCGATGCGCCAGAAGTTTTACTAACAATAAATTCTGTCTTCTGTCGAGGAATATCAAGTGTTATACGAAGTATGTAATTCCGCGATGGAAAAGGAGAACCTAAGGGGATTTAAGTAAAATAACTGAAATGAGCTTGGCAAAGAGGTTGAAAAAATTTGGCCACATTTTCCCTTTGTTCACGGTTGAATAACGGACAATTGAAATGCTATTTCATCGTGTCGACGTTAATTCCGGCTAAGAAAAATATCACTTTGTTCGTGTTTAATTTACACCATAACTATGTCTGGCGCTAAGATTTCCTAGCTCTAATTTAATTGCCGGTAACAACGTTTCAAGATCCGCTCCAAGTTATTCTTGTTAAGTAACATATTTGACTATTCAAGCGTCGTTTAAATATTCATCTAACGCGATGCAAATTAGCGCAAAAAAGGAAGGTTGCTCGACCTTCTGTTTTAATCTCTCCTCCTTTAAGCTTCTCGAAGTTTTCCACTATCTGAGTCATATTTAACATCTTTGATTAATTTTGAATAGATGTTGAGTCGCTGGTTGTATTATTTAGGAACTTTTAAAAGTACTGTACAAGGTATTTTATTTATCTGTTAGCAAAGTGTTTCATTTATTTATGATCTTTAAGAAATATCCTTTTCCTCGTACTGCTAAAAATATTTCAAATTTCCTCGAACTTCGTAAAGTTGTAAGTTCCAGGTGAAAGGAGGGATAATAATGAAAAAGAGATTAACCAAATTGTTGAGATTCGTGTTCATAATCACGATGTTAAAAAATTCACTAACGTAAACTTTCAAAGAGGAAATTTCTGAAGAAAAGAAATTGCAGGTAGAAAATAGTAAGTCTGTGTATAATGGATCAAAGAACAAAACAAATCGAAACAGTAAGCCGGAATAGTCACCAGGGAAAAATCGTGAAGGTGAAGTAACACAGTTAAACGGTAGTGCTGTAGTTAAGTTGGCGAGTTCATTCATGGCCAATTGATTTTGGCTACGAGAGTCCCTCGGAAGAAGCACCGTCTCGCAACCCTAAATGGTAAATTGAATTGACATTAATTCCACGGTAGCGAATCGCACTTGCTATTCGCGTTGCTCACGACCACCGGACGCGTTTCACCCGATGCTCGACAACGATAATACACAACAATATGAAGCCGTACGGAAAGGCCGGCATCGTATCGCCATGTACTACACGTCGAAAGGGTTGTAACCGGATATAGGCTAATCTCGCCTCACATAGGTTTCCTCCTGTAGCGAGCCATGCCCCGGGCATTTCGACGACCGCCATCCGGCTTGCGACGAAGAAGAAATTAAGCGGACAGAATAATGATGTAAGCCAACCAATGTAAGCTTTCACGCGCTGGGGAACCGGAGAAACGCGTCGTAGAAGGGTTAATACCGACCTCGGGATGCCGTGGGGTCGCCGCCAAGACTTCTGATGCCGACTGAAGGGAGCTGAACAGAGTTTAGCCTAGAAAACGAGCAGAACGAACGGGATCAGTCGTGATCGAATGTCAGAGAAAAAGAAGCTGAACAGTGAAAAGTAGCGGGGGGAAAGGGGTAAAGTGTTTTTGCTTTCTGGGAGAACCGTGATGTAAACCTTATTGGTAGTTGGAGAGAGAGAGAGAGAGAGAGAGAGAGAGAGAGAGAGAGACTTTATATGATTGGATTTGGTTTAGGTTGGTCTGTTGTAAGATTAGATCAGTGGTTTCATTAACTGATTCTGATAAACGGACTACGGATATTCATGCATTTATACCAGGTACAAATATGCAAAAATGGATAAGGTTGTGCATAAATGCAAAAATATGTAAAATACCAACATCCGGACGACTTTACACATTTTAACTAGAAATTAAATCTCAACGTTTCGCCACCAAATAAATCGATGCTTGCGTTACTAGATTCCACAATAAATGTGGGAATTTAAATGATATACAGTATTTTATTAAAAATTATATCTCTATATTTCGTTATCAGGCGATTTGGAATCGCAGCTACTAAATTTTACTACAAATACATATGTTCAACCGCTCAAATGATTTTCTGAATTTGAATTAAGGTTAAATCTCTTCTCTCGCATGAACCGATAAATATCCGTATCGGTTGCAACGAAATTTGAACGGTCTTGATATTGCATCGGGGACGTGAACGTCGATGGTGAAAAATATAGTCTGATATAAAGTCAACAACAAAGGAACTCATCGATCTGCGACTTGGACGTGACGTGAGAAAAGTCGTTTATCAAAATTCGAGTGTCGCTTTCCCTATGATGCTCGTTCGACGCTTGCACAAGCTTGGAACGCCTCGTAATTAATAACCATGTGCAACGCCGCCCGGTGATACAGCGTGTTTGATTTAAACATATACGTTCACCTAAAAGTTCATAACGAACGTTTTTGATTTTGGTTTGTTTGTACGAAAATTGAAGAAGTATGGCGCATACGTATATAATAATTCACGAAAGTACTCAAACACTTGTAGACACTTTTTATGAATGTTATAGCAAACATTTTGAAATTATATTAGCAGTATGACAGGAAAATTTGGAAAACATCAATGTGATTTTTCTTTGCACAAGAATGTCATTCTTCTTATGTCCTTTGAGCTTTTCCTTTTAAAATACTTCTCATGCTTTGTATCTTTTTTCCTTTCCCCGTTGCAACACATTTTTTTACTTCGTACCTATTTCTCTAACAGCCTCCACTTTTTCCATCTTGGTTTCTATTTCTATTCTTTCCGAACTTTATCCTCTCTTCGTGTAACCCTTCCTTTTCTTTTATTTCCACGTCTCCTTTCTCTTTATTTCAACTGCTTTCCCATACTTCCACTTCTCACAGCTACTTCCCCTTATGTTCATTTTCTCTTCTATCCCATCTTTCTTTGTTTCTTCTGTTTTCCCCCTCTCCTCTCCCCCTTCTCTCTCACACTCATGTTTCCCTTCCATTTTCGCGCAAAGCTCGTTCTTCGTCCGCTGAAACACTGTCACCATGGTTGAACCGCGTGTACGTGTAAGCCGCGACCTCAAAAGAGGCCAGGAACTTGTCGACTCGCGGCCACACGTCGTCGACTATCGATCCTTCGATGCCACTTTGTGGTGAGCTTGTCTCGGGACCGGCAAAGCAAACCACCGAAACTACGGGTTCCCCTGGATCACCGATACTATCGACTGTTCGGATATTTGCCCCTGGTAAATATTGCCCTCGTAAAATACACTTGACAAAAGCGGAGTTTGCTCTCTCGCGTGTTTCTTCTCAGTTAAAATTGAAGTAACAAAGTTTCTATATGTACTTGAAAAAATGATGGATTATGTAAACTATAATCAACGTATCGCTCTATCTACCATCCGTCGACTTAATTGACCATTTAGTCTCTAACGGATCTCGCTTAACCTCCGCAATCACCTAGAATCGGCGCGGCTGATTAACCGAGAAGGACGTTGATTTATACCGCGAAATCCGGAAATCCGTGAGAGGACAGCAATCTGCGAGCCATTGATATATCCAACAAACTTGAAAAAGAAGGGAACAAAGCTGGAAGACAGCTGGATACAAATATTCAAATATTCAAATATTCAAATATTCAAATATTCAAATATTCAAATATTCAAATATTCAAATATTCAAATATTCAAATATTCAAATATTCAAATATTCAAATATTCAAATATTCAAATATTCAAATATTCAAATATTCAAATATTCAAATATTCAAATATTCAAATATTCAAATATTCAAATATTCAAATAT